>JAVJGJ010000034.1:17682589-17723157 GCA_035590215.1 Microhierax caerulescens
CCGCGCGGGGGGGGGGGGGCTGTTGTGACCAAAGTGCATTTCCTGGCTTGTCAGGCATATAAGAGGCAGCAAAATAATATAAGAATTAAATAGAGGCCATTAACTTGCATCAAAAATGACACTTTGCTAAGTGTTCGAAGTGAAAGCTGTTGGTTGACAACATATAGAATTAACCAGTTAATTACCTGTGTTCTAATGGCATTTGAGATTGATTTGTGAATAACTCTCAAGTAAAACCACAATAATACAGCACCATCCAACAATTAGGCTGCATAATTCAAGTGATATTCTGAAACATCTGATTTGTATTCATTATACTGCTAGAAGAAATGCTCAGGCTTGGTGTCAAGTCTCAAATTCAAACTCCATAGGCTTCTCAATTGAAGATACCATTAGTAATATAATAAAAAAAGGCATAAACATTTGAATCCTTCAAAAGAGTTTACTTTTCAGAGAAAGGAGTCTAAGGAATTTCTGAAAAATTCCCTGTGCTCCTTTCAAAGGACCTGGACTAGAGCCCAGAATTAAGCCATTTTTAACAACTCTGTTCCTGTTTTGGACTTGTCAATGTTAAGTTCATTTAAAGACAAGAAAAACAACAGGAAGAAACAAAACTCATATTTATTGACTGAACATTTGTTTCCTCTACTCAGTTCTACGAAATATTTGAGATAGACAGAGACCATTATTCTGCACAAAGAAATGATACAATGTAAACTGAATTAATTTGTAAAATTTTGTAAGAAATATGGGATCAATTCACTGACAAAATTATAATGGCTACATGGGGCTAATTCTTGTAAGTATTAAGTATCCACAAATTGTAACTGATATCAGGTAAAAAGTTCCTTACTAAACTAAGGCTCATCAGTCTCCTGGCTGGCTTTAATATTGTACTATATTGTTGTACTACATTTTTTTTCCTCACAAAACCAAAAGTCCACATATATTTTGTTTTAGTTTCTGTTTTGAGTAGGAACAAGTTCAGATATTTTTGCTTTTCTTCCTAGAAAAAGCATCGAGCTACCATCATTAACATGGAGTATCCACAGTTTACTGTGAAGGCTTTATTATTTTCCATTCTCTCCTTCATACGTCTAAAGGCTCTAAATAACAATTTATTTACGCCCGTGCATCCACATCTGAAGATCTCATTTTTGAAAACCTGATAACAAGCCAAAACTTTTGCCATGTGCATCATGTAAAGTTTCTTTTCCTTGACTGACATGGTAAGCACACATACAGCAAACACACCTTTTTCAGATGGATGCATAAATACAGCACCTAAAAATGCAGCTAAAAATATCAGATTTTACTAAAGTAGTTTTTATTACTCAATCATATTTCTGTATTGCCCTGTTAGTTTCTCAGAGTTTTTTTTTATTAAGTCTCTGTCTGCCTTCCACAAGATCATTTCTACAATTGAGACAACAGATCAATTTCTTTTGAGATGTTCAGGAAAAAGCCCCAATGTGAAGGTGTGAGGCTTATTCTATGAAAGAGCTAGAAAACAAACAAACCAAACAAAACACAAGCTTGTAGAACCAGTCATTCATCATTTCATTTCCATATTACTGCCCTATAAAAATTCAGTACTATATTCATTACTTTAGAACAGTTTAGGTACCTGGGGTTTTTTTACCCATTGTGCAAGTTACAATCCTTTTTTAATTAAAATCTTACTATTTTAGAAGGCGTTTAATGAATCCTTTACACATGCATACATAGTCATCTTGTTTCTAAGTATTTCTTCCTCCAATGGCTACCTAGATTGGGTGTTTTTTTCTTCCTTCATATGCCTTGCATATGAATTGTTACATGTAGACAACCAGCTAAGACAAGTTTGCTATCTTTGAAAAGATATGGCTGCTACTTTCTTACTAATTTAATGTCCTATTGCTTAAATTCTCAAGCATATAGCACTTTCCTCTCTTCAGTAAGCTTCAAAAGATTCAAAGCTATTAATTTTTCTTAATATCAAGCATTCTTTTATTTAAAGGGTAATATGATATAGAAAAGGATGAGCAATGCAATATATCCTATAACACTAAGTGTACAGTGATATTTGGAAACTATTCACTTTAAGAATATGGACCAATGGTGTTCTGCAGGTTCTAGATTTATTACTCAATTTCACTTATCAGAGATGCTTGTGAATCACAGTATAATTTGACTGCCATACTAAACCTAATAAAGAAAAATAAAAAAGGAAAGAAACTTGAGTTTTACTTTCTCCATATGCCAGTTGTCACCAGTAGAAAAATATGACATGGGCTGAAACCCTTGTGCAATGCCACTATATGCCTCTGACTTGTACAAGTAAAAGCAATAGAAAGTCAGAGAACAGGTTTTTAGATTAATAAATAACAGCACTTTTATTTCATTTCTGTTGATTCTCCAGTACTACAGAAGGTGAAAAAAACCCAAGCAGATATGTAATGGGAAATCAAGAAATAACTCAATAAGAGTCAACTTAGTGACCATTCCACAGCTCCTATGAAGCCTAAAGAACCTATTGATTACAGAATATGCATGGCATGTATAGATTCTTGAGATCTATGCAGTTTATACAGTCTTAGCTGCTGTAACCACCCATCTGTATTAAGATCTTGGAAGTAGATTAAAAGTACTTAAGTGTTGCTCTAGAAATATGTATTAGCATGTTAGGTGGAAGGATCTGGATGGCATTTTCACCCTTTTCTTCCAAGGTAGCAAACATTCTAGTTATAGGGAGCTGCCGTTACCACTTAAGCTAGATAGAAAATAGATACCAGCTCGGGGGGTGAGAAAGGAAGAAAAAAAAAAAGTTTCACTGTTTCTATCAAATATCAGTAAGAGAATTTAACTTGGTAGGTCAGTAAAAACCTCTGTTTAGAAGGCTCTTGATAGGGCAGAAGAACAAATTTGCTGGTATAAAGATGGAACTTGATATAGTGGTAAGGGCTCTGTTCATTCACATGGAAAGCTTTTCTATTTGAAAAATGATGGCCAGAATCAAGAAATTAATATGTCCAATTACATGTTATTACCATAGAAGAGTTAAATCTTATTAGATATGTGTTTAACTCATCTACTGCTTTTAAATCACAGTAGAGCTAGTATACAAAACAAAGATTTCAGGCTGTTTCCAAGGTGATAAATCAAGCAGCAGTATTACATGTGGCAATAAGTTCACATTGCAGTTATTTAAGCTTTAAAATCTTCTTTGCTAGAGGATTTGCAACCCCCTTCCTCCTCATGCATCCTCACCACCCCCACCCCTCACCCCTTTTTTTTTAATTTTTCTTAAATGAAGGATTATCCAGGATAAGAAAATGCAGGTAGATATTTGTACTGGAAAGACTACCAAAGACACCTACATGCAAAGAAAAACTTTCAGGAAAAGCTACCCTCTGTCACGCAACGCTAAAACCTTCCAAAACTGCAGCAGGCTCCTGCCTTGGGAAGGAAAGCAGGTGCTTTTGTGGTCTTCCCATCAGGCAGGTTCTCAGAAGGCTATATGAAATTTCACTGCTAGCCTAGTTTTCCTCAAAAGACAGCACCTAGCACTTCCAGACCATTTTTATTGACAGCTTCGCAAATGTTATGATTAGAATAACCAACATATGTGCAGAAGTTTTTATTGTTAGATACGCATTTCTATATTGTCAGATATAATATGTACGAATGTAGCACATACCCTAACCCAAGTTACGCCTGTACTCTAGTTCTCATTTAAAGCTACGTGTAGCTCACAGCTGTAATAGCCAAATGTTGCATTCTTTTGGAATACAGAGGTTACATTCATAATGTATTTTATCAGGAGCATTTAATGGAGAATGCTACAACATATCAGTCCTTAAAACCACAGATGACTGTTTGGTAGGATGAGTCATAAATCTCATACAGACTCTGTGACTGTTATGCCCCATATAAGAAAGGCTCAGGTTCCCAGAAGTCAGACTTCAGCCTGTACTGCTGCAAGAGCATTTTGCTTTGCAAGTACCTCTATCCTCAACTGAATCTTAAAAAGTTCCTGTAACCCATCCCTCCACCTTGCCTAGGTCCCTTTGAGTGGCAGCCCTGTTGTCAAGCAGAGAAGGTGGTCGGCTCCTGACAAGAAGGGGTACACCCCCAGACACAGGTATGTTGCTAGCATGCTCAACATGGTACACCGCCCAGTGAAATCTGCTTTCCCTTCCACAGTCTGGGCATGCTTTAAGAAACTTACCCACTGGCAATAAGCACAGCGCAATGGGGCCACAGGCCATCTTTCTACAGAACCACACAGCTATGGGCAGCAGCTGGCCTGAATCCAAGGACAGGAAAAAAGCCCAGGAAACCTGAAATATTTGCTCTCTTCCTTGAGTTACTAGATGTGGTAAGGATTGTTATCACTACTGCATGCAGGGTATGACCTCGGAATGCACTACTTCAAGGCTGCATCCATTTATCCTTTGTCAGGGATCTATTTAGCTCTTTCCAGAATGGATTGCTCCTTTGCTGTCAATTGATCCAATTTCAAAATCAGAAAACTTCTCCCACGGAACAGGAAACAAGAGTCCATAGTTTTTCTCATTATATTCCATCACAGCTTAATAATATGAAGCTGTTATATTTCATAAAATAATGTCATGGTCATCTAATGTATGTAAAACACAGGCACTAGCATCTGAAACATCAAGATGTCCTTGATTCTCTTTTCAGGATCATAAACTTTTTTTTAAATAGTCTTCAACTTTAAGCTTAAACACACACACGTTTTTACTTCTTAAACCAATAAACAACTAATTTGGGGAGCTCGGTGGTGACAGACCAACATGGTAAGCAGATAGAATGAAAGCTCATACCATAAAAAAGACTTTTTTTTTTTTTTAACTCAGAAGCTCAGATACTTTTGACAGTGCTTTTTTCCCCTCTTTTCTGGTTGCTTATACTCTGAACAAATGTTTTTATGAGCATAAAGTGCTGGTTTTTTCGTAGAAGTCTGGAGGGGTCTGCACAGGAACATTAAGCGGGTTTGTGACCCAAGAGACTAAGGCTTTGATCCAGTAATGAGACCACGAGATATATTCCCAGCAGTGTCACAGGTGTGCTGTACAATAAAATAGAACTAACTACTGCATCAAGAAATGCGTATCTAAATCACTTTGTTTATCTGGTGATTCAAGGAACACTAGGCTAAACCCAAAAAGACTGAAAAATGACCTTCACTTGGAGGACTGAATGATTATTACCATTTCAGCTTCAAAAATAAAAAGTGTTAGGAATTAGCAGTACAAATATTATGTTAATACTTATGCAGTACAAACTACAGTCTACCTTTTAGTCTATTCCTTGCTGGATGTTCCCAGTCTATCAGGTGAATGCTTTATAAAAAACACTTTGACTAGAGCAAAAGCTAGAAGATCCTGGAAATCTTTTCTCCACCGTCATCATCTTAGCTATTGGGCCATCACACAATTTGTTCATTTTGTCTTTTTAAGCATTTTGTAAAAAAAAAAAAAAAATATTAAAAAAAAAATGAACAGCCCAGCTGAAGGTACCATTATACAGACGTACAGGAAACAGCCTTTTCCAAAATTTACTCCTAGTTCACCAGAATTAATAGAATACTATGAACAAAAATACAGATATAAATACCCACAAAAGTACTCATGTTTGCCAGCACCTGTAATTGGACTTTTATCTCAGCTTTGATGTTCAGATCATGTACATGTCTAGCCTTCAGTCGTCAAAGTCTAAAGCTTGGATCAAGATAGTCAACTTGACAGTTTAACACTATGACATTTAAGAAAAACATTTTATCTCATACTTCTTGGAAAGTGAATGATTTACATTAACTCAGATTTACAATAGTTATAAAAGTACAGCCTAATACTGTTAAATAAATACTTTCACTTCCTTGCTGATAGGATCATTCTACCCTTGCAGAATGTCAACAGCTAATCATATTCTTTCTCTCTGCTGATATTATACTGAGAAAATGACTTCGCCATCTGGCTTTCTAGAATTTTTATCAGGTCTTTTTAATTAGGTACAAATCATTGATTTCCATTGTTCCCCAGCTTATATCTTTTTCAGTACCGTAAAGACCAAATCTATTTCCAGTGCACTGCAGTGTTCTCAAGTGGAACCTAAAATGAATCGGATTTTCCCACAGGTTTCACACCTTACATCTGCTAGCAAAAGTCGGGTCATGCTTGCCTAGCAGTGCATACAATTCAATTTTTGTTTTATTAAGATATGAGGGTGACCATTCTAATAAAAAAATAAAATGAAACCAACTTAAAAACTCCAAATGGAAAACGGCTTAAAAACTGGAGACATCTGCAAGGAGGCTGAGGGTTTGGCTGCCACAACTATATGGAACTTAATTATATCAAAGTGCTTGTAAAGACTTCTCTGCATTAGTTTGCTTTTTCTATCCTGTTGCAATGGTAAAGGCATTTGTGTAGCATTTCAAGTTTAGAAAATTTTATAATATCCAAATATTGCTGTATACTTGAGATAGAGATGCTGTAAATTTCAGCACTCAGAGTAGGAATCCTATGCAAGACTATTACTTTTAAATCTTGCACAAAGCAATAATTAAACTATACAGTAAATTTTGTAATGTTAACCTGGAATGAAGACATGGTCCTTTGTAAAAAGTCTTTATGAATTTGCTTTCATAAGAAAAACCAAAGACAAATATCTAAATAAATGAAGACTATCTTTAATTTGATTACCAATGTATATAAAATCCAGACCTGAACTTCTTCCAGAATTTAATGAAGGGAGCTTGGTTAGGGACCATAAACTTAGTTTTGTTTCAAGAAACAAACAAAGAAGCAAACACACACACACAAGAATTTGATTTTGCAATTTAGATGCTGAACACTGGCTTAAGCTTTCTGGTCATTTAAATCCTTAATCATATACAAATATCTATGAATTTTAGAAGTAAAATACAGTAAATTATTTGAAAAGAAGACTAAAATGACCAATTTAGGATCCACACAACAAGGTTCTCAAAGACTTCACTTAGAATGTCAAGACATATTAGTACTACTCCAAATGTCGCCCACAAGGCACTGCACTCACATTTAAGGTCTGAATATATCCGAGACTTCCTAGGCTTTCTAACTGATAAAATAAACTGACCAAATAAACTTTTGGTATGAAAACTGACAAGCTATGTTTTGCTAGGTACTGAAGCTATAACTTACCTGCAGGGCAGGTTCCTGCAGGGCAGTGTTTTAGTTCATAGTTGAGACATGAAGGACCTGTCACTGGAACAATATTTTTTCCCTCCTCTGCCACCCCAAAGGAAAGGCAAAATATAATACTGTATGTGCAATGATTTACTAGTATATATATGTTTCTCTGGATGCACTAAATGTAAACATAACTTTTAGGATGATCGCATAAATTAGTTCAGGTACTGGAGACTACTTGGAAATTCAGCTAGCAAAATATTTAGCTACAGCAGTTCTAGGCTCAAACAGAAGCTACCTCAACTGAAGCAATTATAGCCTGTTTAAAAAATTTATTCTAAGTATGAACTAACCACATATCCACTTAATAATATATCAATAGCAGAGTTCACTTCAAAACAAAACAGCAGACCTACAATGCTGTAAACTTAAGGCATAAAAATCAAAACATGGCAATACTTTGCAATTAAAGCCAGTCAATCAGCACACGTCTATTCCTTGGTATGAAACGGGAAGGAGAAGGTGCAAGGCAACTTTCATAGGTTTTAACTGGAAGAAGCCTTTCTACAGACTAGAGTTTTACACTCCAGACATTTTGGGACATATTTACTTGGACATTAGAGCAATCGAATTGCAAAGAAAAACCAGCATATCAGATGAGATTACACCAGGCATGGCACATCTCTTAAGTAGGCCTGCTGGTACAGTGCCAGGTCTGCTTGGTAATCTTAATGTATTTGCTTCCATGAAACAGCACAAAATCATTGACTCCAATTCGTAATCCAAAATATTCCCCAAATCATTTCCAGAAGAACTCCCACTGAACAACTCTTGTTAATTTTGTATTCATGCAGTTCATCTTTACTGTCTATGCATAGGGCCTTTCTATGCTTTTTATTCTTTCAGAAATTTACCTCTAATTTATCAAGAATTAAATATTGCTTTCTATTCTGATTGCAGCCCTTCTCAGATTACTGTTGTGTGAAATCTGACAAGCACATTAACTTTTCCATCACCCTGATCATTAATGAACAAATGTAGCAGAAAGATCACAGGTTGGATTCCTAAGGAAGCTTGCTTGATACAACCTACCACATCAAAGTAAAACACAGAGAAGTGCTTTTGAGTGCTCTTTTCTAACCATTTAAACATTAACCTTGGGTTAATTTCCCTAGCCTACTCAGGAAAGCGTTGCAGAAGTCTCAAAAGATCTTTTTAAAATGAAGATATGAATCTTCTGCTTCTCATCCTCCCAAGGCTTGTTATCCTGCCACAGGTGAAAATCAGATTGGCTTTAAAAAATTTGTTCTGGACAAACCCATCCAGATATTTCTTGCTATCTTGTGGGTGCTCACAAGCAGTATGTTTGGTTTACTGTTTTTCCTGAAATTTAAATTAGGTGGCCTCACCTGTAAGTCTCCTGCTCTTATGTTCTCAAAAAATCATGGGTGCCACTTTAAGACTTTCACAGCCTCACTCATCTTCCATCATCTCCAAGATTATTGTAATGGCTCTGAGATTGATTCAGATGGTTGGATTAATTTAATCTGAAAACACATAACCCAACTATTTTATATTCTCCTGTTATAGCCTATTTTGTCTGTTTGGCATTAAAGTTAATTGTCCTATTAAAGTAATCACAAGTGGCCTTTTTAGTGAAGGAAGAACATATCAAACACTTGGACTGCCTTAGAGTTCTTGCTCAGTAACTTCTCATTTTCCCCTGAGTAGAGATGAAAAAAAAAATGTTTTTTTCCTTAGTGGTAGCAGGGGAAAAAAAAAAAAAAAAAAGCCTCAATACTTAGCTGCATCTCATTTTGTACATTAACCTTTCTATTTTTGTACCTATGTATTCACCTTCAATAACCTTAGTTCTTGTGTTCTTAATTTTTACAATTTAACAACTCAGGATTAACCCAGATAGGACTCCTGCTACACTTTCTGTTTGTCTCTCTCTTCCATCCCTCTGTTAAAAGTAGTAAAAACATCAAAACCTACAGTTTCTTTGCAGTAGGTCTTTAACCCTATTTCACCTAATCTGGGTTCACACGAAGCACAACCCATCACTTACTCAGGTTTATTAAAATCTATTTTTTTATTTTATTATCTTCCATTCTTTCCTAGAGATCATGAACTCTATTATTTCATGATCCACTTTCCAAAGCTCAGAACAGACTGGTGGAACGAAAGAAATTCCTCCCTGCTAATTTCTCTTGTGTCTTGACTAGGTTTCCCTTTCTTTACTTCTCCAATTTCAATTATGTAATATATGTAATTTTACCTAGTGTTTGTTGATTTTTTATTTAAAACAAAAAAGCCCCAAACCAGTGAAAATCAATATAGTCTGTATTATAACTATACACATTGTGGTAATCAAACTGAACTAACAAACCTGTAGTTTCATGGATGTTCATCTAGAGTCTCCAAAGCACGGGCTTCCCTATTTGGGGGCCTGTATTAGATGCGCACCATCAGAATGCTTTTGCTCTTTTTGCCATAACTTTACAGACACTTAAACACTGTGTTCTAGACATAGCAGTGAGTTATTGTAAGGCAGTACCACCTTACTCGTTTTCTTTGGTAAGCTATACTCCTGTCAAATACAAGTATTATTCAAGATGCACATCACGTGAATTATTCCTTCAAGTCTCCATATGCCAATTACATGATAAGTGTGACCCTGTGCTAAGACCTTCCATTCCTCTTCCTTATTGTATATATTTCTCATGTTTCTTTCTTATGCCTTCCATAGGAATGCAGATACACAAGATGTTTGACAGGGTAATATTCTTCTGCTTCTCCCTCTTATGACACTATTATGACTAAACTCCTCTAATTTATAATCCCTGTTCACTTAGTTCTTTCTACAGATACAAGTGTTATTTCTTGCTCTAGAGGTTGCTTAACCACTCCGAAATACTTTAGTGATGTTTTTAAAATTGGTAAGAGACATAGTTGGTGATTCATTGTTAAATGACTTTTACTCTACTTCGTTCTGTGATAATACATTTGAAACATGTCATTTTCTACGCTGTGAAAAGCTACCCTGCTTCCTGGGTTTTTTTCTGTCCTAAGAGACAGCTACACTGAGAATGTAGGTGCAGCCAGAAGCCAGTTGCTTACACAGCTTCTGTAAGTCCACTTGTCAGACTTCAAAAGTGATCTAGATTCATTAACTCAGGTATACAAGTACTGTGACAGGTTCATGCTTTTACTGCAAAGGATGAAGAGTTCAACAGGAGGACTGCAGAATACTCTTGACACATTTTAACTAGCTTTTACATACTGATAAAGCATAGCCACTGCAGCACGATTCCTCTCTTCAGCTTCTCAGACAGGCTTTCCACTTTCCAGTGAATCTACCTAAATTCGAGTCAAATAGGTGATCTCAAGCCAAACAATAGCCCTCAAGTATTTTACCCAGTTGAGAGCAATAACCCAAAGAACTCCTACTACCACTTCAAAAAGATAAAATGAAGAGCCAGGCTGTGTCATCTGCGGATTTCTTTCCTGTGGGGAAGTCAGTAACGGGTAGAGATGGCTTCCCAATTGCCGCTTTTAATCGGTTTTCAGTTTCCTTATATTCGCCATAGCCAACCTTGCCCCCAGCTTAGTTTCCTTCATGATTATCGGCTGCGATTTGAGTTAATATGTTCAACAAATATTGCAAAACACCCATATCGATTAGTTGCCGATGGCTCACCTCTCACAGCATCTGTTATGGATCGTCGGTTTTCCCGCTCTGACTCAGCTACGTTGGGCGCCAGTTGCCGGAGTCCAGCTCAGCCCGTCTCGCACGGGGCACCCGTTGCTGCAGCACAAACTAGTAGGCTGCAACAAGGCTTTTAACTGTTGGTCAGATTTTACTGTCCGTGCTGATTCTCCTTGATTCTATCAGTGGCCAGACAACACTCCTCCTCCTCTATTGTACCACCTCTCCCCCACCCCTCAGGGCTATTTAACTACTTAGCAGGAACAAGCTACAGCTGCACATCATCCATGTCAATCAGCCCACTGCCGCTGAGGCACGGCCACAGCTGCATATTATCAATGCTAATCAACCCACCGTCTTCAGTCCTCTACAACTATCCTACTACCCAGATACTCACAAAAATAAGAAATCTTTCCCAATGATATTTTAACTAAACTTCATGATTTTCTTTTACCCCACAGATTCACAACACCATTAAGGAACTATAAATTTTACATATCTATAAAAGGACAACACTACTATTAACTCTCCTACATTTCCATGGAAATGAAAGTCAGAGAAGGTGTCCCTACCATGAGTCCTACCATGAATTTTCTGGAATTAGACAAGTATGCTTACACTTTCTCTCCCCTGTGATGAAGACTAGCTGATGACAAAGAGTGAAAGAAACAAATGAGAAGATAACTTTTACAGTCTTGTCTTCTTGCACCATCCACAGTGAGGAAACATGTTCAAAGTCAAACTGTGCACAGGTCAAAAGTCAGGCTCCATAGGTGGTGGCAGGCATAGCTATAGCCCTGACATTAACACCTCACAGAAACAGCTAATCAGGGGTTGATAGGAAACCACAACCTATTTTGTGCCAGGCTCGGTACAAATACAACTGCTCTGCCCAGAGACTACCTTATTCATTTTAACACAATATATTGAAAACTGATTATACACAGCAAAATTTTTAAAAATCAATTTTCTGTAGAGATAATACACTGCTCATGAATCAACTTTGGAGCTTTTCTGGACATTCAGTGTTTTCTGATAATTTGTTAAAATCTTTTCTAATCCACAGTTCTTACCAAAAAAAAAAAAGAAAAAATTTACAACTTCAGTTACACGTCTTACCTGTCTCTTAGCTTGACATATATAGGTGCTTGCTGATTAAGTCTGCTTAACCCACATTGCCAAAAAAAAAAAAAAAAATAACTTACACTAGTTAATGATGTGCCTGCCTGGAAAAACCTTGTCCTGTGTGGCCACTTCTGGCAGCACAAATTGAACTTCAGCACAAAGTACTTCGCCAGAAGTCCTGTACTACAGCACCATCCCTTCATCCTGGCAAGTCTATATTATAATAGGTGGCAAGGAGAGGCATCCTTAACCTGCTGTTTACCTTTTCAGAGCACTAAAGAACAGATGGTCTCAGATTAGCTGTTGATGAGCTGTTAATGTAACTATCCATCAATGCCTTTAATTACAGTTTTCTTGTTTTCAAAAGAGCCCATGTTGGATTTTTTTTCCCCTTTTCTTAAAACAGAACATAAAATAAACTGCTCTGTAAACACAGAATAGACCTATAAACACAAATAGACTTAGACAGTGTTCTTTCTCCCCCTGTGAAAAGGTATTGTAAATATAGGTGATCTTAATGCATGTCAAAAACTTCTTTGGACCACCTCTACCAAGGACATAATTTTAATCAGCTGTTTCCAGAAACCATAAATTAAGTACAATGCAAAAATTTCTATTACAAGAAATATTTCTTCTTAGAAAAAGTCATTTTAAAAAGTATCATTTTCTGCTTTAGGAAAGAATAGACATAATTCCATAAATACATTATGGATAAAAAAATTAATTCTGCCTTCATATAGTTAGGCTATTGCTTTGGTAAACTCTCTCAGGATACTACAGTGAAAGCTATTACATTTAACTTTAATTACAGTGAATTACTTGTTAAATGAAAAAAGTCTTGCATAGATAACAGTTTCACATACCAAACCTTCTTCCTTCAGGAACCAGTTGATAGCCAATCCAATTTAATAGATTCCAAGCCATTTTATTAGTATGTTATCTGTGCACATAATTCTGTCAGTCAGGTGTGCACTTCGAGGAGATGAAGTGGCATTGTTTCTCCTGTGTTGGATGCTACACTGCTCTCATTTTTTGTACAGGTAAAAGCAGTTGGAAAGACTAAACATGAAGTTTTGTTTTGTTTTGTTTTTAAACTATATTAATGCCACAAATCCAGATTTTTGAAATCTTACATGGGATTTTCTAGCAAAGACAGTCTGGTATAAGCTATACATTAAAGCTAGAAATAGAGTTACCGAAAATGCACACATCTTTGGAAAGATTTAGCTGCATGAAAAAGACTAACTGCACCTATAACTGTGAAGCATTTTATTGTTATCTATACAGAAAGGTTATGTTTACTGTAATAATTTTCTTTACTGTGTGATAGTTGAATTCTCATGAATAGTAGTTTCTATTTTCAGAGAAAAGCCTACAACTCTGTGCCACAAATTCACCTATAAACTTTTGAAACATATCTGTGTTAGAGGAGAAAGACTTACCTTTACAAGGCAGACAACAACAAAGTAATTTTTGGATCTTTACCATTTTCTTCCACTGTGTTACCTGGAATGACATCAGTTTACAACAAACATCAGAGTTTTGCTTCCACAAAGGCAAGTACCGGTATATGAAATGATGAAAAGTCTGCAATTTGGCACCAACCCCATGGTCAAACTCAAACAACGCTGCTACACGAGCTGCATTTATCTGCTTAAGACCACATTACACTAACCTCAAATCTAAAAGCTAAAAATAATAGTGAATTAAAAACTACTTTTCATGTCTTTCTTCCCACCATGGTCTTCCCTCAAACCCTCATTCCAAAAAGAAAGTGAAATTTTTATGATATATGAAGAATTCAAATAAATTCTTATTTGTACCAGAAAAAATGTTTGGAAGAAGAAATGCAAATCTCAACAGACTTTTGAAGTTTCTGTACAGTATTATAGATGTCTTACGCTTAGGTAACTAGAGATATTAAATATTCCTTAGCTCTGGATACCTGTGAACTCCCATCCATCACTACTGGAAAAAGGACTCTTAACTAGAGATAAACAAACATATTTCTTCACACTTCTCCATTAAATTCTAGTAGTAGTGCAATGAATATATGGATTTGATGTATGTCTTTTACCATTTAGGAACTAATTAAGCTTTTCCCAAGTCCTTTTTGGCAGAAATTCTTTTCCTACCACTTTAAAACACTTGTTAAATTATAAAAAAAAAAAAAGAACTGAAACTCTGGTTCACTCACAGAAAACCTTGCACATGGCAGCTGCTTTCAGATATGTTAGAAGTATTAACACTCAGGCTGTCATAAACACCTATGACTGTTTTGAATAACATTGATTTGGCTGTCAAAATAGGTATAAGTGTCATTGACAGTTGTACTCTAGAAAACATTCTACTTCTTACAGGAAAAAAATAATGTCTGTCTTAACATATTCAGCATACCTCACCTGCTGTGTGCTGACATAAGCACATGACAAGAGATGTGCTTTTTGATCCAATGTAACATGATTCAGACACATGATGGTACCTGCAGAAAGACAACAATACCATTAACACACTGAAACAAAGTCTTTATAGTATCTTGAAATGTAAGTAACTGTTGGAACGCGTTACTACAGTACAGTCCTTTAGGGAACAGGTGGTACAGCAAGTTTTAGTGTGCCGTAGTAACTAACTACAGCTGAGGTCTGGAATATAAGGTGAATTCTGAGCATGCAGCAACAGGAGTGTAAGCAATACATGATTTGAGGCTGTTTAGCATCAATTTAATTGCCTATTCCATTGACAGATTAAGGGACAGTAGGGTTACTGAGTCAAAAGAGGAAAAAAAATTGTTTATCATTAACAAAGACAAGAAAACTGCAGAGGAGGAGGAAGGGAAGTAAGGAAACAGAATGGGGGGGGGGAGCTACTCTATGGTATTCCTCCTGAATTATTTGGAATGTTAAAATAGCAGACAAACCTGTAGATTTTTTTGCTTCAGGGTCTATTCTTATCAAGGATCGGTGGAAGCAGGAGGGGAAAAAAGTCATGCAAATGCTGTAACAGTAGAAAAGATAAATCCCAGATCTGTCTATATATACCTGCACATGTGTTTTTTTATACAGATATATATATCACAGAATGGTCAGGTTTGGAAGGGACATGTGGGGATCTTTTAGTCCAACAACCTGTGGCAGGTTGCAGAGTCACATCCAGGTGGGTTTTGAATGTCTTCAGAGAAGAGGCTTAACTGTGTGTTCACATACACCCATACTAATCATGTGCCAAAAAAGAAATAATTGAACAAAACATATAATTTTCTTAAAATATGCTGATCAGTGCTAAGTGTGGCACAGAGCAATAAAAAACAGTAAATGTTTAATATGTATTTTGAACCTATGGCAAATATATATTGCCCAGACTTGGCCCAAAAAACTATTAATAATGTATCAACCCATCCCAAGGTCTCTTTCTGTCATGGCCCCTAAACATTATCTTCATCTACTGCTCAAAATCAGTTGTAATTCATTTTGATGACTGTAACATTTTTAAGGCACTAAAGCTATTCTTTGATTAGCGACTATGGTATATCTTCATCAGTTTTAAAATAGTGTTTTAAATGAGTGTTTACTATGATGGCTCTGATAGGCAATACTGCCTTTCATGTAAAGGTCATTGGCTCACTTCTGGTCCTTTACAGTAAAGACTGAAAGTCATTGCTGCCCAGTGGCTGTGTTGTACCCTGTATGAAGGGAATTGATGGGTTTGGTCCACAGCTTCAGTGAATAAATATCCACATCACAAACTATCACCAGAACCAGTGTTACTAATGTCATTCTCAGCAGAAGGTCAAGGAGTGAGTTGGCACAGAGACTAAACTGTTTGCAAGCCTAGAAGGCAAGATAAAACCAGACTAACAAGGTGGTCTAGAAAAAGAACCACCCCTTTCCTATAGCTGTTTCAGAGCTGCTGGTCCAAGATTCTTAACACACTAAATTCACTTTCCAAAAGAAAACGACCTGTCAATAAACTGTGAGACTGACAGCTATGAAATTTAAAGATTCAAGAAGCATATTCTATTTAGACTGTTGCAATCTCCTTAATCAGCCTGTGCTTTATAAAATCAAATTAATTGAAATTAGTAAAGGAAAGAGCAGATCTGCTCTTTCCATTATCCAACCTTCTGCCAGCACAAATTTATCCTTTGCTGTGTAATGTCCAAATAATTGTACACATTTCAGTGACATAATTTCCAATAAACTTTTTTTTTAAGGTATTTTTCTTTAGACTTCATTTAGATGGTTTTGTTAAGAATTAGCAGAATTTGAGCTTACAAAATTTCTTGAGAACCATAGGTATCCACTTTTTGAAAGGCTGAGAATTTTCTTCTGCTCTACTTTCTTCTTTTTTAATGCCACAGGGAAAAATTCTTCTGTCTCAGACCCTTTTAAAAATTTTGCTGGTTTCCAAAGGAGATTTGTAGTGTTTGCACCATATCTTTTCAGGAAAGATTGCCCTTTTTCTGTACTGACAGTAACATTTCTTTAAATTAAACACTGCAGGTTTAAGAAAACGTTTTATTGTAGCATTTACTTGTGCACAGTATGCATACTGTGCACATCATCCATGAGGTATGCAGTTTCTTCTACCTGGTTTTGCATGCATTTTTTGTGGACAAAGAATTCAAAGAATTAATATTATATATAGTGTTCCTATACGTTTATAAAATTAAATTAAGGTATTTCTTGTTTCTTTTAGAACCAAATATTAGTGCTAAGTCAGTGGATAACTGATGGTAGTGAGTGTACATTCCCCTCAGAAAAACACTGATATTTTAAGTTCTGTCAACTCAGCTGCCTTCTTTTAGAAGTTAATTCTGGACAAATGGGAGCTCCTCAGTGAAAAGCCTTTTTGATGTAAGTGGAAACAAAAGACCAAGGAAATTTAACAATGGGTGAATACAGTTTAGTACAAAACTCTGCCTCTGGTGATATTTTCGTTTATGGGACAATGAGCTATGCCTTCCATGCACCAGTCTGGGATGGAATTGGAGCTTCAAAAAGTTATGGTTGCCCATATTTCCTCCTGAACTGGGTTAACCTAACAACATTAGAAGGGCACACCACACTAGGAAACGTTTCTTTCTGTTGTGGTAGTGTGCTTACCCTCCTAAATACAGTTATGGATTTGATAAAGGACCCACATAAAATATCTACTCCAAACCATACAGAAAGATGTTGAAAAAAGCAGGTAAAAGATACAAAAGGTAGGAAAAGATACAAATTCCTTTTTATGCCACATGGCAAACAAGTGGACTAAGCCACAAACGTATTATTTGTCAGGAGAAGGCACTGCTCTCAGGGTGAATTCCAAAACAATGACTGAGCTCCAAAAGAGGAGCACAACCTGGACTCCGAAATGGTCCCCCTGCCAAGGCGATGCCCTCCTCTTCCCAGCCGGGCCCCCTGACTGCCAGGAGATCTTCCCTGCATTCAAAATTTCAAAGCACAGTGGGCGCCTCTGGCTGAGCATTCCCGCCGCAGGTCACCTTCAGGCTGGTTTCTTTAATAAAGCAGCTGATACCCCAGCCCTAAAACTGCATGATTCCCTATGCATTTAGTGCAACAAATCAACTCCAGGATTGTTTCTGGTGATCATAAATATCTCGCCAACCATATGCACTAATATTTGATAGAATTAATTAAAAAAATTTCCAAGCTCTTCCACTCAGGTCATTACAATCTATAAAGGAGAGCTACTGCAGTTGTTTACTGACTCTGACAGAAATACAAAGATAAATAGACATATTGAAATGTATAAAAAAGCTCCCTTTTTTAGGCTCTAGGTTTATTTTAACAGTGTCAATAAATGTCTGCTTATATAGGTTCAACAGTAACTAATGTTCACCAGGAGATACACTTTAGAAACGAGAACCAGGAAAAACCTCTATAAACACAAATGGGAAGATAGTAAGATTAAATGTGGGGTGAAAATTAAATGTTAGGAATATCCCTTGAAATTCTATAATTGAGAAATTTTGGAAAAGCACTTGTTTATCTTGTCATAGGATAGAAATCCAGTTTATAAAAAGATTACAATGGTAACCAATTTACTTATTAAAAATAATGGAAACATGAATGACAGCATTATTATAATTTAATTTTAAAATACAAACTATAGGATGAAAACTGCTCTTTTTTAATCATGCTCACTGCCATGGAACAGATTTAGTAAAATATATAACTATATAATTTTACTTTCCTGTTAACAAATTAATTGTGATTATTACAAATTGCTTGACACATTAGACATATATCTCAGTTTTATATATGCATATTTATATAACTCATATTTTTATAAAAATACCTTTTTTCCCTTTTCAGAAGCTGGCCAGAGCTTTATATGGGGGGACAACAGAAGGGAGTGGTCTTCACATCTTATTTGCATTTCCATTTTACAAACTCTCATTTCTCTGCATTATTCTAGTGGCTGCTTTTGACACTGTGTTCCTGCTGGAAGGTAACTGACAAAAAAAAAAAAAAAAAAAAAAAAGAAAAGGAGTTGGAACTGAAAATTTGTCCAGGCTGCTATCTATCTAATGTTTCCTCAGCTGTCAGAAACCATCCAGTGTCCCTCCACTTTCCACAAAGCCTGTTCCATTCTCATCAACAAGGAGGATTTGGGGCAGCACAGGTAATACATGCCAATGTAGTGGTAGGTAAAAGACAAAAGGAAAAAGGAAATATGCCAACTAAGCTATCTTTTCATAGGTATCTTAAAATCACATCATTTGTTGATACTGATCTTTGATAGGAAGAGACCGGGTTAAATCTAAATCAAGAGTCATATAGCTTAATTAAGGTAAAGGTGAATGAACCAGACCTCTTCATTGCCATTATTTCTTCTTAACAGGGATATTGTCCCTTCAGTCTCAACGAAAATCTAGTTTTAACATTGGTGCTTAATTTATTGTCAAATTAAGCAGACAGGATTTTCAAATAAGAAAAGGATGAAAAGCATGTAATTTAAATCCAACAGTTCTGTTCTCTCATTAAGATTGTTCTCTCTATGTTTTAAAATATATGTCAGGACATAGTCAGACCTGACAACTAACATTATCTGACCTCTATGTTTGTTTATGAATATATGACAGATTTATTTTAAAGAGATAGGCCAAGATGATTCAGATAAGTCACCCTGAAGCAACTACGCACCATGATTAAATATTACTGATAAGTGTCAACTATTACAGTAATGCTAGTAAGAAAAGGCAAAAATAGATCTGTCCCTCTGAAGTGCACTAATCTGTTTTTTTAAAAAAGTCTCATGCACAAGCACAGAGGACAAATATTTAAGAAACATGGATGTCACAGGACTCTTATAATATAATTCTACTATCTCCTTAATTGTCATGGAAAATGCACTGAGATTAACATTGATATGAGCATTACTAAAATTCTGATCACTAATATTCTCAGGAACGGTGTTAATTTTACATGCTAATGAGTAGATAAAGAGAATTAAGATCCCTGAGGGAGAAAAAGAGGTTGACTGAGGTATGAAATACCCCTAAGATTGTAGTAAAATATGATTGTGGATGTGCTCTGTTTCTGTAAGCTGCCAGACACACTAACTTGGTTTTTGCTTGGAGTAGAGCTATTTTTTTTTCTTGTTAATGTTAGGAGGTTTATATGTAGATTGAAGACCACTGTGAAGGGTTTTTATTATGAATGTAATGCTTTATTAATATAAATAGCGTTTTCATTAGCATATTATGGTGGTGGTATAATTATAGATGGGATAATTAACATGGAACATGCAAATCTTTACTTTCAGGGAATGTTTGATATAAGACACCAAGGAATATTGCCTGAGTATATAGTAATACCTTGGTGCTCTCTTTTAATCCTCATTACTGAAAAAAGAATTTATTCCTGCAGGTATTTCCAATCAAACTACAAATACTGCAGTGAAAAAAAACCACAAACAAACAAAAAGGGAAAAAAAATGAAAAATTTAAAAAGTCGACTGACAATCTGTCTTGTTCCTTAAGCAGAAAAGAAAAACAAAAACTGCTACTACTTTTCTCTTTAATAAACAAAGTCTACTGATAAACTTATTGATAGACAGATATTCTGGCAACAGATTGTCAAACCGTGTCAGCAAACCACACGAGTAACCTACACTCACTTACAAGCTGTCTGCAAAGTTAATCTAAGAACCTGTAAAATATCCCAGGTTTGGTGTATAAATATCTTAGTGATGAAGTAAATTCAGAACATTTTAAAAGTTATTATTTGCATTTTTAAACACACAGGACTGTTAAATATGTGAAGACCTAAATTAAACTTCAATATTAAGATCTATCTCTAACACAAGAATATATGTATTCACAGTATCCCAACCAGAAAATACAGCTATACATGTAACAGCAAGTGAACTCTGGCCCTACTTTTGGAGCAGTAACAGACAAACACCTCCACTCCATGCCAAATGGTGCAATGTTTGGTCTTAGTTTAATGCCTGAACTCCAGCTAGGATTTTTTAGGGGAAGATTTTTGCTCTGGTTACTTATTACCAGACTACAGGTTAACCTAAACCTGTTCTGAGAGCTTGTTCCATCACCAGGTTCCACAATGCACAACTACTACATGAGAAAAAGTTAAAAGCCCATAACTGTTTAAGAGTCCAGTCCTGTTCCTTCTGTCCCTCCTAAACCCTTCCTCTGTTCCAGCAGTCACCAGGAAAAAGTGGAAAGCCCTTGATAAACAAACCATGTACTGCTACACCAGTAATTGCTTTTTGGTTACAGCAGCTGTTCAATTGTGTCACAGTGGCAAGAAGAGACATCTTCTTAATGATTCTGTAGAGATACACAAAACCTGACCGGACACGAGCAGGAGTTTAGATAAGATGATTTCAAGACACCCCTCTTAACCTCAGTGATTGTCATTCTCACAGTTGGGAACGTTGTTTGCTTTGCAGGTATTTTATTTCCATTCACGTTTATTACTAGGAAGCCTGAGATGTAAAATGAAAGTTGCATATATGTAAAAATGTCACTTTCTCCACCCTCTTGTTTTCGGATGGCTAAGCACTAGACCAAGTGGAAAAGAGGGTATGCAGTCACTGTGGAAAAGAACCAGCTAGACTCTTCCCTATAATTCTAGATGGTATTTCTCTAGTTGGCTAGCTACTCTTGATCCCTATTGGTATTCCTTGTATGATGTTGTTACTTTATGTAAGAGGATATTGTTGCCTCAGAGCTAGCACAAAGGCTAGATTTGAGAAGTAGCTGCATTAAAAAAGACCACCTGGCAGAAAAAGCAGGGAGAAGATATTTTGCTCAGAAGAGTTCAGCCTCAAAAGAGAGATTGGGATATATTTGCAAGAGATGGGTATAAGATACAAGGAGGGCAGCTGATAGGATAGAAATAGATGTATACATATCCACTGCAGGATCCACATATTACATCAAGAAACATACAGAACACTCTCCCATTTCTAAAATTCCAAGTATTAATATAAATGGACAAATATGTAACAGAATAGGACATAAAATGTCCTAAGCAATGCATGTGCTCTATCTTGAATTGAAATATGTCGATGTACAGGCTTACGTATCCCTTAGGCCAAACACGCTTTCAAATAGAATTTTTGGTAGCTAAAGCAACATTTGCCTAAAGCACCTGTCAAGCATCCATTGAGAACTGAATCATGTGATTTCTAAGCACATATCATCCTGGGCTACTGTCAAGATCTGGTGGGAATCTGATGTTGAACATTGCAGCAAAAGTATATTCTAATTTTGTTCAGGAAAAGCAGGGAAAAGATATTTTGCTCAGAAGATCTTGGCCATGAAGAAGGGAAAAGCAAAGCCAAACCCTAACTCAGAAGGAGCAGGCAGACCTTCCATACAGGATCTATGGCCCAGGAATCCTAACTTTTCATACCACCACCTGGACCGAACAATGTTGTTCCTTCTCTGTGGAGAATTATCAGTAGCAGTCAATTTCTCAGAGCAAGGCCACAATTTCTGTTTTGGGTGGTTTAATTTTTCCTCTCCAGCCATAATCAGGCAGTGTTTTCTTGTTCGATATATTATAAGCAGTCCTAGCTGCCAGCTGCAGTATAGCTAGCCTCTTTTGGCAACAAAAATTTGCGTTGTTTTCCATGATTTCTATCCCTCCACCATTCACAGGGTCATACTTGGCACAGAAAAGCCAACAGGTGTACTTCATTGTTAAAAAGACATGAGGCATCAGTGCTTTGAAGACGTTAGTGTGACGGGTCTCTCAGATGCAAATGGTGCCACTCACCTTATTATGCAAAGTGCCTATATAAAGCTATTAGTGCTTGGCATCTATGCCCCAGTGAGGTGGTCCAACCAATTAACAAGCACAATATTAGATGAAAATGGACATGACTGCAGGCAGCCAAGACTCGCTGCATTCTCACAAAGCTTTATTTTTTTTCCAGCTCCAAGTCAGATTCCCAAGTCAAAAGCATGCAACTGTCTATGAATGTGTCTTAAATTTACACATCTAGTGGTAAGGCACAATAATAATCCCCGAACTATCTTCAGAGCCAAAAAATACAGTTTAACAGATTTTTAATGACAGAAAAGAGGTATCATAAATACATATCTGTCTAAAGAATTGAAAGTTCAAACTAGTTACAAGAATGTAGATGTGTTTCAGATCAACATACTGATAAGAAGAACTAAAAATGTGAGGACTCACATATGAGATATGAGTAAGGAGTTCTACTACCATGTACTTTAGTTTTGCATCTGTAAAGGGCATCCTTGCTTAACTGTGATTATGAATGGCAGGAATTTCAGTGATCTTGTCCAATACCACAGTTGTGCATATCCCACAACTTCTTTCCAGTTCAACAGAGTTCCAGAATTATCGAAGTCAAGTACTGAGGAACATGCCCACAAGGATTAGCTAAACTGAGAAAGGAATCCTTTCTGCATAGCGACTGATACTACTTCTGTTTAGTTTTCAGATTCCAAATCAAAAAAATATTTTAAAACATGCAAATGGAGCATTCATTAGAATGGAATCTACACAAAACCACCTTCTAGAATAATTTGAATCAATCGAGAAAAAATGCAGTAAAGACACTCTGCACAGAAGTGAAACAATGAAATTAGCAAGACTGATGCAAAGTGAAGTTTTACATCCCCGTCTAAGCAAGACATGCAATGTACTGTTTCTGCTCTGATACATCAATGTAAACATAATTTTACTGAAGTTGGTTTAAAAGTCTGGATTTCCACGGAAAATGTTTATGCATTTTCATGTTTGCTTTGCTTAGGAAGACTTATTATAAACAACAACAACAACAATTATTAGATAGCAGAAACTACTTTGAGTAAAATTAGCTTTAAGAACCAATAGTAGGCTAAATATAAATCAATTTTTTCTTGTACAGATACTTTTATTCTTGGTGGTACGAAAATAAAAGGCAACTAGAAAGGTGGATGTTACAACAGAATCTAAAAATAGCTAATAATTGTTTGAAAAAATGTTCTTTTGACTTGCCAGAAGAACTTGTATTTGAAAAGCAATTCTAAAGTATTTCCTCTTAACTGTGCTTGCTTCAGTGATGTTATATGGCAAATGAAAAATTTAAGACAAACTTGACACTTCTGTCAAAATGAGCACATTCTATGTTCTTCTGTTATATCTTTTGTATTTTGCACAGGTGGGAGTTGGGATCTGCTGTATGAAGAGAAGAAATGTTCAACTGCAGATTTATAAGATTTATTTCAAAAACTCTCTAGTGAATCTAGCACTTCCAACAAAACTTAGTTCACTCTGCAGCAAAGTGGTTTTATTTCTGAATGTCAAGGCCAAACTCACCAGCTCTTTTAAAATAACATGTGCTTTAGCGATATTAATAAATGTTAATTTCTCTGTTTCAACTAATTCTCTTACCCTTGTACCTACTTGTGCTGTTGAATCTGTGGGCATGACCATAACAACACCAACAGAAAGCACTTCCTCCACAACACACCTTTAACATACTCACAATACTTGATTGGCAGAAGAAGTAAGTAGCAACAAAATTCTGTTTGTATACACATTCATGAATGAGCATGCAGAAGGAATTCTGTGATGAGACTGTGTCTGTAAGCAAGGATAAGCATCCAGTGGCAGCAGACAACACATCTACCATCTGTGCATAATGAAAAGATTTCACCATGTGCCTAGGGCAGACAAATTCCTAAACCTAGCTTTTGGTGGAAGACATACTACTCCTCCAGGCAGGAAAACCTTACCAAACTCATGCAAACCAGGGGGTGAAAACATCCATCCACAGTTTCTAGTAGGATGTGAAAATGCATTGCTTATTATCCATCATTGCCAGAGCCTCCCTTTTCAATCCCCAGCTCCAGAGACCCATCTGATACAAGGACTGCCACTTCACATTCCCTACATGTTCAGCTGTACAGCTTTTCTCTACCCTTGAACTAGATTGCTCCACTCCCTTCTTTTCTGCCATTGACGGAAAACATGAAACGTGCCAAAAATATCTCCTCTGATCTGTTTTTTTTTGTTTGTTTTTCTATCTTTCTTTACCAAGACTGCTTAAAAGAACTTTCTTCCATCCTGACATGCAGCTCCTTTTAGGCACCAACTTCTCTGTGATAGACAGTTCTCTCCTACCTGCTTCTCATTTCCTCTAATCACTCTTAATTGAATCTGCCTTCCCTCTCATAATAGACCGGGTCATGATGCTTTTGTTGCTGTGCTTTGCAGCTGAGCACTGAATGTTTGCAACATATAGGTGCTGATGCCTATTCTCAGGCAGCCTTCAGAGTCTGTAATCAAGACCTCTAAAGCTACTTCTAACCTCTCCATGGCATAAGTCTTCCCTTCCTGACTGCTGCAGTTTACAATTTCATCTTCTGAGACTGTACGGTACTTAGAAAGTTAAGTGGAGCCCATAAATTCATATTATTATACATGTCATGTTAACGGAGAAAACACCTGGACTTGCAACTTCCACAAGAATAAGCAAAAAAGCAAATAAAAATCCTGGAAATAAAAAACTTCGGTGTGGGACCAATGGCACCCTGTAAGACCTTGAAGTTTTGGACAACTGTTTCATGGTATTAAAACCTCAGTGTCCTCCAGATCAGCCTGCAAGCTCGCTCAGCAAACCTTCTCTCATTTGTTTGGGACTAGCTTTCTCTCACTCGTTCAGGTAGCTGCCCAGCTCAGAGAAAATGCATTCTTTTCTCATCTGTTTTCTTACTAGGCAACTTCCATTGCTCTAATTTAGAAGCAGACAACCTGAGATGATCAGTTTCCTTTAGTTTAACAAGTCTATTTAACATATTCAATGCTTTACTGAGAAAAAAATCATATCATGTTATCTCTTCTTATATTACTCTTGCATTTGTTCTTGCATAGACTGTGTGATCTATGACAGTCCCAGCCAGCAAGTGGCAGATTAAATACAGACTGAGGAATAGAGTGGTACATGAAATTCATAAAATAAGTCCGGATTTATAAATTATACATACATTCTCCAAATTGTCATATCTCCCAATCTTCTCTCTGCTGTTTGCCAGATTTTCTTCCACCAGTCACTGTCACATCATAGCTTCTCCTTTCTTTTTTATGTCCTGATTAACAGGACATCTATATTCTCCCTTGAGCTCTTTTCCTCCAAGCACAATTCTTTTCCATATCTATACAGAGGGGCCAAAAAAGCATTTGTGAGCCTGAGACACTTCTTTTTGAAGATATATTATGTGATCTAATAAAGGATAATACTTTTTCTTATAAATGTACATCCATGAGCACAATGCAAATCCTTCAATATAGGTCCAGCAAAAAATCTATAAAAAAATAATTTATTCTTAGATTACTTATAAAATATCAAATGTAGACCTGCTTTCTATATATAAAGGGTTTCTATTAATAGTTTGGGGAAAAGGGTTTGACTCTCTGAATATTGATAAAGACCACAGATTTTGCAAGTGCAAGGAGCAACCTAATACGTGGTCAGATTCTCCTTGTAGTACTGATTCTTTAGTGATGTTCAGGATACTTTTGAAAACCACTGTGACCATATAAACCATTTGCATCCCGTGCTCTATTCCAAAACTTAGCCAGCAGAGCAATTAATTTAAAATACAGAAATACAAAACTAAACAGTAGTTCAGAGTGGGGTTTGAGGTTTGGGTTTGTTTTTTTTTTTTTTCCAAAATATTTACTAAGCTTTGTGTCTCTACTTTCATTACTTAGCTCCCAAAACTCAGAAATTGCTTAGAGGATGTGATAGGTTCTGCAGCATAGCTCAGTAAAGAGCACACAGCTACACAGCACTGGCGTTCAGATGTTTCTATATGCTAAGAAATAAGTGCCAAAGAAGTACAAATTTTCCTAAGAGAACAATGTGTAATACTAGAATATGGTTCATTAACAACAAATTTCATTCAGTGTTTGAGTAGAACCATTACTCTCATTTCTGTCCCACAGACAAGTCTGCCATCTGATTTTTCTATCACTCTGCAACAATTTTCCTGGAATTAAATGAGTGCATATAGAATCATTATAGTGCATATGTGAACCTGTTGCAAGTTCTTTTCTTACCCTGTTCCTGGTTTCACAATTTTTATTCAAAACCGAGGGAAAGTGCACACAGGCCCTTTTCTTTTTTTTCTCCAGTGATTTCTCTGATACATTTCCATCCTGAATAAGTGCCACATTGTTTTCCAAAATGCCTATTTTTATGATGTGTATATTACACACACTAGAAATTGCAGCAGCTACATGAGCATCACTTTATAGGATGGGTTGATAGAGTAAGCAGCCTCTTGAAAACAGAACTATCTTGCATTTATACACTGTTCAATTGCACACTGCATGTTGCTTTTGATTTTTCTTTTTTATAATGAGACTTTGTACAAGTGACACTTTTAGCCCATAAATAATGAGAAGCATTATAGGAAATAGAAAACTAATGTGATTGGGTTATGAATGCCTCACTGATCTAGTTTGAAGAGTGTAGTGGTTCAAGGAAAGAGTTTATTCTGCCTGTCTTAGGGTAAAATGAAATTTGCAGGTAAAAGGGACCATCTGTGCACAGATTACACAAGTGCATATCCAGCTTTACCGTGGAGTTCAACTTATTTTTTTCTAGCACAAAATTAATACAAAACATGAAAAGAAAGCAAAGTCCTTGACTATTACAAGGTACAATTCTCAGATGTCTTCGCTCTTAATGCTTTACAGTTGCCAGAAGAATGTCTTACTCTTAAATACCAAGCTTGTGTGACAGACACATTTAGTTTGTTCCTATCTTTTCCTCATCAGAAGGGCAGTAAATGCGTTAAATCATCTGCTTAAGATAAAACTGTACTACTACCATTGTATAACTTCTTGTGCATAAGATATACAAAAATTGAGCCTCTGAATGTCATATTTTATTCAAAAATGTTACTTTCTACTAACAGCTTAAAAACAGAATAGTTCTGCAGCTGGGAATAGTAAAAGTTCTTCATGATGAAAGGATATCAATCTTTTTCCATGTTTCACTTGTAATAGGAATATATTTTAAAAGTTAGTAATAGCTATGCGTTGATTATGGTTTCAAGTGTCCATGTTGAAACTAAATCTATATTTCATGGTTTGACCTTGAAAAATGTTTGGGTTTAGTATCTAAAAGACAAAAGCACTCAGTGCCAAACAAATCACAGTTTTTAAAAAAGGAAAATTATAAGAATAGGAAGAGTAGCTCTAGCTTAAGATATGCTCTGCTGCTGTAAGAAAAGGCATAGAAAATGCAATAAAAAACGTCAAACAGGAAAGAAAATCACAAAGAGAATGACTGACAGAGAAATTACTTTTACATTGTTCTACATTTTATTACTTATTCAAGCAACTGCTGTTAGATAAAAAACACAAAACACGCTCTATCAGTACTTAACTAGCATATGATTGATCAGGTGGGGCTCATACTCACTTCCACTTCAGTACTGTTCCCAGTGGAGATGAGGGTCAGAATACTGGGGGTACTGTCGTCACAAACTGATGCAGTGACTTTTGCTAGAGAACATATGCCTAGGAGAAATATTGAAGTGCCATAGTTATGTACCTGAAATGTAGGTGGATGCAGCTCAGATGATATAAATTTATTGAGATCAGTAAAGAAACCATAAGTATCAAAAGCTCCCCTTTTGGGCATTTATTAAATAATACAGAGTAAAACTTAATTAATGTGAATGTTGAATTTAAGAGTAGAAAATAGATTACAATGAACAATTTAGCTCTTGAAACCAACTTCCTTTATACTGGCTAAAGTGTATACAATGAAAGACAAATAAAATCCATTCTGAGAAACATGCTGGGGAAGTTGCAGTACTGGTACCTTCTGGATACATATAGCATGGATGAACTGGACATTAAGAGCATCAAACTGTGCACAGTTCTCCTTAAGATATCCTACAAAAATCTATTAGGCTAAACTAAAGTGTATACATTATGGTAGTTCCAAAAGGATCAACATACGCTTCAAACTGCTTTGTAATCTAGACATGAATACAAAGGGAAACAAAAATTCCATCTACGTACAGAAGAGTAAATGTTAGCATATGGAATACAAATATGAGCATATATAGGATGTAACACTGAAAACTGGCAAATGAGAACACAGTTAAAATTAGTTTGCACAAGTTTGTGAAATACTGCTGTGTGTCACAACTTCTGAGGGACATCATATGTGAAATTAGTAAACAGCACATTTATCACCTGACTACCTAAGAAAACTAGTGTTCCTTGACATTTTTAGGCTTTACACATCTTATAGAGAAGGATGCAATTGTGTAAGTTTGAAGAATGTTTTTAACCATTAAAGATAATTTTCAGTACCTGTGAAAGTTAATTTTTGAATTTGTTTTGGACTTTGGACATTTAATGATTTTCAGTCATTAGGTGTTGCTCTTCTAAGAGCTGTTCACCACAGAATGGCTTTTAAATTTATGAATCTTAGGGAAGTAGACCTTACCATTTCTATGGTTCACCTGTTTCCCTGCATTACACTCAAACTAAATCAATCTTCAGATTCATAAAACAAGTCTGTAAATATTAATGCCTACCAGAAACAGTCTTACCTCAGGTAACAACCATAGCTGGGGAATAATGGGGAAGCAACATCTTTTTGAAATTCCTTTCCAGCAATATTAAAGTTCCTACTTCAGAACAGGAAAAGACAACAAATGAGAAATGTTTTATGAGAAAATATGTAAAACAATATGGAAAAAGAATGGAGGATGTGACTGGAGAAAAAAAAGGAAGGGGAAGATCAAAAGTAAGGAAAAAGTGCAATGTGCCAAAATTATATCAAAGAACAGAACCAAGGAAGGAAGACAGAAAATAGAAGAAAGTATACAGCAGTTATAGAAAAGAGAATAACAGAAAGCTGTGGGAAAGGAGAATGAATACAAATGAGATTATATTTCCTTTTTTACAGTTTCTGGAAAAGCATTAATGACAAAGTACGTAGTTTAAAATGGATATGATATATCAGTAGATGTCAGGGGCACATATAACCAAATTTACCAAGAGCAACAGAACACCTAGGGCTGGTTCTTAATACCATCACACTGATTCACCAGCATATATTGCCCTGGATTCCTCCTTGAAAAAACATTTTTTTTTATTTACTGCCAATCACTTAATTTTAATCTTTGACATGAACCAACCCATAAAGTGGTGATGACTGCCATCAAGTTTCCCTGGTTTCTTGTGCACTGATTTATTTGGATTCTTTTTTTTTTTCCATTTTCCATTTACTTTAATTAATCTTTCCTCAGGTGGTTACATCTCAGAAGTGGGTTTTGTGTTTGCCGCTTTTTTTCTTTCTTTTTCTTTTTTTTTTTTTTTTTTAAGCAAATTTATTCACCTGGTAGATTTTCTTTTGCTTTCATGACTTTCTTGCTTTTTCTCAAAGAAAAGAAGAAAACATTAGAGGGGCACTGAGTACAGGCAGGAGAACTGGGCACTTGTCCTTTCAGTGATATATTTTTAACAAAATTGGCAATACAGAGGAATTAAAGCGAGAGTGGAAGACAAAAAATTCTGCCAAGACAGAGAGTAAAAGCATGCATTTTTTCTTCCAGTTTCTGACATGATCTGTTCAAATACCTTTTGGATACAGTATGTCAGCTTGTGTTTCACCATATGACATGACATAATGTAACATGATACACCAATTGTTTTGTGACAGGAATGTAAAGAAAAAACGTCTCTACTCTGCTGGTAAAGAAATAATTTTAAATAGAGATATAGCTAGATTTCTGCTAAATGTTAATGCATCAAAGTGTAACAGTCCTGAGAGCCGTTCATGGAGCTTCTGCTGTGGGGCCTGCAGCCCCAGCACAGCCATGGGTTGCCCCTGTTCTCAGGCAGCGCCACCGGGGGGGGGGGCTGAGCCATGGCTGACCACCTCCTTGAGCTGGCCCTCACATGGCTGGCTGTCCCCTGCACTGCAGCACCAGCCATGTTATAGCCAGGGCTGGGCCTGGTCTGTGGCCCAACTGCCCCAGGCCTGGACCAAGCCACCCCACCATGGGCCTACCTCACCACTGCGGACATGGCTGGCACTCACCGAGATATGTCTGACCTTGTTCGGCGCCACCGGGCCTGGTCCTGCCCCAGAGTCACCGACTATGTGTCCAGCTTGACGCCACGGGCCCGACTGCCACCACCGGCATGGTTGCTCCCTGTGCCCGGGGACCGTGGGATGGGCCCCTGGCTGCGCTGCCATGCTCGCTCCTTCCCTTGGGGAGCAGCCGGCTGTGCTGGGCCCCGACACGGATGCAAAGCGTTCAGTCGACTAGGAACTGCTCCGTGTAACCCCACAGGCCCTGCTGGTACTTCCCGACCCAGGTGTATTTTAATTGTAAACCTTTTAATGTCAAAGCACATTTGTAGGGCCCTGGGTGAGTGGATGACCTTTAATTTTAGACATGTATTATGTGTTCAGAGTGATAAAAGGAGGAACTGAGTTCAGCTTTTAACAGCTGGAAATTTCACGCAATCAGTTTTGAGTATTATAATTTTGACACTTTTCAGCAACAACATTTCCAGAGTTCTGGAGGTTTTTCTTTTGGTTTTCACTTTTGACAACTACTCTCCCTTCCCCAGGCACACCTATCCCCGCAGGCTCCATCTGCCTTCTCACAGGCGCAAACCCTGTCTGAAGAAACAAGCATTGTAGCAATGCAACAACTGGAAGATGTTGTCACCTTCAAGTGAATCTGTGACTAATTTCCAGATAAAAGAGATCCCACCAGCAGAAAGGAGGACTACACCAAACCAGCCCTACTGCCTGGAGCAGACAATATCTCACACAATACACAGCAAAACAATGTGTGTGGCAGATCACAACTCAGTGGGCTAATTTGAATTAATACATAAGCTCTAGAAACCCCACCAGTTAACTCCAGGCTATGGTGGTGCCGGTATTTATGTATTTACAGAAGTATGAGTACACTGGCACTTTCAGGTGAGGAAGAAAGGGAAAGAAACAAACAAAAAAAAGACTAGGTTTTACTAACTTACTATCTAGATTTTTCAAGTGTCATTCAGTAAAACCCCCTTCTAAATAAAGCCCATGGCACCCTAATGCATACCTTCAGAGTAGATTTCTTAAAGAAAAAGAATTTAAATTTTAAAAAGTTGAGGAGGTATTATATAAGAACCCTTCTACTATTTTGTACAATAGAGCCTTCTACTATTGGGTACACCTACAAATGCAAAGGAAACAAAACCCATGAAAGGAATGCCAAGCAGATTTATTTATTTTTTTTTACTGCCTCTTCCCTAATAAGGAGTGAGGCAATAATCCTCTGTGTAGTTACTGAGCCCATTCTGCTCCCTGTGCTCAGGTACAACACTGCTAAGGAATATCTATAATGTAATGAAAAATAGGTTTTGTCTTAACTGACTCTTGAAATTCTTTCAACTGGGGAATTGCAACAGTGCTATTAAAAACCAGTTTTATTGACATGACACATTTCCTAGGATAGGCCATTCATCATGTCATGTTATTGTATCAATAGTATACTAAACGTTCAAAATTCAAGCAAAATCCTAATGATACAACTATCAGAAAAATTTAACATTGAATCTACCTAAGTGATGCTTCTGCTGTGACTGAATAGCATATTCAGACTAATACCTATCCGCTGGATTTCTGCTGGTTAGTGTGTATTTTTATTCCTTAAAGTATTGTTTATAAAAAAGGAAGGAAGTTAGCAATGTTATTCTTGTAACCTACCAACCTAAGAAGAACTCTCTGAATGTAGAGTCTTGCCATGCCCTGTTCTCTGGAGTCAAAATATATACGTAAACACATCCTTAACCATAAACATGCCAAACCACTAAACCACTGATTACTATGGTTCTGTATCAAAAAAATTACTTAATGAGATGGAGGCTACAGGTTTTACTACTGTTTTCCAAACAATAATCTGTCTTCAATTACAGGTCACTGGTAAGAGAACTCATTTTGACTTTAAAATGTACAGAGATTTTAAAGCTTTAGAAAAACAATTTATTAATGTGTGATTAGCTTAATTAGTATCTATTAGTTTTGTTGGACCTGGCTGTTCTCCAAAAAGCCTTTTTTTGGCAAAATAAACAAATAACATTCATTAGCAATTTAAAAATCAGAAGAGGAGGAAAGCAATATTGTACATATAAGATGGAGGTTCAGAAATCAGAAAGTTGTCACTGATACAGAACAGAGATTAGCACAGCTGCAGCCCCCAACTAGTAGTCAGCAGAGTGAAACCTGAAGACAACAGAGAAATGCCTGACAAACATACCTCCACTGCCCTGCAAAATCTGACCCAGCTGAAGTACTGTCACTTTTGTGATATCCTAGGTAATTGTGTTAAGGCTTGACATAGGCATACAGAAGCTGTGGTTCTGTCCTATTTACTACGTTCTTCCAGAACCATATTGTCTATACGAGCTTGGGTTTCAGTTAATGAACTGAATTTACAATAGCCCTGAAGAGTTTTGGTTCTCATATCCCTTGTTTCAGGGTAAATCCCATATCTACTTAGTTCTATCCTGCTGCTGTGCTTTCCTCCGTCCTGTGGAAAGCAAGGTACCACTGTCAGACATGGGATCCATGGTCATGCACATTTGACTTTCCCATCAGATCTCAAAGTTTCTGCCATGATTTATTAGGTCTATAGAGAGCAGCTGGTTAACACAGACACCTAAGCCAATTGTGAATCCCGTACCACTACCACCACTGCTTTTACACTACCTTATTTCAATCTAGTATTGAACAAAGAATATAATACACGCTATAAGGGAGTAACAGAAACCAGAAAGTCACAAAAGAAAGGTGACAGGAAAGAGAACTAAAGTATGTTAGAAAAAAAAAGATCAAAAAAACACAAACTACACTAAAACTCTTTTTTTCCTACCAAGTTAAGCATGACTATCAATCTCCTGTGGTTTTGCAGGCTTAATTTACAAATGCATTGGTTCACCAAACTTCTATAAGGTTTAATAAAACAAACCCAAACAACTCGAGTAATAGTCAGATTTGTTTTCTGATAGTAGACTGAAGGCCTTAAGCTTTTGCAAAGAAAATTCAATTTGAATAAGGATTAAACTCAAATTGTCAATGAAGTATCCATTCCCAAATGATTATTTCTCACATTTATTCTAAATTCTGGTTGTACTTTGTCTTCCAAAACATCATGTTTTGAAGCTATCCCAGATAAATCACAGAATATTGGTATTAATAAAGATGTTTAATGTAAGAACATTGTTTTTCTCACAATATTTCATATCCCAAAAAGGTATTTTGTAGTACCACAGGAAAAGATAATATATCTGTAAGAAGTGTCAGAAGTACTGAAGCAAAAATAACCACTATTTTTTTTCTTTTGATATTTCATCTGAGGTTTCTAAGTTCAATTAATTAACTTACAGTTTTCGTGAATCCTTCCACTGCTTCTTATGTCTATGTGTCAAAATAATTAATTAAAAAACTCACAGATTATGATTGTAATTAATTTCTGACAACTTAATATACTCCTTGTAAAGGTATAACTACAGGTTAGGTTTGGTTTTGATTCAGTGCCCAATACATTTACTGTTTACAGAACAGGAGGAATATCAGATGTAATGAATGGTGCTAAGCTGGAATAAAATAAATTGAACTCACATTTTTGGACTTCTAATGTTACATGATCTACTGCCTTTTCAGTAAATATTTAAAATAAACACCCATCATTCAAATGAGCATAAATACCTTTACCCCGGTATTTAACAAGAAAAATGGTAGTCATTACAACTATGGAGTGCACAGTCGGTCATTAACAGCAGAAGTTATAGATCCTTCTGAATAGCACTACAAGTCAAAACAAACTGATGAGATTTAAAAAAGAGCACTACTAAATTCACAGTAAAACATCACTGGAGTAAGCCGAGTGAAGGAATAAGATTATCTAATTAATTTAAGAAATCTTGGTTCCTTATATTTATTAGCTGCCTAGAGTAGCTTCTTCAAAGATGTCCTAAAATGAAGTACAGGGAATAATCAGGGGAGGAGGAAAAAAAAAATCTGCTTTTCATCTAAGGCAGTAAGAAAAGGAAGTCAGAAAAAACCTGTTTTTTTTTACTTTTCCTATGTATGGAAGGGAATGGGGGTGGGCTTGCTTTAGAGGTACTAATTCAAGAATATTTTCCATAAATTAACTAATTTTGAAATCACCTATAATTGAAAGCACAGTTATTTTTAGCTTTGTATAGTAAGTGTAATACTGTAGAAACAGCAAAAAAGAAAATGGTGTATGATGCAACTGTTGAATTTAGAAAGAGCAAGCCAAAAAGGAAAAAGATTTTTTTCTTTAAAAAAATTATTCTGCCAGCTAGTGGAAACAGTTAAGCCCTACGCAAGGTAGTAAGCAGTAATATTACTTTAAGCATTGCTCTCAACATATGAAATAAACAGAAAGCAATGAAAATTAGACTATGGATGAGGCATTCTTCCTTCAACACACTTCATTCAAGGTGATTTAGGAAATTCTCCAAAATTAATAGTGAGTTTTGCTTTCTTTAAGTGTAATGGTGGAGATAATATTAACACAACTCAGATTTATCAACTAATTCAGCTCCTGAAAATGAACTTTTAAGCATATGGTCATATGGTCAGAAAAGCCAATATAGATGAACAGTTCTTGAACAGCATGATAACAGTCTGGAATTACATGCTAGGGTTGACACAAGTGGGTTTCCACAGCCGTAATTTCCACAAATAAATGTTAGAGTTTGACAGTTAATCACACAGAAATACAACGAGGATGTCCAGGAAATATTTAAATTGTTCCACTCAGGTTTGAACAGTGTGCTTAATTTCTAACTGAAGAAGTAGGATTTTTTCTCTTCAAATATGTCTGATTTCTTCATTAAGTAAAATAAAATGGAAACAAAAGAGCTCAAATTCTAACAGGAAACACTGCCTACTACAGAAAAACCCAACATAAAAATGGCCCACTGGTTCTGGCTGGTAACATAGGGACAATATTAACAAAGCTTTAACCCATCTTTTTTTGAAAACATATCCCATCAATCCACCTCATGATTGTAATTTCCACAAATGGATTTGGTCTTAGATTATAAATTCCTTTTATTTTTCTGGTGCCCTAATCCTGATACACCTTTTTTTAATAAAAAAGGAACAGCAGCAATCCCCTCTAAGATAAAGCGCTCCTTTTTTTCAGAGTCCTTCGCTGTGACAAGAAAGACATTGAGCATACATTGTCTACAAAAGCCTAGCCTCCAGTAAAAGCTAATTTGGACCAAGACTGGATAGCCTAACAATATTTTTGAACCCTGAAATCAATATGAAGGTGCTAAGTGCAGAGGGAGGAAATAACCACAGCGATCTCTGGTTTGCTTAATGGTTTGCATCTAACACCACACCTGTAACTCGTGCACCATGCTCAGATGTCTATTAGGTATGTGATCTCCCTAGGCCTCCTATAAAGACATTTGTGGAAGACTAGTTACAGTTTTGGCAGACTGAATCACATTCTGGAGCTGTCTACCTTTCTTTACTGCATACAGAGGGACCACAGTGCAATCAGGATCCCAACTTCAGCTCTGGAGTTAAGTGTTCGTGTTAACATTTACTGCTTGTGGGTTAGTGTTGCATCCATGTAGTCTTCTACCATGATCATAGAGACTCAGTGCAAACACAGCAGTCTGCCACCATGAATAAAGCCAGATGAAGATGGGGGACTATAATAATAGGCTAAAAGTGTAATTAGATGGTTCCTGATGAACTGCAAATACAATCACTTGTGGCACAAATGATCTGTAACTGGAGTATCATAGCATTAGGAATATAACAAAAATATCAATAATTTATGCTCAAAGGTATTCTCAAAAAGGAAAAGGAGGATAAAGTGTTGTCACTGAGATTTTTCCCTGTAGGAACAAAAGACAACATAATCTAAAATATGTTACAAAAATCCTAAAATGCAAAAGAACCATTATTGTTTAGAAAATCTTTGCCAGCATTACAGAAATGATAACAAAGTTTAAGCATTGGTATTTTTTTTTTAATTCATAATAATTAAAATAAATCTGAAATGTCCAGTAGCATTAAGTAAAATATGCAAATGTCAAAATAATTTGTCACAAAATCATTGTCATCATCACCAGCTGTGTTTTTTAAAAGAAAAACAAAAACAAACAAAACCAAAACCAAAACAAAACAAAACACAACAGTAAAAGCCCTGACTTTTCTTAATGAAGCACTTCAAACCTCCTTGTTTGTTTCTCATATTTCCATAAAGATCAGGCTTATGATCAACTTGAGTTACTTACATACTTGGAATTTCTTAAATCAGTCTTCTTTTATAACTGCTTTATCCAGATAGTTTTACAATTGGTATTTGGAAGTAAATTTTCACCTGCTCTTTTCTTTCAACATTGAGCACACATAAAGCTGGTATGACTAGGCAGGTTTTGACTATCTCTGCACAAATCTGTATTTGTTATAAGAAGAATGCACAATGCATTTCAAAATCATTCCTGCATGTTTAACTGTATTTCCTTGAAAACTGTACTGTACTGAAAAAAAAAAAAAAAAAGGGATAAGACCTTGGATAAGTCTTTTTACACAATCTCCTTTTTTGTTTTTCCTTTGATTTTGCTTTTGAGCCTGCAGCTGGCTGCATATTTAGTGCCTCCACTGGGAAATGGAGTGCATGCTCCAATCTCAATTTATATAAGCGCCATACCCTTTTTATCATTTATGCTGTTTCCATACATCCTTCTCCAGAAAGAGCAACAGTGGTGAGTGAAATAACTATCACCTTTGGTCTTTTGCAGTGGCTAGAGGTTACTGCCTCCTCTAATCTCCCAGTGGAGCTGCTTGTATAAGCAATTCCTAACCTGTTTTAGTTCCAATCAGTTTGATTAGCAAAATTCTAGTATTTATGCCCCATTTGTTAACTTGGATTATTTAGTTAAGAAACATACATATAAAAAAATCCAGCAGATTAGAAAAAAGATTACATTCTCCAGGAATATTGACAAGAAAAGGGAGAAGGGCTGGGGGAGCAGCAACTGCTCCAAGCTGGTATGGCTCCAGACAGAAGAATATATCTGCCTCAAATTAGCCTGAATACACAATAAATATTTGTACAATATGTACTGGTTTATACTTTCTACCAGAACAAATCTGATTTATATCAGCTGCAGGAGAATAGACAACACCTGACTTAGCATTAAGTTAGATTTTCACAAACAGATGATACTTGATCTAGCATAACCTCTTCTGAGACAAAGTTACTCTTTCAAAAATGTTAATAAATATGATCTGGCAGAGAATATTTACATGAGTTTGCAGCAGAATGTCTTATCCGGACTCAGTGTTTCTGGTCTGTGCTCACAGAAAGCACAGTTAATATCCCATGGAAGTGCAATCTGAGGCCTTCAAAACAGGAAAGAGTACGCCCATTTCTAAATTACAAAAAGAAAATTAAAAAATGAATTTTTCTATCCGAGTAGAATTATAGCAGGGAACAGAAAGTAAATGCTCCATCTCTTCTCATGCTTTGTAGATGTATACAAATAGTGCAAAGACTTAAAATATTAGTGAAGAAAAAGGTAGATAATAACACTACTGTTTTGACATTATGTCCAAGTTAGGTGACAGCCAGGCTCTGCCTGGACAGAAGTATATTAAATACTTCTACACGTTATTATGCACAAACTGTTTCTTTCCTCAAGATCAGGTATATGCTATTTTACATCTCTATATTAAATACTATCTGATTTTTCTATTGTACCTACAATATTTATTGGCATACAGTAATTTGTAGTTGTTAACAGAAATTATATTTTTGATGCTAAGATTGTGAATAAAGTAGAAGTGATTACTGCAGCTAGTGTGACTTCAAGCTTCTTGACAGTATTCTTATTTACTCTGTTTTGGGGTTTTTTTTAGAAGATCTCTTAGCATAAGAGTAAGCAATTTTGCACCATCCCTATGTCATGTTTTGTTGATTCCCCATCAAGACGCTAGTGCCCTGCAGCACCTGGAAATGTGCACTGATCTTCTGCAACACTAGTTTCATCTCTTCAAGACTAAAATTGATTTTTCTCAAACTGGCATGTAAAGGTACAAAGTGTACCTAGTGATCCATAGCTCAAATGAGTGTAACAATACCAGCCTCAGTGGTTGAAGACGCAGTAACTTTTTAAGCCTTTGCAAGCAACAGTGCTAGAAAAAACAGACAGTAGTGAAGAATTTATCTTGTAAAATGCCAGGCAGTCAAGTTGTTTTACTGCTGCTGGAGGCTATTGTCAAAGTTGCTAAGTAAATGGTAGAAATAGTTTTCTTTAATTGGAAAGAGGTGGGATACCATGGTGATATGCTTTTTATAGCATCCTGAACATAAACAGATAAAAAAGGATTTCTAAACTCAGTTTTTATCACTGTATGATTTGTCCAATTCTATAGTTCACTGTGAAAGGCTCAATTTCTCCCTTTTGAACACTGAAATAGGAGGGAAGGCATTGGAGTCTCTCCTTGTTTTCCCCTGCCACACAATCCCAGCTGTAAGGCCTAACTTTATTGAAGGGAAAGCAAGCAGAAGTTAAAACATGCCTTTAAACACAAAGACCGATTGAGTCTTGCACTGGCTCAGCCCTCATTAGTACTTCCCTGGCAACTCCTGCACTTCCCTAATGTAGCAGAGCAGTCCATACATCTTGGGAAGGACAGGCACAAGCAGCAGTGTAACCAGTGCCCCCACACTCCCCGCTATTCTGTTACACCACGATGCTTCCTTAGTACGTCATCCGACAGAGCACATGTAGCCTCAGAAGTGATTGCACCTGTAGAGGCTCTGACCTGTTAGTCAAGAAAAAAGTTAAAGCAGCTTAAAGATAGAACATCTTTTAACACGTCTGTGACTTGCTCTGGCCTTTCACAGTTTTTCTGAAGTGTGTACGAACACAATTTTTACTATTTCTGAGTCCTGAAATAAAAACCTTATTATTACAAACAGTTTACATTTCTACCTATACTGGTTCCTGCAGAGCCCAGGTTTCAGAAAACCTTTTTTATTTAGTTCTCATTACAAGTACATAAATGAAGGAAAATTTTCACATGCCCAAGGAGAGATAGGTGAATAAAACACTTTAGATACTATAATACGAGAAAGACAATATAAAAGCTGAAAGTAGAGACCTTTGTGGTTACAAGTGAAAAGTGATGTTTGTGGGTTTAATTCTTTGTTTTTTTTCTTATTGAATGTGATCTTTCTTTTCCTCCTACTGGCAAATAAGGATTGTAAAAATTTAGAGCATGGCTTTCTAAAATAGCTTTTAGAAAGCCATTCAGAGTGAACAGGCACTGTAGATTCTTGGCATTTTTTTAAGTTCAAACAAGTACGCATATCTGAAATGTATCAGGTCCTGAATGAAATTCCAACATGCAGGAAAGGACTTGGGGGGTTTAATGGTCAAGGAGCTGAACATGAGTCAGTAGTGTGCTTCTGAATCAAAGAAGGCCAAATGCATCCTGGGCTGTATTAACAAAAGCATAGCCAAAAAATTAAGAGACATTATTTTTCCTTCTATTTGGCTCTTGCAGGAGTACCATGTCCAGTTTGGGGCTTCCAGTACAAGACAGGCATGGATAAAGTAGAGACAATCCAGCAGAAGGCCATCGAGGTCAGTAGGAAGCAGGAGTGCAATGTAGGTGGAGAGAACTGGGCTGTTCAGCTTAATAAGAGAAGAACAAGGGGAGGATCTTACTGTTATCTTCAGCTACCTAATAGGAAGATATAAAGAAGATTGAGTTAGATTTTCTTTGGAGATATACAGTGGTCGGATGAAAGGCAACAGCCACCAGCTGTAACAAGGGAAACTCCATTTACATACTGGGAAAAATAAATTTCACAACAGTGGTGGTCATATATTTGAACAAGAGCCCAGAGAGTCTGTGAAATCTCTCTGTTTGGAGAAATTAAAAACTCGACAAGTCATGGCCCCACTCTAAGTGTACATTGCTTTGGGTGGGTTTTAGAGCAAGTGAGT
>JAVJGJ010000034.1:17743302-17809138 GCA_035590215.1 Microhierax caerulescens
ATCTTTGTCAGGTTTTTCTATAACAACTCAGAAAGCCTACCATATCCCGGGCTGCATCAAAAGTGTGGTCAGCAGGTCAGGGGAGGCAATTCTCCCCCTCTACTCTGCTCCCATGAGACCCCACCTGCAGTGCTGCATTCAGCTCTGGGACCCCCAGCATAAGAGGGACATGGACCTGCTGGAGCAAGTCCAGAGGAGGCCACAAAGATGATCAGGGGGCTGGAGCACCTCTGCTATGGAGACAGGCTGGGAGAGTTGGGTTGTTCAGCCTGGAGAAGAGAAGGCACTGGGGACACCATGTAGCAGCCTTCCAGTACCTAAAGGGGGCTTATAAGAAAGATGGGGACACTTTTTAATAGGGCCTGTCATGATAGGACAAAGGGTAATGGTTTTAAACTAGAAAAGGTAGACTTAGATTAGATATTAGGAAGATAATGTTTACGATGAGGGTGGTGATACACCTGAAAAGGCTGCCTAGAGAGTCGGTAGATGCCCCATCCCTGGAAGTGTTTGAGACCAGGTTGGATGGGGCTATGAGCAACCTGATCTAGTTGAAGATATTCCTGCTTGTTATAGGGGGGTTGGGCTGCTCATAAAACCTCAAGGCTCCAGTCAGTCATTCAAATATTGTCTGGTGTAGAGCACAGACAGAGAAGTAGCACAGCAGGAAGCCACAATCTGCAAAGCTGTAACATTGGCTTATCAGACAAACAGTTGTGATAACTCACCAGCACAGAGCTGATCTCCTGAGAGAACAGAAACAACAAGATGAAGGAGCTGTTGTTAGTCATGGCCCTTATGCATTCCACAAAGTTTGTGTCCACCACCACCTAGATAAGGTCAGAGAAAAAACCCAAACAAACCTACACTGGAATCATAGAAATCCCGAATTCTTGAAATCCTATTTTTCATATGCTGCTGCAAAATACCTTTTTTAGAGAACATTACCAAAAAAAGTAGCTGGAGAAGGCTGCCAGCTAAACACATTTTTAGATCCATGTAGAATTTAGTACATTGAGAGACACACGGTCCCTTAGCTGAAATGGAACACAACAGATGAAAAATTCATAGGTGCTAAACTATCGGGGTGAGTTTCCAACTTTTTGCGTTTTCCAATGGGAGACTAATGCAAGAAATTAAAGACACTTCATACATGGTCTTCAATTAATCTGAGCAGAAACCGTAAGCAAAACAGGAAAGCAAAGTCTGCCTAATTCTGAACAATAGTACTGGCGTGGGCAGAAAGCTATTGTAACAGCCAAACTGGTATTTTCACTGTTTCAAATACAGCTTTGGTTAAAAAAAATGGTAAGTTAAAAGCATTTCAAAAACCCACAGAAATATTTTGAGAACGGACTGTAAAAAACTCTCTGTTCTCCACTGTGGGCACTCTAGAAAGGTGCTTCATGGAGTCAGCAGACAAAAACGAAGGCTGAGGGAAGGAGGGAAGGTCAGCACTTTCTGTCGGTCTCAGCAGTGTCCCACGTTGCCGCTGAAGTGGCAGCATAGACCTTTCCTACTGTAAGAGAACATGAAATCCTTCAGGTTTACTTACAAAAATGTTGGTATTAAAATTGCACAAGAAGCAAATAAGGATAGAAAAAGATTGAACTAACTGAAAATTATCTAAGACAATAGATTAAATGAAAACTTTCTGAGAAGAGACTAATTAGCAAACCTTTCTTAGTACAGATGAGTAACCTATGTACTAGTAAAAATGTGGCAACACGTAGTTCTTTTTTCTCCAAAACAGCATGCTCCTTTAACACCACATCCAAAGGTAATACTTTGTGATGTGTCTCTAGAGATGTCAAAGAAAGAATTCCATACAGGAAGGAAACAAGATCATGAATCTCTATGTGGGAAACATGTCTGTCAGCAGAGTATAGCAGCATGGAACCTCCTTTTTATACAGAGGTGTAATACATGTTAAGCAGGATTTCAAGAACTTCTGTAGGAAGAAATTTCCCTCTGTATTTGTCCTTCCATAGTCCTCAATGCCTGCCAACATGACAAGTCCTTTCCCCAATCCCAGATGCACTGGCTAAGGAAGATTACATTGCAAGTCATGAGGGGTAAAGGCAGAGCATGAGACAACACAATTATCAGAAATTCTCATTTGACCAATTTGCAGAGGATAGATTGCCTTCAGCAGGAGGTATATTCTAAAGCAGTATGTCTTCAAATTGCTTGCTTATATTTTGCATCGGTATTAGAAGAAAACAGGAAAGAAAGAAAAATCTTACTTAGCTGCAGAGATCAGGTCAGTGTAAGAGTGCAATATACTTTTTTTCTGAGACTGGTGGGATCAGCGATACAGACGGTGTGTTCATCAACTGCTATCTAAATCACTCTTGGCACATTCGGTATTCCTGGGAAAGTTCAGTCCAGGTGCTTCCACACTTTTTGTTATTTGAGGTTTTGCATTGATAACAGGAAGACACTGTAAAGCTGGAGATGAGAGATCAAATCAAAACTTCTGTGTTCAGGGTCCGTCCTTCTAAAAAAATAGCTGAGCTGTCTCAAAAACGATTAAACACATAACAAGACATGATCAAATCCTTTGGACAATAATGTTAGGGACAAGATAGGCAGCTCTTTTTAGACAACAGTTTGAAATACATGAATTTCATTAAAAGTGCATAAATTGTCAATACATACATTGAGATCACGGCAGCCATGACCAGTTTCATTCTGCTGTCTGCTAATGTGCAAAATGTTCCAACGTTGCAGAGGGACCGGGAACAAGCTTCAGGCAGCCGGTACCAAGGACTGTGTGGGTAGGCAAAATAACTGCTTCCCAGGAGAAACGCATGAGCTTGAACTGCTATTAAAGTTGCCAATCCCTGTTCTACTTCTCATACTGAATCGAGGTCAGCCTTTATGCAAAAGCAGTCCTATGCAAAAGCTCTGGCCAAGCAATCACCATGACTATAAAAAAAGGGATAGAACAGGATGTTGGATGGCTATGTTTCCATTCAATCAAAACTTCTGGATTGTTGTACTGGAATTCTGAGTAAGTTGGAATAACATATCTGAATTTGGTTGGTCAACTAACTAGACAATCCTCTAGTCCACCTGGCAGTTGACAAACAGCAAGTTAGCCAGAAACTTGTCTTCCCAACACCCTAGAGTCTTCTGTATTGCTGGAAAAAAAATCAAAGCATATCAGGGCAATCAACTGCTTGATTTCTACTAAAAATATCAACAAAATCTGCATATGCAAAAAACAAACCAACCAAAAATCCCCACTGTTTCTTTGAAATCTGCCTTTTCAGTTAGGAAATGCCCTCCCTGGAAACAACTCTAGAAACCCCAAACTGATTCTGTGAAATCTGCATTTTCTGTTAGAATATTGCTTCCCTAGAAACAACTTCTGTATAAGTCTCTCACTCTATTCCAATTCCATTTCCCATGTTGGGGCACAGTAGGAAGTTATGACTGAGGATCACTGCACACATGTATTAACCTAGATATTTCGTTCCCATAAAAGAATAAAATATATCTGGATTCATTTTTTCTTTTTTTTCTGAAATAGAAAAACATTTCTTTGCACATCCTAAACAGCACTGCAAAAGGAGCTTATTTACTAATATAGAAAGCAATAACTTTGTACCTTGTTGGTTAGGACTCCAATTTTAATTTCTCCTCTGACAGGATTAAATTATTTTCTTGGTTGATAGACAAGAACACACAAGAAGCCTTGTACTTCAATTCATTTTTTTTGTTTCCCATTAGATATCCAAAAATATGTGAAATACCTGTGTTGGTATTACCTTGCAACAACTCCAGCTGTAATTGGTCTCCTATATTCTCCAAAAAATATAATAAAGTCAAACCCATGATCAATAGGAAATGAGTAAGTTCACACTTTGGCTTCAAAATCAAAAGGCTTGAAGATTCTTCAAAAGAATCCAAGATTTTCCAGCCTTTTCAGCATAAAGGTTACCTGAAATCTTTTCCTAGGTTTTCATAATAAACTGTGCAAGTAAAGGTAGTGACTTTCTCTGTACCTTGTAGTCGTTTTCATCTATAGTATTATAACGCTTTTCCTGCTTCTTTATTGTAACTATTAATAGATCTGTGCAAAAGATCACTTGTAGTTCCCTCATACAGAAAGGTATTTTATTGAATTAATGAAATTATGGTTCTTTGGTTTTGAATACCTGTAGTAATTCAACTTAATATAAGAAGTCTCGCAGCCAATCAGAGGTGTGAAAGGCATCTTATAATTAAGACCTATATAACAACACACTGTACTTTTCAGTTGTTCACTCATATATCAACAGATTATATAGGCTACTTAACAGTTTGTGTTGTGAACACTTTATTGCAAGAAAATTAGACAGAAATACCTGGCATTACTTATCAAGAAAAATTTATTTTCAAGCATATGGCTCTACCATCAAATTTAGCGATTGATCCAGGATAATAGTTCTGCTATTACCACCAATTAGAATCTTTATCAGTAAACCTCAAAGGCAGTCACTGACAAATTCTTGCTGGTTTTTTAATTGTAATCTGCGTGAAGCTCTTAAAATTATACCTGTTGATAAGGTGATCTTTGACTTAGCAAAATGTCCAGCAGCTTTGTATTCTGAAGGCTCAAAACGCAGGGCATGATGACGTGGGCAGCAGTAAGTTGCCATTTCGTAGTGGTATCCATTGTCTAAAAAGCAGTTATTTATCATAGCCATTTAATGTTTAGTCACTGCAGGACTAGTATCTCTCCTTCTATAGATTACTATTTCAGCTTTGGGAAGAAACTTGGGGTGCATTCCATCTATGTCGAGTTAGATGGAAAGAGGTAGATATGATTACGGATGCTTGAAAGGCATTGGTAAGTTTATGTGCCAGCAATCACTTCTATACTAATTTCTGATAATGTATGGACTAGCTTGAGCAGTGTGAAATCAAGTATTTAAACTCTGCACTAATATTTATAGACAAAATATCATTTTTTATAAATATTGATTCCATTCCACCTATTTTTATACATAGCATAAGTACCCAAAATGCATACAATTCCCAGAGCTGTGTTCTGCTGTGTAGGTATCAAAATAGAAATGCTTTTCTTAGATCTTCAGTTGCTACTGACTGTGAACACTTTAAACTACAGTGAAGGATACAGACATGTTCCAAAATAAGCTTTCAGTTTCTTCCTTCCAAAAATCTGTGACTTTTAAAACACAGGTGAGAGTTCTGCTCCTCAGTAGACAGTAATATCGGCTTGTGATGTACAAAGTTGCAAGCTGTGTAATGAAGCATCTAGTTAACAACAAACACATCTCTAGATACTGTCGATTTCAGAAAAGGTTACTCAGAAATGGTAAATCACAGATTTATGCTAGAACAGATCGATAAAAATCCACAAACTTTTCTATATCTTTTAATAAAGAAACAAATACTTTGGAACAAAACCTCCCAAAAAAACAATAAAACTGTATCCTTAGTTTTCTATAGAACATAATAATAGCTCTTTCTTCACAAAGGTATAGTGTTTACTAAGAAATCTGCTCCTAGGGTAAGCTATTATTACTTTAGCAGTCTCCAGGCTCCAAAAGGAATGAATACGGTTTCAAAAATTCAGGGTGTTCATGAAATGGAGAAATGGATGATGAATTTGTGCTATTTACTGCCCCTTGTCAATTGTTTGCTTTTCATCATAAACTGAAAAGACTGCATGGACCATCCAGTTGGAAGCAGGGCCAGGCTGAGGACGAGGTAAAAGAGGAGGCTGCCTAACCTAGCAGGAAATAAATAATGGCAAAAGAAGCAAATGTGGTAGCACGGAACATCTATTATTCACCTGCAGTAATTTGTTGCCTGGCAAGAGCTGTTGAATCCATTCTGAGAGTATTTTACAGTGAGTTAAGAAGTTTATAAAGGAAAACCAGAAAAATATTCTTTCCTGTTCTAGAAATAAGCTAGGCTCATCACTGGAAAGCTGTCATTTTTGATAACCTGACCAGAGTTAAACCAATGGTCAGCATCACGCTAACAGCTGGAGATGGGAATGCTGAAATTTATGGCGAAGGTCCGCGTTACTCTCAGGCTGCGCAGGAGAAGCAGCAGAAGAAATGAAAGGGAGAGGCTCTGGTTCCCTGCGGGTGACCTGCAGTTTGGTAAAAGGTCTTACTCACACCAAGGGAGGGGAAGAGCCCAGATAAGGTCTGAAACGATCACCAGACAGGCTCTCCAGCGTACCAAACCCGCAGTCGTTGTGGCAGTGGCTGAGAATAGTAACACACAAACTGGTTGTATCATCAGCATTTTGCTACGGCCTAAATTTGTCCTAACTAAAATTAATCTCACAGGACCATGGGTAGGACACACTTTCTTTTTTAGCTGATCAGCATATATAGCATAAAAACATGCAACTTGTTCCATTAACAACACAAGTACAGTGGTTTTGTGCCAGCTTTCTAAAATTTGGCTACAAATGGAAGATTTTCCTAACAAATGGGATTCATGGGCTGGTTGCTATGCTGGGAATCCAGACAGAATTTCTCCTTCATCCAGCGAAGCAGAAAGAAGCAAACCAATCTCAATTTTTGTTTTCTTTTTCCCCTTTTCTATGCCATAGGACTCAAATTAGCACAAACGTTGTTCATGGTAAAAACCTAAGTTTATTAATTTTGAGAGTGACGTGACGGTAACTAAATTTAAAAGTTTTGTTCATAAACACAGACTTGTCAAATAAAGAAACCAATCTTTTAAAAGAAGAAATTAATCACTTAGAATTGTAGTGTCTAATAAAATTAAAAGTCATTTCACTATTACACTGACGACATTATAAGCTACAATTTATACTATATTACAAATCCTCCTAAACGTAATAAATCTGACATAGACAAAAATTAATACAGTATCTAATTACATTTAATTTTATTAAATTAGAATGGACTTTTTCTGTAATCTCATTTAATTCAAGACATTTGTAAATCAGCAAAATTACTAACAATGCCTAACCCCCCCCTCCACACACACACATATAAAGTTACAGACTACCAACCGTCTACCTTCCTCTCCACTACGGATGCAGTGAGAATGGAAATCTCTTGTTCTGGGCCAAATCCTGCCACCGGCAGCCACTCTCTGTGCCTTGCTGACCTGCACCAGTGTCACTCAGATCTGGGCTTTTAAAGGCGGAGAGGAAATAGGGCACAGTATTTCTATAACTCGCTATTTCTCTGAAAACATATGGGAATCTCACTGCTATTTCTATGCAAATGAAAGTCTCTCACTGCTTGTCTCATCACATCTACCGTAAAAGGATTCTCAGTTCACACTAGTAAAACCTTTACCTTTTCAGGAAAGGAGCTTTGTTCTGGTGCAAGTCTGAGTCAGGAATTCTGTCCATTGCTGGTATTGCTGATCTTAATACACGTGGGATGGGACAGTCGTGCTTTATATTGCCCAGCTAAGGAGCTACATCTTCGGTCTGATGGAGGGCCACAGCAGAAAATCGACTTTAACTCCTCTTGTGTGTTTTTCACAAGGCTCAGTTTAACCCAGCTGAACCCCCAGGTACTCCAACTCAACGCTTTCAACAGGAAGAACTTTTTAGAACGCTGCTTTTCTCATTTTGCCGCAAAGCTGATTTTGTAAATTCTCTGATGATTATTCTGAAAACAGATTCCTCAGAAGAGTTTTGACGCTTCCTTCTTGAAGTGTTTTGCTAATCATGCCTTTAAACTTTCCTCACTGAAGAGAAGACACTCAGCCAGTCAAAGAAACATACCTTCTTCCCTTGCTCCACATGTTTTTGCACAGGCACCGTAAAGTAGAATGAAGTGGTAATTAGTTCCCATTGCTGACTACCGAGCAATCTTTTCAACTACCAACCCTCATCCCTCTGGGAGGTCTGGGGTTGTTGGTTTGTTTGGTGTGAGAAGCTGAGTTACACAGCTGGTGTATCTCCAGAGCAATCGGAGCAAAGCTCCCTTCCCTTTCTTCCCACGGTTGTGTGCTGCGGAGATGGCTTTGAAAATCCCGTCACAAACCAGTAATTAAAAGAAATCCAGATCTAGTTTTGAGGAAGAACAGCCACCAATTTTATAGAGTACATATAAAAACGTGTTCAACACAGCAAAGGTTTAGGCAGATTTTTTAAATTAACAGCAGTACTAAGGCTCTCTTAAAGATTTATTCACTTCAATGACTCAGTCTCTCATTGTTTTTTTCTCTCTCTTTTTTTTTTTTTTTTTTCTCCACAATAAATCAGGCTGTGAAATAAGCTTGGTTTAAGGAGGAAAAACATTATGATTTCACATTATAGCAGCATAAAAATTGCCTTATGTTCAAATTCATGCTTCTCAGTAAGGTACGCAGATACTTTCCACAGAGTAGCAGTTTATTATCAGAACAGAAAAATGCTTCCTATGGGCAAACTAAGGCTTGCCATCATGAGCTGAGATGAGCACGTATTGACAAGACATCAGAACCTGAAGACACTTTGGGCTTGTATTTTGTATTTAGTAAGTGAAATTTGTGGCAATCAGCTGAGATTATATATAAATTGACACAGTTTCGTTTGGTGATTATTAGAACTTTCCAACTTGAACTTATGTGCATGCCGCCTCCAGCAAACCAAAGTCTTAATGTACTTCCACAAAAAAAAATTAAAAGTAGTCAAACTGTTGTGCAAGATAGGGAGTTTATTGTGTGCACAAAATTAAATTCTAAATGTATTAATGAGATTGTATCGCATAGTAGTCAAGTTCAACAGAAAAACAAAAAAAAACCAGTTAATATTTACTTTGGGTTAGAACTAATTCAATGGAAGTTTTGTATTTTTAATAGATGGATGGAAATCTAAGAAAAATATAAAAATGTTAATAATGTTGAGCTACTAAAAGTTTCCCATATTATTATTCATAGTCAAATAGATGACAGAACAGAAAAAAAACCCAAAACCAAAAAAACCCAAAAACAAGATAAAAAACCTGAAGCAAACAGAAAGCTGGATGAACCAAAAAACACCTGAAAATTAAACATTTCAACATTATTGACATGAAATCTGTCAATAATTTCAAATAAAAGTATAAATATCTACAACATTTGTTTTAGCTTGGTTCAGTTATCAAAGTGAACATTCCTGTTTTTAAGGAAATTTTTTTTTGTAAAGGATAGTTTTTTTTGAGAAAGATTTTAACAGTCCTATGCATAAGATTTATAGTTGTGTCAATATATTTGTGATTACAGCTGTGATATATGTATATAAAATTGTGAATTTATCATATTTGAGTCAATGAGTGAATTTTATTTAATGAACTGAAGTAATTAAAAATCTAATTCCATCTCAAGGTGCCCTCCTTTGGATAGCATTCCTATAGTGACTATTTAATGTGATTTCAGTCTTGCCATGTCATAACTGGTTTATAAGAATGGCTTCAAAACATTTTGCTTCATTGTTACAGCTTCATAAAGAAAAAGAAAGCTAAACCACATCAATTAATGAATTCTGAGTAGAAAGCTTGTTCTTTGTAGTCTTTAAGACAAAAGAAAAAACTCAGATGGCATATTTGAGCAACACATACCTGTTCCACACTTAGGAAATCTTACCAGAAAACATGGTTCATGTCTTCCTGCCCAGTAAAACAACATCCCATTTCCACAGGATTCAAAAGCAGCGAAATAACTTATTCACAAGGGAAGCTAGATATAAAGCTTGTGTTAAAATATATTAATTAAAAAGTGCATTCTGGAAGTAAAGCCTTTAAAACCTGCAGCTGTGCTTGGGAAGAAACATAGCAATGAATGAGGAATACAAACCTTTTAGAAACCTTACTGCTCTGGAAGTCTGAAGATACCAGAGTGAGCATTCAAAAGACATTTGTTCCCTTACATCAAGACACAATGATGAGCATTTCTTTTAACACCTTCCTACATAGATATTTGAGCATCCAGGCATTTAAAAACAGATGGGAAGGGGGAGATGCAAAATTCTTAATGTGACCAAAATAGTAATTTTTCTTAAGAGTTTCAAGAGTCCTGAACAATCACTCGCCAGGTCTGACCTAATGGGCTCGAAATGATACCCAGCACTAGGCTGGAAAGCAAACATATTTTTGGCTACATATTGTAATACACAGAGAGTAGCTAGGATGCTCTACGGTGAAAAATTACTGGCAGAATGAGTCTGTGTGTTAGGTTTTATTTATTTTGAATGAAACCTTTATATATTGTAAACCCTTCTGTAGGTGGCAAACTGCACACTTAAGACATTTCTTTTACTTGAAGAAAAAAAATGTTAAACTACGTACCACTGATCTCTTTGATTTATTGGTAATAATGCTCTAGCAGTAAAGAATAGGTGTGAAGAAAGCACCACTTTTCGCATCTCAATCTTTCACAGTACTTAAATATTGTTTAAACACAAGCAAATAAAAAGAACATTTAATATGAAAACAATTACTGAACTGATAAACGTGATTCAGTAACTGAAGAATATTTTATCTGTTCTTTTTATTTGTTCATGTTACCAACTACACCAAGACAGCATATGATCATCTTCAGTGGGGTGGGAGTGGGAAAATGCAGCATAAGTTCACAGGAGTGAAAATGATCAGTATTCACATGCTATCTCTGCCTCCTGTACTGCCGTTGCTATATATACACTGTATACCTTTATGCTGCATGTTTGCATTTATTTCGTGCTGTATATGCGAGTGCAAAAGCGACTGTTGCTAAAGATCATCATCTGGAAGATCCAAGCCCATTGATGCCGACTACAGAAAAAAAGGCATCAGAAAGAATTAGGCAAGGACAGTATCCAGCTTTGTGTCATGGTTCTATCAGAAAGAGAGATTAGGATAAAATCAGAAAGCTGTTCCTTAAAGCCGCAGTGTCCCAGGGATTCTCTTCTGTATACAAAAAGTAGTGTTGGCCTGGATGGTTGGCCAGTGCACAAACAACAAAGTAGCTGTCCATTATTCTCAAATACAGAAACTGCACGGGCTCACTGTGGCCAAGCCTTGTTACAATGAAGAGAAGCATTTGCAAGACAGAAAGATACAGCCACCCCCCGACAGCTTTGCAAACGTTTCTTCTAAATCTTACAGAACTGCACACATCTGAACCATTTCTCTCCAGCTCTTCTAAAAACTATGGCATAGAGTGATACCCTCCTCCACTGATCATCACCAGGAGGGAGAAATGAGCAAGGGTTGTACAATAAGACCACCAGAAGGATTCAGCCCACCAAACTAGATGCTCTTAATGGCACGTTTTTCCCCACTTGGAATACAACAGAAACGTTACACTAACCAGATCTTTTCATTTAGCTCTGACTTTGCTGATGGCCAAAGCCATAAGTGCAGTAGCTTGACACATCCCCCCAGACTGCTCAAGCACCTGCTTGGCAATGCCTGCACAGAGTTTCAAAGCCACTTACACAGCCTGTACAAAAAGAGAAAAGAACCATCACAACGGGGCGCGTCTCACTGTGTCCTCTCAACTGTAATGACGTTCCTTTAAGAAAACGACGTCAGTGTCTATCTTTAAAGTACCAGTCCCTAGCTTGAACTTTATTTTGATTGGTTTAAATCCCAAAGGTTTAAACCGAATCTTTTACTTTTGCAAAAACAAAGTGATGCCAGTTTGCTGTATTAAATACAGACGTGGCTGATCTGCACAGTGATCCTGAAATCATGCTTTTAATTTCTTGTTCAAAAACTAGTGTGATCTTTAAACAGCTGTTTCATTGAGTCCCATAGGTATCTGCACTTTATTTTGACAGAAATAATTCCTATATATAGTGTCCATATGTTCCTTTTCTTTTGAAGGCTTATTGGAAATTAGGTAAACAAACAAAAAATCCCGTGTCAAACTGCAATGTGTAGTCTCCCCTCTGCTTCTGTACAGATGCTAGAAAGCCTTTGGTGAAGACCAGGGCACAGAGTCCCATAGCAGTATAGAGGTAGTAACTGGGACTGAAAATCTCCCAATTTACTGCTGACCTGCGGTGTTAAAGCCAACAGAGCTTATCTGTGGTTAAAGCCTGGCACATGCGCAAGTGCCCTGCAATAGTGGGGCCCTCGTGGGAATTCAGGTTTTCAATGTGTTTTCAGATGAGCAGTGAAAAAGTAGAAGTGGATTGAAGTAAGATTTTTACCACATTCACATCTGCATTAGAAAAACAACAATAGCTCCAAGACTGTGAACAACAAGCACTTGAAGGAATGGGGTCAGGAATCTTATCATTCGAAGTTAAAGATGACCTCTATTTTTCACCAGTACATTGCCACACGAATTGCAGGATATTCTTTATTTCATTCTTAGGCAAGTATAAAAGAAGCTCCTACCAATTCTCCCCAGTTCACGTTTCAGCTCCTACAGTATTTGATTTCATTACTTTTATTACTTTTCTTACAATTTTTGCTTGATATGATTCTTATATTTGTGCCTTGTCAAAATATCGTAAAAAAATCTGCTCGATTTATGATGTGGGCAAAAAAACTTTGATGTGTCTGCTGTTCAATTCTAACTTAATTTGTAAGCGCTAAGTTAGGAGCTTTAATCTCAGTGCCCATATGTCTCATCTCAAACCCAGATCGCGCTTTGGCATGAGTGGCAGGCTCTGCTTAGCAAAGCTCTAGGTTGACATATTGGAATGGGCTTGGGAGATGCTCCTGGGGAAAGCTTATTCATCCTTCATCGCTGGTGGAAATATTCACACCTCAGATATCTCATACAGAAAACCAGCATTTTCAAATCAAAGGAATCTTATGGACAACTATGAAATCAGCTTTTTCCTAAGAGTCAGTGATCTATGCGTAAGGATTGTTTCTACCTGAGCCAGTGTTCTAAACGATAGGGACAGCTTCCATCTGGCAGTTTCTGGTCCCGTAGGTATGAAAACAGAATAGACAGGCAAGAACGGTGCAGGCTGCAGACTTCCATGTAATAATTAGTTTAATAAAATCTTTTTTTTTCCCTACTAATTATGTTCCTGTTTATACTCAAGACTTTTGCAGGCAGTAAACCACTATGTACAGTACACAGCTACTCAAATGCCATGTTTGAGTATTTATGTTCCCAAGCTGGGTAAAAATTATCTCCAAAATTTAGATGAAAAGAAAACTAAACCCTAAACCACATCATCCAATTCCTAACAGCATAAAAGAATGACCAGTGTTTTTTCATTTATGGGGTGTGTATCATTACTGAATAAAATTAACCTGTGCCTATGCAGTCTATTTTAAGTTCTGCGTATCGTGGTGTTTGATAGTACCTGCTGCACAGAATAGCCTTCAAGAAGTGCAGGTCCTTTCACCCAGTGCATTTACTTGTTCAGTCACGCTGAAACCTCCCACTGGGACTCAGTGCTATGCTGTTTCCTCATCACATACAGTTTTAGACCAAATCCCATGTTTTCTTCCCACAACCAAATAGAATGCATTGCAGTGCATCCTAAATCCCAAAGTTTCCACGATGATCTTCTGCAGTTTCAAAAGCCAAGTATGGCCAGCTAGCTATCACACCTTAACCCAGCCACAGCCAGCTCGTACGAACCCAGCCGCTGGCTAAGGCTGGGGTGAACCAGATGGCTTGTCTGCTGCTCTCTGAACAGCATCTTACACCAGAACAGAAACATTCTGTGCCCAGAAATGCCACCTTAAAGTTTTGTGAGGACTCTAAAGTCACTACTTGCCATCACATTATAAAGAAATGCATTACAACTGCCAGAAGTGGATAGAGAGAACCTTTCTTCAGGGTTGTTTCCTCCCACCCAGCTGCATCCTAACAGCCTTACAAGGAATGGAAGAGCTGTTAGGAGTAAAATATTACAAAATATGATGGCCACAGTATTAGTAATCTGATACATGGCTGCATGGTTAGGAAGGCTGTATCATTAACCCATTTCAGTGCATAAAACCTTGCCAGTGGTCTTTGTTTCCTTCGTTAGGTGGTTAAAAGAACCATTCTTTAATTCTAGCTTGTCTGACAGGAGGGTTTAAAGGCAGGACAGCTGGAATGGGAGACGTTACAAGATCTGATCTGATGAATCTAGATAAACTAGAATGTGACAACACAGAATGTCTTTACAGTTTAACAGAAATGTATTCTAGCAGAAGCTTCTTCTCTGTCTTTTCTACAAATAATGAAGCAATGCAGTTGAAAAGTTTTGAAAATTTACAAAAGAATGCACGTGTTGTAGCTGGTACGATTTCTGGGTCAGGCTGTTAGGCTGCTCCCCGACGGTGAGGTGGTACCTGAGCCAGGCAGCGCTCCTGTAAGCAGTGTAACCCTGCAGGCAGAGCTCATCGCAGAAGAGGTGAGGTCTTCATAGTCCATTCTGTATGGCTGCCACCATTTAAACGACGACAGCTTTGATTTGCTCTGATATGCACTGGGATTGAAATTGGGGCTAAGAGATTTGTACAATATTGTAGACTCCGATTTTGACCTTCGCTCTAGTCCTGTGACACAGTTCAGCGTTTCATACTGCCTTGCATTTTATTCTTTTGTTTGTTTTTGCCCTCTCCTTCTACAAACCTCCAGCTGCATGAAATCTGATGTTGCCTCTGTGTTTCCTTAAACCTCCTAAGAAACTGTGTCCAAGCAATGCAGCGCTTTCAGGAATTCTGTCCTGCCAGCGGCTCAGCTCCAGTGCAAAAGCACTTGCAGATGCGATTTTTCACTGCTTCTCACATGAGCTCAGCTGTACGGAAGGAGATGGGTTAGAGTTATTCCCATGGAACACGAAGCAGTGTCTGGCCAGAAGCTGACTGGGTGGATAATGATCGTCTCTGATTTTTCTTCGTCATTCCTGGAGAGCACAGCTATCAATCCGTGCCTAATCTAGACAATATATTTCTAACATAAAGTCCCCGTATAGCAGGAAATGACAACTGTGAAAGCTGATTTATCCAAGCTGCTCTGCTAGTTCCTATTCCATGACAGGACAGCTAATACGCTGACAGACAGACAGCTTAAGGCTGAGCTCTCACTTGATCTCATTATGTGCCAATTGATGCAAGTTAGCAACCGAAGTAGTAAATTGTCATGTAGACAAACAAAACTTTTGCAACAGCTAGTAGAAACAGTTTCAAATTAAAGCAACTAAACTTTCATTCTTTTGTATTCTTTAAAAGCAGCGTAGAAGTTAACCAGTGATACTATAGCTTCTCCTGGAATAATTTAAATCAAAGCTGCTACAGCAGAGAGGTATTTTAAAGAACAGCACTTGACTACTTTTCATGTATGTTTAAATTCAAAATTATTTGTGATTGATTAGACCCAGTTATATCTAAGTCAAAAAGTTAAATACAGATGTCCCCATTTGCCTGAGACATGCTTTGGAGCGACATTTATTCCTGATTCTTGTGCAAAACCCCAACCTGGTCTGTCTCCATTCCATTCTAGACAAAGCAAAGCAGAACTAGATTTTTGTGGGGAAGTATCAGCAGTAATACTACAGACTGTCAAAGTCTGTGGGATGATTTCACAGAAGCAGTGCTGTCTTCATTCATAAGATAGTCAGTTCTATCTGAAACTTGTAATCTCATAGAAGCAGGAAAAGCAGAAGAGCTCTCTATTTGAATAATACGGGAGTTTGCCTATATTTTTAAGCCTTCTCAACACAACACAATTTTCTACAAAAATGGTCGGTTTCAGATAGAGGCTATTCTGCAGAACTGAATTAACAATGGCAAGTAAAAAAATCAGAAACCAAAGTAGTGTTAAATCTGGAAAACAAATATAATATTTACTATTTTATTTTTACTGTTACATTTCATTGACTTTGAAAGTTGATCCCCTTTCCTGGCTTCATTTTGACACTTCATTATCCAGTGGGTCATCACCTTTTGCTCCACTGCGTAGCGGTTATTTTTCATGCCAACACATATAGAGAATTCAGACCTGATTTGTATTGCAGGTAATAAATGGTAATTATCTGTAACTTTTTTTTTCTGATTTGAATCACTGTCTCTGAATTGGACGAACTAAATCTTTGTAACTTTGATGACAGTGGATTAGAGTGTAACCAGTCTTTCTCCGGTATACTTACTGGGGCAAAGACTTAGAGGTTATGCATTCAATTTTGTGTAATTACTGTCAGTTTAATGATGAAGATGAAAGAAGGTAGTATATACTTAATCAAGCAGATAAGCATATGAAGCTTTTGCATTAAAGATTTAATGGAACAATAGACACAGAACTGGAAAATGGACAGTGGGCAAAACATGTCACTTCTGTCATGGCTCATGCTTTACTCAATGGTCAGGACAAACAGTACATGCTTTCTCCTTTCTCCTCCATCCTTTTTCCAAAGACATTATAGTGAAAATCAGGGGAATAGGAGGGCAAGAACAACTTTAGGAAATGTTAAATTTCACATTTTTTCCTATAGAAGACAATCATGAAAGGTGCCAGAGTAGAGGCACTAGGGTCTGAAATTGTCTGTAGAACAGAGACAATGACACAGTGGCATAAGCTTTGCCTTCCCTGACTGCAATCACCAGTATCACCAGTAGAAATGAAACGTGCCGTAGTTCATATATTTAAACCTCTCTGGTGATCACTGCAGTGTCTACCGTGCATAAAACCCTGCGCTTCCTCGTACCTGAAAGGACCACACACGTAGGCCTGCCTCTTACTGGGCTGAGAGGCTCAGCACTGGTGTCTCACCTAAACACACTCGGCGCTCTGTCCCTCCTACACAGCGTGTCCCAGGGGGCTTTTCCTGGCCATACTTTACATGCATGATCATGCTCTGCGGGAAACACAGCAAGCAGAGCAGCTTGCCAGAGTAAAAGCAATTGGTGGTTTATCAGGTAAAAGGATGGTCTGTACAATTTTACAAAGAGGTTAAAAAAAAAAAAAAAAGGGTTGAATAAGCAGAGTGGAGAAAAGAAAAGGTGCCGAGTAAGTGAAGTTGCCATGGAGTAGGAAACATGAGCATGAGCCTAGAGTACTACAGAGGAATGCTAACACAAAGCTAGGATAATGCTACCACCTGCTTCTGGTAAGATTATTTCCACCACCCAGGAAAAGCGTAGGGCTACAAAGTTATTATATGAAAGGAGATAGCAGGAAGCAGAAAGACATCTTTCTTCAGATGTATATTAAGAGAAAATAGTGACAATTATTGAGATTTATGACATGCTTATTCAATGCCAGCTAAAAGTCTGATTTAAGATACACAACCTCAAACCAGTGTCAGACTCCTAAACTGTCAAGGAATTTAAGTTTTATTATACATCCTCCTCTTCATCCTTTCCTACTGATTAACGCGGGTGATATTCCTTCTTTGTGCCGACTACTGTAAATTCCACTTCCTAATTCCCTTCATGGCACAGGAGCGTAGGTACTTACCTCAGAGCTGTTGGTCTTGCATCATCGAGTTACAACACACCAAGACAGTCTGCGTATCCCTCTCTAAGGTCACAGACAAGGTTACAGCACAGCAGCAAAATGAATTCAAGTCTCTTGAATCTCAGGCTGGGTCCCACTTGCTGGCCTATTTAACCATCAAAGCAGCACCAGTAAAGAGCAAGGAGTCAGAATCCAACTGGATCCTGAAGTTGACTGTATTTTCTAGTTTGTACAGATTAGTCCACAAAAATGGTGATGGCAGTTCTCAGCTATATTTGAACATATGAACTGGAAATGTAAAGTTCTGTCACTCATTTTAGAAGCTTATGAAATTTCAAGGGGATACAGTTCTAATTACCTCTCATATCCAATTTGCCAAGATAAGTAATAATTTCTACTTTCCTATTAAATGCAGACGTAAGGAGCATGTCAAACAGCTCAAGAGTACAGTGCTCCCCAGATGCTACACCTGTTTCTCATATATCATTTTCCTTTGTTTCATCATTTGTGTTTACCAGAAGGTTATGAATAGCTAAGCCCTGCCATCAAGGAAGGTCATCTCTGAATGATCCTTATTACTACTATTAAATTCTATTTTATTAAAGGTCCACATGCTCTACTCAGGATATAACTTGGCTAAACGTTATAGAAACATATGGTGAACATCCCCTGTTGAACATTCTAAGCAGAGAAGCAGATAACTGGCTGGGAAATGCTGCACTGGAATGATTATGAAAAGTGGTTGACATATCAGTTCCATTCTCTCTACCTATCCTTACTTCTAAATACTTGTCCACAAAACTAAATTTTAGGTTTTACTTCAGTTGGCATTTAAGCTACAACGATGCTTACAAAGAAAAAGAAAAGAAAAATATGGGGAGTAGGATGATAGAAGTTTCGTGGAAAAGTGACAACGTCAAGCAGAGATGAATTGCTTTGGGCTTCTTGCATCCCTTGGGAAGGAGCTCCTGCCACTGGTTTTGATGAAATTACACAAAAGTGTGGTGACACATTCATTTATACAGAAACAGCGGGTCTCTTGTCCTGTTATTAGAAAAAGCCATATATTCCCCCCAGATTTTAGACTCATCAACATCCCCATAGATTTAGTGGGCTTCAGGTCTGATGTCAAGATTTGAAGTCATCTTCTACAACAGAGACTTAGTTGGATAACATCTGTATTAGAGCAAAAGGCTTTGTAGTTGCCATAATTTTGTTCAGACTAATGAACGGGACCTGACAAGACAGTTCTGTGAAATAAAAGTGCTACTGTAGAATACAGTATTTAGAACAATATTATTTACTTGCTGCATCTGGTTAAAGCCCTTAAAAGCAGCGGAACTGAAATCCCAGAGATAACTGAAAGCAAACAATGGAGAGATACACTGCAGTTTTTCTAAACATCAAATAATTTGGAGATAAGCCTTAGTAAAATATCTTACTCTGTCATTTCTATTTCTGAATGCAATTCTTCACCTTCTGCCACGATGGCTCTGTTTACCAGTGCAGCACTAGTGGTTAAATATCTCTTGTCTGCAACATCTGTTAAGAACTGGAGGGGTTTCAGACTGTGAACTGTAAAACTCTGATAACAAGACAGTACGCCTGGCCCAGTGACCCAAAACAAAGGAAGCAATGGATGTAAAAGAGTAATGCTGGGAGAAAGAAGGAAAGTTCTGAATTAACCTGGGATGATTATGTGTTCTGACAGAACGAAGTAATTCCTATTCGCTATACTAAAGCTACATGGCAGCAGAATGGAACAAAAACAGATGTAGACTTTGCATGCAGGAGATAATAGAGTATCTTCTCTCATACATGAGTAAATAGAGCTGCTGGAATAAAATCTGTCAACAGCCACTAAAAATACAAGTAATTAGACATATATTTAATACACTAGATTTAATATATATCCTTATGGAAAAGTCCATAAAGGAATAGCATAAAATCACAAAGGAGCATGCATGCTTTCCATAAGATGTTTTGTTATGTTTATCTACAGAATATATTATTATTACTATCCCTATTACAGCAGCACCTGGTGCAGCTGTACCATCCACATATCATTTCTATTGAAAACTATGGAGAAGCTGTATAAAAAAAGGTTTTGCTTGTTCTAAACCTCCAGTACCCCTGCTGGCTCTGCCAAGACATACCCCTTAGAGTCAAAGGGACCAACAGAAGCCACAACCCACGTATTACTGGGTTTTCTCCCAGGATGACTACTTGTCTACCTCAGATTTTTCACTTTCGCTGGAGATTCCTGGCACTGCTGAACAAACGTATGTTACCTGTGTGGTAGTAACAATACCACTGTGCCACGCAAACAGCACCCATCTGTGCTCCCCATCTCATGCACTTCCCCGGCTTCTGACCAACTTCACCTTGGCGAAACAGAGCGCAAACAAAAAACTGTGCAAGCAACACAAACACATCCCTACAGCTGACCACAGAACCCTTACTGCTCGTACCGCATGCATCCCTGTTGCCACTGCTAGGCAGGTAACAGCACAGCCTGAAAGCAAGACACAGACATGGTTTAACATCTGCGTGCTGACAGCCTGCTCTCTACACTTCCAAGCGTATCACAGTCATCTTAGATGGCCCGTGTATTGCTTGGCCAAGCAACTCTCAGCAAAGAAAAGGTCAGTAGGATCCAAAGAAGGAGGTATTGTCTTCACTGGTCACTTAGGGAGCTCAGGAGTTTGGAAGCAGATCTGGTCAAGAAATACTGTCCACAGTTTCCAACGCAGCTAAGTGCTGTAAGAACAGCACAGTCAATAGTGCAGTGTCCTCAAGCCAGCTTTGACCATTCACACCATTTTCCCGACTACACCCGGTAAGGCTGAGAGTACACCGTGCGTAATGGCATCTGCCACTCAGTAATTCTGAAGTCAGGGCACTACTGCCTGTTCTTTAGCCTCAAAGATAGCACCAAAGTATTAACAGGCATTACGAGAGGTAAGGCTCATGCAATCAAACTTGAAAGGCACTGGCATGACAGTGAAACCCCACTCTTACGTATACCTGCCCCTCTGTAACGCCAGATACAGCCACTGTGCGTACAACTGTGAGCACACACCCCTCCCCGTTCTCAGGCTTGGCTTCCTAGTTAATGGCTCCTTCCTGGCTTTGAGGATTAAACCTCCCTGAAAGGGTTATGGAAACCCCCAGCACTTACAGTTCTTGCTGTTACCCAGTGTTTGAGGACAGACAAAAAGAGCAGCAACACATTGGAAAGATAATCTTCACATGGGGAAGAAGGAAAGCCCAACACACTGTTTTCAAACTACAGTGTGGGAGCCCCTGGAAAAGAACACAAACAGCCAAAGGAAATTAGTCCTTTAAGGCGTCTACTACCCTCCCAGACTGCCCATTTTCCATCTGCCCTGTCAATTTTCTTGTATTAATTTTAAATATCAGGGATTATCAGCCCCAGATAAATATGGTGGCAATAGTTGTATGTTTTCATGGGGAGAAAAAAAAAACCCACAAAGCACCACACCTTATGAAATCCTTTTTCATCTACCCAGGAATTTATTAAAATTAATTTTGAACTGTAAGAAACTTTTCTGGATTCTAATTTAAACTGAGTCTCTCAAAGGACCAGTCTCTGACGTTTATTAAAGCTCTGTAGTTTGGTTTGTGCATTTGAGAACAGGGAAGTGATGTTTGACTTTATGTAAGTGTAGTTTGTTAATATTTCAAGATGATGATGGTTGAAATTCTGGCCATCACTGGATCACAGAGAAATGATGTCATGTTACTGGTTGAAAACATGGGTGGTAGCATCAAGTTCTGAAAGACACACTAAGGCAAAACAAAATAATTCCCTAAATGCCAGTGTAATAAATAGTATTACAGGGAACATCTGAAGAGATTTGAATCTAGCCTCCAAAAATTGCCTCTTGTGACATTCACTTCAAGATATAGGAAGGGGCTTTTTCTGGAATTACTTTTACAAATACTCCTAAATAAATATTTGCAATATATAATACATTACTTCTCTCACATCCCTTAGAATCAATCTGTTTGCTATCATTCTGCTCCAGAATTTAGAACATTTACTGTTACAATTAACAGAACATTTACTGTTACCAAGGAATTCCAGAAGCTTGCTGGCTCCCTGTGATAGAAATGGTACCTAGGTTTGTGCCTGAAAGGGATCCCAAGCAAGCTGTCATGCAGATAAAAAATTGACAGTTGTCCCATTATCAGTGTAATTACACAGATGTGTCAATGTGGGAAGGAAAACTGTTTATTTGTTTGAGGAGTTCCTTTGGCTCAGCAACTGTACTCTCCTGATATCACTGCATACCACTAATATCAAAGATAAGATCTTATCTTATTTTTCAATCGGAGTGTACTGTAGCAAAGTAAAATGTTAAGTTAGGCATGCATAAATGTTTCTTATGTGAATCTAGTGGAGGATGTCTGACTGACAGGCAGAGAGAGAAAAGTCTATTTGTATGAAAACGGCAGTGCTGATGCCGGCTTCCTCTTTCCTGCCGTTCCTTCCCCAGCGCCTTGCCAACATCTCTTCTATGCCTAATTTGCATGGCCAACAATGGCAGGCAAAGGAGCGGTTCAGCCTCAAGTCCATTCAGCCTTAAACCTCTTGTCCAAAACTGCTGCAAACAAGCTTGGAGATGTCTCTGCAAACCACTGGGATTCTCAAATTCTTCACTGAATGTTTTCCCGTAAGGCACCAGAGGTATATTTGACTCTTGGTAAGTGACCCACTAGCAGAGAGTCAGATAAAACCTCGGCCTGCCAGTTAGGAGAAGATAAAGATGAAGCCAAACATCATCTTCCAGCATTCAGGATCCTTTTCCTGCACCTTTATCCATGAACAAAGTCACTTGCAAAGGCCTCTCAGTCTAAAGATTGAGACTATTGTACAAGCGTTTCATTCCTGGTGACGGTTCTCCAGCTGCCAAGTTGTATTCAGCACATGAACTAATGAATCCATACAGGGACGGAGAGCGGCTCCAGGGTGGTGACGGATCTGGGATTCCAAAGCCAAACAAGTCCAATTCAGAAGCCAGTTAATAACAGAGGAACTAATGTTAATAATCTTACTTTCAATTTTATCCTCCCCATTTTCTAGGCAAAGAAGGTATAATGACAAATGAGTTGTGTTAAAAATGGATGTCGTTACGTGGCAAAGTTGTAAAAATAATATTATTGCCCAGTAATCCAGGAAAATATGAATGCAGATGGCATGGTTTAATTTTCTGTATTCTCCTAAAATATCTTTTAATATTCTTGTAACAAATCTAGCTGAAAACCTGCAAAAATTATGAAACCGGTTTCTTCCATTTTACACATTCTTCAAGGTCCCTTCTGCCACTAGCCTTAATGTCTGTTGTGATTATCTGGTGGTTCTGTATCTTGTACAAAATATCTGGCTTGAAGCAAAAATATTGTAGTATGTCAAATAAAACAAATTTAATAGCAATCAGCTGTGCTAATTGGAATGACAGTGACATTCTGCACTACACTTGAGTGGAAATACCTTACAGACAAGAAGCCTGACATTTGACTGAGATTCCCTATTTAGACTTACTATATTGTTTACCAATGCAACACCTACAGTCACAAGCAGAGAATTCAAAATATATTAGCATAGTATTTGTAAAGTGTCTTATTAAATCTTTTACAGAAGAAATTCTGCTTATAGAAGTAACCTTGACAAAGGTTTTCCCCTTAACCTGTGAAAGAAGGCTCTGCTTTTATTTTAATAACGCTAATGCAAAAAAAAAATAAATATTACACACTTAAAAATAAACATGTCTCCTTTGATTCTTCCTTGAAATTCACTTTTATTTTATAATCCTTTTTTGTTTTCCCTTTCTTTTTTGGGAGCCCAAGCAAGAAATTCTTTCTGTTAGCCAGTAGAGAAAAATGGTACCCAACTGCCCACAGGAGTCCTTGCCAGTTTGCACATCTGTAACCTCCTCAACTCAGGGAGATGAGACTGAGACCAGGTATAACACTGCTGTTCAGTTTGCACGGTGTACCAGCCTTCTGGTAAGACTAAATATCAGGTCTGGTGGAATTTCTGTAGTGTAGACACTTGTTGACTAAAAATCAATCAATGCTAGCAAAGAGAACTGTGTGAGAAAGAAATGAGATATCCAAAAGGAATAACAATTGATAATAACTATTAACTGGATTAAAAGTTGCTTTGGGATGGAGCTGACTCCCTTTTGCAGGTAGTATGCATCTCACAAGCCAACTTATGGTGACTTACAAATGCTAGAAAACAGAACCCACTCTGGATAAAAGAGTATTTTCAGAATTCAGAAATCTGCAAATAAATCTCTGGAATTCTTAGTCAGCTGTGGAGAGCAATTACAGACCGCACTTCTGAAGAAATCTAGAACAGATACCTCGACTGTGACACAAGCGACTGACTTAGATGAATAGCTGCAACACCTCTGGCTTTCAACACGAGTCTTGCGTGCTGAATTTCCCCCAACATAATTCCCTGAGCATCTAAAACTGAGAGCAAAAATCAACATGCCTAAAATGAGGATGATTAAAATTCAGATCTCAATCTTTCTGTGCTTTTCCTTTTCCTAGCAATTAAATAGGATAAATGCTTAATAAAGAAATGTTTAAAAAAGCATACTCGACAGAGCTAAGAACATTAAAACCCTACAGTGATAAAGAAGTTCAGCGTATTTCTGCCATGTTAGTTCACCGATAATTAAATTTGTTTAAATATTAGCTATAGTTAGAGCTGTGCAAAACAGACTTTGTTTTTCAGAAATTACACAGAACTTTTCAATTTCATAGAATTCTGCACTGCCTCAGTTATGGGCTTCATTTGCAGTGCTGATTAGGTAGATTTTTGCATCAAAAATGCAAATGTATACACATTTTTAATGCAAAACACTCTTTGCTTGAATGCTGTTAGTCTGCTGCAATACTGGCCTGTTTGTGCTCAACAAATTTTTCTGTGTTACTGAAACTTCACAGTACATTATGGGCTCAAACCAGACCCACTTGGGGATAAAGAAAACATCCTTAAAGTTATGCAAAATATTCATAACAAAATGCAAATACTGTTTACAGTTTTCAGCATCTTAGTATAGCAACTCATATTCTAAATTGCAACCAGCTAGAAGCTATATGGAAAACTTTTTGATCAGCCTCTGTAATCTCTTGTACAAAGAACGCTGCAGAAAGGCTAGGCCTAGCGTTACGTATAAACCCCTGGGTTTAGAGTAAGACAGCGGGTTTAGATACATTTAGCACTGACACACTCAGAACGAGATTCATTTTTTACTGAGATTTTCTGGGGGCATTCAGCCAGACTGGGAACTACTTCCTCTAGGGAAGAGAAAACCTACAGTTAAAGGATTAGATTTTAATTCCACCAATGTTAAATTGCACCAAAAATGAATTGGGCCCAAAAGTTATTCGCATCACACGCTGCTGGGCAGTTATAGATCGGTGTACTTACGTTTGGCCAGAATAAGCAATGCCTTCTGAGAAATACACACCTCTGCCTCTTCTACCCTTGCATCGATGAATACAACTCTTGCCACTGCTCACTGACAGAGCAAACGCACATCTTCGCATCCCTCCACGCACGTTTACCTTGCTGTCTCCCTCGCACCACGTAAAAAGTCCTCCCAGCGTAGGATGCCGTGTTCTGCCTCCTAGCACACTGCATCAGAGAACTAATGACACTTCTGTCAGTCTCTTCTGTGGTCAGTTCTGACTCCTCAAGGGATGTCCATAAAACTATTTCCCTCCACTGTACCTAACAAAGTCACTGGCTCACGAAATGATTCGGGAGACTGAGAAAGAGAAGAGATGGTCAGCTTGTAGAAAAAGAAACACAGGCAGCTATACGGGTGAGAACTCCACCGTCCCAAGACCCTTGTTCTGTTCCGCACCTCAGGTAACAGGCATCCTGCCAAGTGTAGAGATGAGTGAAGTACGGTTTAAAAGTCTGCACGCAGGGCTTCGGTGGGCGAAAGCCTGCCTGTATGAATGCAGAGGACTCAGTCTCACTGTTTCAGTTTGCTGCATTTTGTTTCTTTAGAAAATTCTCCCACACGTTCTGTCTGAGTATTCCTTGCTTCTCCAATCTGAAAACACGTAGTGCAGATGTTTGCTGGTAACTTCAATTTTCTGCTCTGCAAAGGGCAGACACCGCAGTAGCAACTGAAATTACGTGGAGACACACAAACTAACTGGAAAGAATACTGAATGAAACACAGGGTGAAAGAAAAGGATTTCAGAATTTGCTCCACAGGTGAAAAAAAATAATCTGAAGTGCAACAGAAAACTTTTAGTTTGAATTAGGCATCAGATCCTACCTGACCTTCCACACCTGGTCCTTTTTAGACTCAGCATCTGCAACTGATCCGCCATGAAAGACATATGATTAAAATCAAAATTAACAGAATGATAACTGTTTTGGTACTGGATGGTACCAAAATTGCAGGTTATGTCTTGATTAGGAGCAACTGCTTTATTAACGTAGGAAAACTACTTTGTAAGGAAAATAACTTCGTGATGACAGATACATGGTTTATGTAATTTGGTTCCTTGATTATAGAACGCACTACAGCAAATATATAGTTTTGCTGACGCAGCAGAGCTTACATTAAAGTCTTCCCCTGCTTAACTACATCAGTAAGACTGATGTCTTTTACCTACCTTGATCAACAGCATACATTAGCTGAAATTGGCAGGGTACACCTCTCCTCAAATGTAACAGTGTTCATCAGTCTGGCTCAAACTGGAAACCAATAATGGTGACATCGGTGAGCAACAACAAAAACCTGGCCAGGTGAATAATTCTAGTAGTAAGCAGTATCTAAAGCTAGTCCTGGTGCAAGTCTTCTACCAGATATTTTAATAATACACATAGATTTATTGAAAGGCCAACATTTTCTAACATTCCAACCAAACCAAAGACATCAGAGATCGCATTCAACACATGCATTTTTATTACAGTCCAAGTCCTGTGTAGCTTTAAAAAAATTGCTTCACAAGAAATTGTGCCTGACCTCAGATTTGAGTCTGTGTTGTTCATAGATAAGTAGCTGCAAGTCTGAGTCACTTGTTGGACAACACGGGGGGACAGATCAGGAGACCTCTTATCTACTGCGTTAGTTCTTTGCCAAATACAGGAATCAAGAACACTCAAGATTTTACAGGGCAAAACTCACTGTGAGCTCAAGGCAAACACAGGAGCTAAATGAATGGGAAAAGGCAACACTTCCCTGACACAGTTCACTGAAACCCATGAAAATTAAGTTTATCCTTTTAAAATTGTTCCTTTGTGTAAAAGGGATTATACCGCCTATGATTTAGTGCTTCTTTAAATGGCTGCTGCTGTAAAAGTAAGATTACAAAAATGAAATGATTTAGGAAGAAAATACAAGGATGGATGCAAAGAGCCCCAAAAGCACCTGAAATAGTTTTTGCTGAATTATTTTGCATTGCTATGTTCTTGTCTTCTTTTGTAACTTCTACTTCTGTTTATGATTACCATATTCTGGAAAAAATCCAGTTTAGCAAAGTGCTAGACCACCTTGCTGCAGCGTGTCCAGAAGCCCCACAGTGCAGAGTGTAAGAAGCCTTACAATACAGAAGTATTTCAGTGGCAAAGCAGTTTCTCCTGTTTCCTCATTTTAAAAAGTTATCTGATTCCACCTTATATTTAAGCAACACCCTTTAACTTAACTTTAGCTTTACACATTGTAAAGTGGCATTAGAGAAACCTGTTTTCTAAGCCGTGTGTGCTTGTTTATGGCATTTCTTAAGTGATTTCTTAACAGACTGGTCACAGCTGGTACATGGTCAGCTTTACAGAGATGTGGGCTGAGTTTTGTCAGTGAAGCGCTGCGGCAGGAACGCCTAACGCTGACCACTAAACCTCAGCAGGCAAGAAAATAATGGATATTATTTTAAAAATGCAATTTAGACAGTTGGAACCCAGTTCTGGCTGACTGAGCAAATTAACCCCTACCCTTTGTCCTTCCCCCAAACCGGCACCGTTCACAGGCTGCGTGACAGCATTAACCCCATGGACAAACACACTGGCGCTTTACACTGCAAACTGAAGGATGAGAGCTGAGCAACACCTTGTGTTAGACGATAAAACTAACCATATGCTCCGAGTTTGCTCCTTTTCTTCCTTAATACAGCAGACTTTCTCTCTCTGCGCTACCCAGTGCCACGTTTCCTCTTTGCAGCATTACTTTCTGAAACACCAGCTTTCATAAATCACTTGATAACACTATTTTATATGTATTTTGCTCGTCCTCGTTATTTCTTTCCTATCCTTTCTGGCATGATTCGTCATACCAACTGTCGCTTTGCAGTGTAAATCACGACCTTCCTTGAGATATTTTTACCGGAATGATGGAGAGCCGAGACTGACAGCTGATTAACACCGTTCCACTTCCTTTTTCTGTCGATCCTTCACTATTGAAAAGTTAGATGCTTGTCTCCCACTCACTTCAACTCAAGACAGCTCTTTTCTACCAACATATACTTTGAATATCCACTTGGGTAGGAATGCTATAATAAAGTAATTATTAAGTTATGTTGTTGTGAATGACTGCAGGTTATTCATTTTTGTGAAGTGATTGTACTGTGCAAACATCATGAAGATGATTCAAAAGGTATTTCCAATATGTTTAGTTAAATTCACAGTAACTAGATACTTGGAAATATTTTCTTCCAAACAGAATCCATGCCCAATTTCATGATAAAAAAATTATAAAATAATTTTGAACCACCAGAAGCTACAACTAAGCTTACCTTTAAGCTTTGGAGTATGAGTATTTACATGTGGCGAACCAGCTACTTTTAGAAACTAATGAGATAAAATTATGTCATAAAGCAACACATATTCTGCCAGTGTCTAAAGGGTAGTAAAGAAAGCAACAGCTTTCATTAAACTCATACAGTTAATATTATCTATTTTTTAAAAAACAATTTAATCATGTTTCAAGAAGTAAAACAGAGAAAGTTAAATATTTATGTGGACACTTGCAGATGGTTTGGGGGAAATTTTTATATGAAGAAAGTGCTTTTGATGAATATAGATTTTTCCATATAGATATGGAAACCCGTAATTTGACATATAGATGGGGGATGACTCTCAAGCCCACAGAAGAGCTGCCACTGATTTCAGTGTTTCAGAGTATCAGCCTGAAATCAGCAGAGCCAGGTTTAATATGCAGAACCCACAGAGCAGCGCCCAGATGACTGACTACAGTACACATGACCATTACAATAATACGTTAGGTAACTGCTCTAATAATACTAAACTGAAGAGCATCCTGGATGCATCCTGGCATATTAACCAGGCCTTAAGATGCAAATGTGAACTAATTAAGGCTGTCTATAAATTACACAAGCTACTTTTTGTATCTTATCACTACCTAACAAAAATTGATGTGCTTTTGCGTCTACTAGCTCTCGAAGAAGGGGTTTGTTTAACACCTGCATTTTAGCTTCTGGTACCAGTAGGTCATAAGAGGCTATAAATTACCCTCATTACCTTAATAATCACAGGATTGCTGAATAAGCCTCATTCCATCACAACATAATCACATTCCGGCATCTGCATCAGGCTATAAGACTTCCTACTGCTTATGAGGAATAGGAGGCTGAGTCAATCAATACCAAAAGCATTAACATTGTGCAACATCGCGTATATGTGACAGACACTTGCATATCATTACAGCAGCAATACCTCCGTGATAAACTTATGTACCTAAAGTGAATCAATATAAATTTTTGCTTCAAGTAACTCATGCAGGTCGTAACAACAAAAAGCGTTTGTTGCATTTCATCTGAGCACGTGACTATTTTCAGTATTTTTTTTCTTTCCACTGCAATTCACTGTTTGGAATTCTACAGGTGTTAGCATTGAGGAAATGTAAATGGGGCTGCAGACTAACTACGGAAATCTGCTCATGTCTTACCTAGGAGAAGGAAGACAAAATTCATTTGGACCTATTTATCTAGTCAATACAAGGAACAATTTCTTTGCCAACTTTTCAGAACTCAAGATGATAACAGCATAATCTTGTGCAAGTTTTGCTACCCTGTCTTCACTTGAAAGGTGATGAAATGACAAGTGACTTGCTCTTGGTTAGTAGTTGGGCTACAAACAGAATCAAAGGGCCAGCACCACCAGCTTTATGCTACACACAGGGCCCTTGTATTGCAGAATTCTCCGTATTGTTCAAATGGAACTAAAAGTCACCTCTTTAATTTCTTTTAAATTGTTCTTACACTTGGTAGAGCAAAGAAAGCGGAAACGTGAACAAACTGCTGCAATGATGCCTGCCTGAGCCTGCAGCGTAAAACTGTGACTGAGGAAGCAACAACTCCTTGCTTCTCAGGCAGCATCCAAGACAGCAGAGAGCATTCCCCTTCCCCGGCGCTGCTGGGAGCTGGCCTACGGGAGCATCACGCTTTCTACAATTCCTTTCCAAGACCTGTCAATCAAAATGCAACCTGTGCCCCCTGCGCTGCTCAGAAGGCAGACGGGGACCCCCTGCAGCGCACACCGCCCGGTAGATCTGCCTGCTCAAACTGCTCCCCCACAGACCCCGCGCCCCACCAGCCTGCCATGCTTCAGTGTCCCTAGGTAGGGTCCTGGCTTGGCTAAGACAGGGTTAAAAAGTGAAAACTAGAACAGAGGAATAGAAGAGTCACTGTTATAGTGATGTGGATCTTCTTCCCACATCCTTTTCATTTGCTAGTAGCGTATAATTTTTTCCCTCTGTTTCTCAGCTATAATAATTCACTGCCAGCTTTTTTCTGCTTTTTGTTTCAATAGCGTGATATTTTACATCGTCATTTTTTCTCAAAAAAAACCCCAAACCAACCCAAAACTAAAAGGACACAGTTAAAAGCACTTCAAATTACCTATAACTACTGTCTGGGAAATAAAAAAGATAAAAAAGAACAGAAAAAACCCAAAGCATTATCACTACTGTAGAAACTGTTAAACCCCATCAGTTTACACTCTTTGACTTTACACTTTTCATGAACAGAGAGTAAAATATTTATTTAGACTTAATGATGCCATGACTACTGACTTTTGCAACACTACCACTACTAAGTTTTACTCCTAACTGGCAACAATATCCTGTGATAAGCTAAAATTCTCTGAATAAAAAAAAAAAAAACCCAAAAAACAAAAAAGTGAAAAAAAAAACCCATTTCACAATCTCCATCATTATCAGTTTATTCTCGTTCTTCAAAAATCTTCACAAAAAGGGCTATTTATTGGACTGACTGCTTAGAACAGTGTAAATTCCTCTCTTCCCCATAAATAACACACTGGCAGACTTGTGCAGTTAGGCAGCCTGCAAGCAAATAATATTAATTTTCTGGCACTTGAGAATTTGAGCACAACTCTGGACAGTGAAATGCAAAGGAAAATAAAATACACAGAAATATATTCAGTTGAAATTTAAGAACCCTCTCAGGTTTAACTTGTTTATGCCATCTCAAATAAAAACGATTTTACTAATGTTTGCAAGTGCACCTCCTCATATGAAAAAGATGCTATCTATGACTTTTTCAACATCTGTCACCTAGACACAAAATAAGCTATATAACATATTGTTATATATGTTATAAATATATATAAACATACTGTTTTAGGTACTATTTGAAACTTATTAGGTTTTGCTTAGATTATTGTTTACTGGAATTTAAACTATAGCTTATTGAAAAGGTTTTTGTTAGTTTCAGGTAAAATACTTATTATTTTACACATACATTGCCTATGATTAAATTACATCTTTCCTGGCCTAAGAATTTTGAAATATTTCTGGAAGCACAATTTTCATTTGGCCATTCTACATTACCATAGCTTTAAAAATCCCATAAATCTTCATGGGTTTATTTTTTTTTTAAAGGCCATGTTACAGGTTTGCCATTACCTTTTGCCTTCGTAATCTCATTTCTCTTCACAGCAGTGAATTCAGTCATTGAATTCTCTAATTTTTTTCTGATTTAGTCTTTTTTTTTTATCTGCAAATACTGATGTTAAGTTGACTGATCCTGTGCCACATAAGTAAAAGAACTCCACTTGAATAGGTAGCAGCGGTGAATTTAAAATGTTTTTTCTTTAAATTTATCCATAGTTTATAATATACGTACACCTTTGGTAGTTTACAACGTATACAAACCTTTGGTAGCACTTTTTTTTATCTCACCAAAGTAATCCTTTTCCCTTTTTACTACTCCAGCAGATAAAGAATATTCGAGAAAGTGTGATCATTCGTTAACAATTGCTTCCACAAGTGGAACAGCCTTCCCAGCTACTTCAGCATATCTGCGTTGCCCTTACAAAATCCTGGCCTGAAGACCTGGCTGTCCCGCTGCCCCCCGGTCAGCACATCGCACACCGGCCCTGCAGGTCCCCGAGCCGGCAGGACGAGAGACAGCTGAAACCAAAAAGCTTTGTGACCCCATTAGCTGGTGCCTGAGATAACACCCTTTGCCTCTCAGATGAGTTACTTAGGTTGGCCTCCTTACTACACTAAAAAATAAACAGCTTTCAGTACCTTGTGAATTTAAGTGGACTAAATTAGTGTTTGCTCAGAGCCTAAAGGCCAAAAAAAAAAAAAATAATCCCTTATTTGGATTTTTCTTCTTAATTGTAGCTTTGTATCTATTGAAAGGGATTAATTACAGTCATTAAGTACTCATCAAAGAATTCTGAGCAAATCAATTGACCGCTTTTATAATTTTACCACAGGCCAGTAATATTAACTTCCTTAAAAAAAAACACAGAAAGGCTAATTTTGCGACAATGACTGGAAGACATAATAGAGGGCAGCAGCACAGCCCAAATGTACAGCAAGTACCCACGTGTAAGAGGTCCAACCATGTGGCAGAGCGCCCAACCTGCTATCAATCTGAAGTTCACACAGGGGATGTCTTAAGCGTGTGCAAAGGCAACAGAAATAATTACCACTGAGAAAGGTATTAAGGGGGGTGCCACTTGTTTCTGGACATGTTCTGCCTGCCAGTCTCCCAAAGGCAAAAATGTCTGAGGGGATGACGGGAATCCAAGACTCCCAACATTAGAAAGTCAAGAACATTTACCCAAAAATAAGGAACAAGAATATGGTATATGTAAAGCATCATTACATCATTCTTCTAAGTCATGATAATCACAGCATTTACATTTATAGCTGACCTTTTTTTTTCCTATTAATCCCATAATAAACCTCTACGGCTTCACCATATATCAAATAGCGCATTCCAACTGTAGTTCAATTCATTAAAAATAAAATGGTGCCTTCAACCATCCTTTGGCATATCTTTGCCATTTATACTAAGTTACCTAAGGAGCGTTGTATCAACAGGGCTGGTCACGTTCATTAGAATTCCAGGCAATTAGAATCCGAAGTACCCACTGTGGAAACGCAGTGCTCCCTCTCCATACTGTTCTGCACTTCAGCCTGTTACGGTGGCATCGTTAAGGCATTTCAGCTGCAATACACAGTTTTGAAGGTAAAAGTCTGCCAAGTTTCTATTCTGTTAAGACCATTTTGTGACCAGGTGAAGTCAGTAATTTGGAAAACACCAACAGCTGTCTGACTGACCATGTGTCTGTTTTAAAAAGTCTACACTGGAATCCAGAAACTGAAAATAAATATGGACCCGTGTAATTTGTTTAGTGATTCCCTTTTATTGTTATTTTTGTAAAAATAAAACATTATCACCACAATTTAATGCTGGGGCTTTTAAAGTATATGTTGTTTTAGATTGTTTTGTTTTTAAAGCCCTCCTCCATTGGAAAAGGCATCTTTTTCCCCAAATTCAAGTCAAATATACTTGACACCTCAGAGAAAAAAAAGACACAACCAGAGATCTATAAAATTTCAGTAAGCTAAAATGGAAAGTAATTTCAGAATGATAATTTTATATAACAAAAACAGATTTTGAGGTGATGGTACCCAATAGGTAATAACCATTATAAACAAGTAAAACATTGGCGCACCTAGCAAAATCATGTTACGTATATCTTTATTACAGTTTTCAGAATACATGGATTAACAATGGCCAGGCTGTGATTTCACCAAATTCCTATTTTAATCATTACATACAAACACAGAGCCGTTTAAAAAATAGAAATGCATTAATTTTGTCTTTTTTTTTTTTCTCTTTTTTTTTTTTTTTGGCATCAGGAATCATATGACTTCCAAAAGGGAAACCAAATGGTGCATGATAGCAGACTGACTAAACTGTAGTAATTATTGTTCACATTCTGTGGCATATGTATCACCTCAAACAGTGCTAAAAGAAGCACTACAAGAACAAATCCTTCTCCTTTAACATTCTTCTAATGATACCAGTGGATGCTGAGTGACAGCTTGCAGGACTGCAGAATTCACAGGCTTACACAACTCCCTTTTTTGTGCACAAAAGCAATATGTGATCTGAAATAGAGACACATGAAGCTGAGGGATTTGGCTTTATCTGCTTTGATTTTTTTAAAAAAATTATTTATTTACATCTTGTGTGCATGCGTGGGCGTGCATGTAGGTACTGCAGAAGAAGAAACGTAGAGGTTTCTTACAATACTTATTTTAAAATGAGTAACTTGCAAATACAGTATGGCACATCAGAGGTGGGCTTTACATCGCTCTATCGCTTAGCATTTGTTATGCCTGACCTCTCAGCAATTTGAAGGCAAACATTAAAGTATACTTCAGCCAAGCCTTTGTTTAATAGATAAGAAGCAATTTACATATATAGGTAAGTTTGCTCCCACGTAACTATGACCAGCTTTAAATATTTACTAGCTATATCAGTCTCAATATAGGAAGTACTAATTTCACCCATCAAAACAGGATTCGCCTGAGGGATGCAAAAGCCAAACAATGCAAAGTTTTCTGGATGAAAGCTATAGGATTTCCAGAGCCAAACCTAAAACTCGGCCCGATCCTCAAAGTTTTGCAAACCATTTGTATATTGTGGGATGAATTTAAAGTAAGTCACTGATGAATTGTGGTTTGGATAAACCCCATGAAAACATTGTGTTTTTTACAGCATTTGTCTGAGGTAGTACATATACCACACACAAAAATGCAAAAATATACAGATATTCATAATTATTTGCATATTACAGAAAGGAACTATGGGAATGCTTGCATTTGTATCTGAATTTTCAAGAAAGAACAGATAATTTTAGGTAATGTTTTTCATATTGACCATGGTTACCTAAAACCAGAACAAATTATGCAATGGTATTTCTGGGAGTACTTCCTGAAGCTGTTTGTCAATGCCCTCTGAGGCACTAATTTTGTTTTGGCTTTAGCATCAGTTTGTAATATGATTAACCATTAAACCAAACATCACTCATGTGATGGGAAAGGCTATTTGTTGAATCACAAACAAACATACATGACAAACTGTGTTGCACTTTTTTATCAGTGAACCGCATAAAACTTGAGCAAAGAATGTCTAGTGTCTTTACATTTCCGATCTGTACAGCCAGTAGTTAAGCAACAGAGATGTATATTTGTATATGATTTAAACATTTCATTCCCATGTCAATTGCAAATTTAGTTCAATTCATTGCAAAGGTAAGATTATCTTCCTCTTAAATAAACTAAGAAATGTAAACAGTGTAATATCATAAAAAAAAAAACCCTAAACCCCTCCTCAGTACTTGTAACTGGTAAAATGTGAATGCAAACAGATGTGCTGGTATATTGTTAACGTAATGTCTCAGAGGACATATAGTGAAACATAATTAGCAAGAAATTTATGTATGAACCCTCCAGCGATTTTCTTTCTGGGATTACTTTGAATACAAATATAATTTAACTGATATATTTCGTTTTTTAAAATTAGAAAATAAGGCAAGTGCATTTCTGAAAAAGGTGCTACTCTCCTACACTTCTAGATAAACACGTGACACCTCTGAAAATTAGATCAATAATAAAAACATTAAAAATATCTGCAATTTAATATAGACTGAAAAACTATCAAAAGACAAAGTGACCAGCATCAATTTCAGAAAATATTTTAGACTTCATAAATACGAGCACCCTATATTTACATAAATTATCTTCTAAACTAGTTTTCCTTTGAAAGACACTTTTGTTCTAACAGATATGTCCATTAAATTATATAAATGTTTCAAATATGAAAAAAATAGTAGTAAAATAGAAGCATCAGATGATGTTATTTTGGATTTGCTTTTTTCTTTTTCTAAGATTTGGTTCTTGAAAATCTGTAGTCAGCTTTCACAGAGCTTTAAAAAAGAATATAACCCATGGAAATGAAAAACTCGTGCACTAATAACTACTGCTACAGTATAAAGATTCTGTTGTGAGCTTTTCAGTTTTCACATATAAAGATTATACCAATACTTGTAAGTCCCAGCAAAATACTAATTTTAAAATTTGAATTCTAATACACTGTTGATTGTAGTACAAATTTATATAGACATTATGAACCTAATCCTTTTAAACTGGCTTTGTACATTAAGCACATTTTTATAACTGTAAATTTAATAGTTCCATTTTTAAAAGTTATGCTAAATAGAAGGTTGATGGTGACCTTACACGAAACAGGATATAACTCTTTATCTCTCTTACTGATAAACAGGGAGATAGAATCCTGTTGCGTGCATATTTTTTTTTTTCCTGAAGTACCATGTAACTCTTCATTTTGCTACTAAAAACACAAAAAAACCCCAAACAGTTTAGGAAGAGTGTGAGCTGACAACACACATTTCACTAGGCTTCAGTCATATTCCTATGTTTAGAGATATAGCAATAGGCCAACCCCCTGTTTCCTTTGAAGACAATTTAAAAAAATAATAAATTCAATACTAGACTGAAAAGGAGCTGTACTTTTGCATACAATAATTAGATATTGATCACTGTAGTTTGAAATGGTGAGAATTTATCCAAAATGAGTCAGACAGTCTTAAAAGTATCTTGCCAGAGAAGCAAAAAGAACCTACTGTACAAAGAATGCTTGGCTCAAGCAGTAGTGCAAAGATACACTGCCCCAGTATCAAATGCTCCTCTAGAGCACAGAAAACAACGTGACACCTTACCTTCGAAATATTCGTTATGCAACATTTTTTAAAAAAAGTTCCCTGTAACACCAGGCAATAAAAGCATTTGTAAGAATCCATCAATCAGTGAAAAGCAATAGTAATTTGAGAACAAGTGCCATCTACTACATTTTATCCCATTTAAAAAAAGAAATAATTAAAAAAATTGTAGCTGAACAACATATGAGTAGTTCCACTGGAACTCCCATTTAAAATCCTCCATCCCATCCAGATAAGCAATGACCCTTTAGTAGGAAGGATGGTGAAGACTGCCCTGAACACCAAGCAGACTGTACATTCAACTAGAGTCTGGGGAGAAGAGGGAACTACAGTTTCCCCTTGAGCGGCAGAACATACACAGTGTCAGCTACTAAACTGACTGCTCACCTGAGGTACCGCAGTGCAAGGGGCCTGTACACAAAGCAGAATGGGAGGAAATTCCCGAAAAATCAGGCTGCTGCGATCACCGATCACTGCCGTGCAATGCGCCAGGCAGAACACTTGTCCTTAGCTGCTAAACCCTCAGCACTGAAACCCACCAGGAGAGATCCCGCTACGTATTTTACCTGAGAAACAGAGGAAAAACTCAGAGGCAGTTCTGAATAACTTCATAATGTAGCTCGTCTCTAAAAACCTACACACAGGTATTTTTAGCGTAATTAAAATAGGACAATCATATTTTCCCTAAAATATCTTTACAAAGAATATATAAGTGCATAATTAGAAAAATCCCTCCTTAGATACAGTTAAAAACATAGCCTGCCCTTGGTATCATTTAATTTTGGTAAAATCCTATGCTCTGTTTTATTTTTTTTATTTTTTTTTAGCAGTGATAAGTAACTATACATCATCGTATCACCAAAAGTGTAGATATGTGGTATACCCTACTTGCAGCCAAAATAGCTGAATCCACCAAGGGTTTACACAGAGATAAGGTTTTCAGCAACCTGATTGGGGCTACGCGTTGCTTTTTGATGGTTACAAAAAAAGATTCTGATAATGTAGACCAGCTCATCTCTGAATTTATTAACATACATTTTTATTATTTTTTCCTTTCATGTCCAAATCAGAACTGCAAATGGAATCCACAGCTGCATTCTTTCAACAAATTTGTATTTCCTTACCTATATAAGACATAACCTAGAAATCCCCAACTCCTTTCATGTAAATTGCCAGCTTCAGAGAAAAAAAAAAAGGAAAAAAAAAAAAGGGGAGAAAAAAAGAACATAAGAAAATAAGATATATATCCTACTCTTTAACACTGTTTACAGATCTTGGTAGTTGGGGTAATAAGATACAGTATATGGATTATTTAGCAATAGAATACATAATATTTATACACCTTCTCATTTAATCAATACCAGTATTCCTTTATGATCATTGCCAATTTGCATGATGAACTCTTTTCAAAGTATACCCATTTAATTGCAAATAAAAAGATTCACTAATTCTTTGGCATCAAAAGAATCATACAGCTGCGATTGTTCCATTGTGGCGAGAACGAGACCTTTCCAAAGTTACTCGTCTGTTATCTGTAATACAAAGAGAGGAAAAAACAAATCACCATATGATTTGAAACATGGATAATGCAATGTCAAGAGGTTTTCAAACAGCCCTGAAAATAATTTCAAATGATATGTAAATAAGTAACTAGGAGACTGGATCAGAGAAGTTTCACACTGCAGCTGCCAGAATGAGTTCAAGAGTTCTGCAATCAGCAATAAATTACTTTCTTGATCAGAGAAGCTGGGTGATAAAAGCATTAGGAAAATCCTGAAACACAGTCCCCTTGGAAACAGCACTCAATAAGTAAAATTCTGGGTAAAAATCTTATTTTATAAACAATTTATGCACAGAAGCTCTGGAAAAATAAATTTAGAGTTTCATGAAAACATACTGACCAGCGTGGTGGTGAAAAGCCTACTAGATGCTACAAATATAAAAGCACTAACACCGTTCACCATAATTTGGTACAGAGTTAAAAATAGAACAGTTAAATCAGCCACTTCCGAAGCACTTCCTGATTGTGCAATGCGAACAACTTTTAGTATAAAATATTACACAGTAATTATTGCAATGAATAATAAATACATCTCTATCACAGGGAAACAATCATGGAGTACCAGCCACATTCCTAAATGCCTTTAAAATAAAATTTTAAAGCAATGAATATACACATGCACACACACAAAAAGGGACAGAAATTTAACCCCCACTTAGTTTTCTGGAAGTTTTGATTTTTCTTTTTTAAAATGTCCTGCCACATGCCTTTTTTTTTTTTTTTTAGGGTGTGCGTGTGTGTGACTGCTTACTTTTGACCTAGCCTTTTCTATTCTCTCCTGTCATATTCAGGCTGCTGCTCTTTGTTTGCACCAGAACAGTATCTCCATTGCTACAGCATCAGGGTGTCCCACTACATGGCTGGAACTCCTACGCAGTCCTGGAATATTATCAAACTTCAGAAGTAAAAAATCTGACAGACAAACTGCACGCAAGCAGGTTTTCTCAGCTTTTTTCCAAACGAGCTGAATTAGCTCTATCTGTTCCCGCAGTGCTGCAGACTCTAACAGCATGTGTTACTGGTGGTGCTGTGGGAGGGTGCTGAACCCGGGCCAAGGCAGGAGCTTCAGGCCTAAAGCACATGACCCCAACACGTCGGATGGGTAGAAATGCAGTTTTTGAAAAAGCTACTGACTGAATCACCGTGTTCCAGAGACCAGGGGAAAGGCTGGAGCAAAGACCAACCTGGGGTCCCACCAGTGTGTACAAATACGTGACGGGAGGGTGCAAAGGTGCTGGAGCCAGGCTCTCTGCAGTGGTGCCCAGTCAGAGGAACAGAGGCAACGGGTGTAAACTGCAACGTGAGGTTACTTCTGGACACCAGGAAACAGTTTTTTAGCGTGAGGGTGACCAGGCACTGGAATAGGTTGCTGGGGAGGTTGTGGAACCTCCATCCTTAGAGATATCCCAACGCTGTCTGGACACAGTCCTAAGCAACTGGCTGTAGGTGACCCTGCTCGAGCTGGGGGGGTGGACGAGATGACCTCCAGAGGTCCCTTCCAACCTCAACCATTTCACAATTCTGTTCTAAGCTAACAAAGCCAGAAATGGTCCCAGCACATTAAATAAGGTTCTGGAGAGGACAGAGAAAGTAATCTCTGTGATCTGTTCGCGGACAACGAACAGAGGATGCCTGTGGAGACTGCATGGGCTCTGCAAACCAACCTTCCTCTTCCCTGTTCAGTGAAACTGTCTCCAGTGCTACAGGGAATTAACGGCTCCTTTAGCAAGATTATTAGTTCTTTTTATAGTTCTGCCTTGCCTCCTTTTCCTAATGAATCTATCCATGCATAAAGCATTCAAATTACCCTAAGTCAATCTGTTTTGCATGGGAATAAATCTCTATACTGGTTGCAGTGTCACTAGGCACTGGAAATTAAAGCACAAAAATGCTGTCTGAAACCCACAAAGGGAAGTTACCAACTCCAACGTGGTGCTGCTGCTCCCTGCTAACGGCCAGTAGTAAAGAGTGTAGCGACAGCTGCTCTCAGTGGGTAAAAGTGCCTTCACCAGTAGACTATTTCTTGATAGAATTTCAGATGATCAATGGTTGTACAGGTTAAAACCAGATTAAGAGTCTAAGAACTGTTGATTTCGTCATACTTGTCCATTTAGATTTCTCTCTTCTCTGTTTTATTTCATCACAGCAGAAACAAATGTTTTCTGCAAATGACAGTTCAGATTCTCCTGTAACTGCACAACTGAGATGGGACTTTACACAAAAAAAGAGAACTTAAAAAACATTACCATTTCCTTCTTCAGCTGATGATAAAGTATTTTCCCAAATATTAGAAGTAATCTATTCTTTTAAATGATTTCCAGTTTTAAAACGGAAGTAATTACATTTTCTATTATAGGAAATAAAATCTGAAAGACTCAAGAGAGACCGGGAAGAAGCACAAGGTTCTTCTAATCAAGCAAACTGGGGTATAAAGATTCAGTGACTACCAGTAAGAAACAATATCAGCATTTGCAGGACATTTTTCTGCACTTTCTAGTGAGTCTTACTAAACAAAAGGCAAGTAGGATATAAATTACATTTTGATAAAATTTTCACTTTGTTATAAAAAAGGGATGGGATGATATAGATTTAGTTATTGTCAATGTGAAAGTTTTACCATATCTGAAAATTTTGGAGGTTAGTATGAAGTATTTCTTGTTCTTTACACAGACTTATTTTATTCAACATTGAATCATTCACTGTTGAAAAAAGGCTGAAGCAACCTTGTGCGTGTGCATATATACATCTGATTAAAAGAAACAAGCATTAGTATGTGTACATACACATATAGGAATGACTCATTTCTTCACTAGATGTAAAATGTGCTTGTTTATGTATAAACATATTTGTTTGGTTAAAACAAAGGGTTTCATATCAGGGTCTGAAGTTGGATTGCACTGGTATTTCAGTGACTCAAGCAACAATTTAAAAAAATTATGACATTTACAATACTTTCAGCATACACATTCAGTTACCCCCAACGGCTGTATTTACATTTTTTTTAATGTTACAGACTACATTCAGTACAATACAATGAAAGACTGTCTCACAAACATGACTATGGCTATTGTAGCATAAAACTACGTATAACTTCAATAAATAGTAGAACTATTCACTTGTTGGGGGGTGGTGGTGGTGGGGGAAAAGGAAAGACAGTAGCAGAAGCCTAAGAGAATTCAAAATTAAGCCAAAAGCCACTGCCAAAGTCCATCTCTTTTAAGAGCAGGGCATTTAAGAAGCATCTCCAATGCTCATATACAGATTTTTTTCATCTGTCTCAGAAATGAACACATGGATTTAAATGTGGTCTCACAATCAGCTGAATGGACCTTTTCTTGTAGCAGTAAAGGGTAGACCAATGAAGGACTCCAGTGGAAAAAAAAAAAGTGTTATTTTTATATAATAAAATAATCTTTTAGCTAGCTGGATCACATTCAAATGAAATAAATATACAACTAAATGCTGAGAAATCAAATTGGTAGCTCCTTTTTACTACATATAATACTGGAATGTAATCTTGACCATGCAAACTTTACACCTCCACTGGAAAAAAATGTATGGACTTTGTTATAATAATTAAGTCTTTTTGCACTCATATAGTACCAAGATGGGAATAAATAGTATCTACAACATATTTGTAGAGGTGCTTTTGATACATACATTTCATTCATCATGTAGTATCAGTCTACTGATGTAAAAAAAAAAAAAATAAAGAAGCAAACCCACAATCAACTTAGTGTATAAATACAATGAATATATGCCATGAAGTAAAAAAAAATAAAAAATCTAAATGGTTGTTTTTAGACAATGTATTTTAATTTTATGCACTCTGACACTTCATTCTTAAGATGTTCTCCCTTATACTCTGCATGTATAAAGTATTAGAAATTACAATCAATTAAAAACACACTGGTAGGGGAATGGAAAATATTTCTGCAAAAAACTACAATCTGTAAAATGTATTTTTCCTTTCCTTAATGCTCCTTCATTAGTTCTGTTATTAAAAGAGAAGTCTCAATAGCTGCAACAGATTTATTAACTCAATAGCAGGGTACCAACAAACTTGGTAGCAGAACTGCAATCCTATGATTAAGTGACTTTTCCATTTTGCTTTCTGCTTATTCACTCTTCCAGGTAGTAACTTTATGCTCTCTTAATTATAAACCTTACTTTTTATGAGCAATCAATGCTAGTAATAACAGAGACGTTGTGCAATCGAACGAACTAGTCATGACTCTGAGATATCTGATAATAGAAAAAGAGTCTATAAAACCATAACTCAAAGTTACTCAATTGGAATGTGTATTATCCACAAATAACAACCACAAAACCAGTTCTCTTTGACATGCCTTATATTAAAATTATAGATGTATTATAACCTGCTACCTTGGGCTTGGTACCTTAGTTGACTAATTCTCCAGGATTAAATAATTTTTCCCCCGCTCAATTAAAGCATTAAAGGTGTTTCTTTGTGCCTTAATTACAGCACTCAATTCAAAACTAGACTGATTTTGAAATCTTATTTCCCTGCAGACATTCCTAGAGTGCTCACCAGATTATCTAAGTTCCCCCCAAATGTAAATAACTGCAGCATCCCTTGATTAGCACTAAAAAAACCCAGCACCAACAATGCCCTAAAATCACACACACACATATAGAGCCCCCCAACCAACAACCAGACATGACTGGTGCAGACAGCTACCTTTTGCCTTTCTTTTAAAACAAAATGTCAAAAAATTAATCTATACGCAGAAAGTAAAGCACCTAAATGTTGTAGGAAAATGAGCTAAAAAGAATACTGGCGTTTTCAGGAATAAAGTATTACCTGAACTATTTTGCCTTCTTTAAAGTCAGAGGTCACAGGGCCCTCATACCTGAACAACACGTACTTTAAATACTGTCTCAGTTAATATATACAATGTGAGAGCTTAAATTAGTGCCAAATTGTTGAATCTGAAAGAGGGGTAGCATACAGCACTGGGTGCTCAGCTAGCAATTGTGCTTGAGCACATGCTGGAAGGCATGAGCCCCAGTGAGAACTCTGAAATGCTAATTTATTTAAAAAGCTCACACCATTAACTTGCACAATCACTACTCCCCCCCCCCCCAACCACTCCAATACCGAGAGCCAATTCACTTTCTTTTCCAGCAAAGCTACTAAAGCTTCAAAATGTAATGTCTGAGCTACACTCTGGGCAAGATTTTAAGCAAATTAACTGCATTACCTGGTGCTGCCACCAGATGTCAGAGAGCAATCGAGAAAAATTAGTTGTAGCTGTCCTAAATCAAAAAGCTGGCGTTATAAAGGAGAGGTATCAAAGTCAGATCAACCGTGCCATCTCTTTGACAGTGATGTCCACATGATTCTAAACCTATTTACTGCAACATGCCTTATCACACCATAGTATCTTACACGCAGTGAGTCTTTTTCAAATAAACATCCCTATGCTTTGAAAGGAAAAAAAAAGAGAAAAAAAAAAAAAAAGAAGCAAGCTTGGTTTTCTGAAGCTGGAAATTCAAAAGAAAACCCTAAGGTAATGCAACAGCATTATGTAGGTCTTAAAGGCACATGGCTCAGAAATACCCAGCTTCCAACATTTAAGATCAGCCCTGCTTTGTGCTCATGTAACAATATTATTACATATACTGTTATCTTCTCTCTTTTAATTATGATGCTGTTGGCAGCAGATGTTACACACTTTATTCAGATCCCCACCCTCTCCAAATCCCCTGTCAGTGATGAATAAAATACAGAAGGATGCATTACAGACTCTATAGCAGCCATATTCTTCCTGCCAAATTTGAAGAGTCCCTTTAAGACACTCTGTAGCAGTCTGAGAGTATGAATTGGAATATGTGATGGGGAAGGAGGGCAAACAAGGAGATAGCAGCATGCATTTGAAACCAAAAATCATACACAGGTGGTAAAGGTACAATTGGATTTGGATGGCAAGCTAGGAATGATAAAAAAAGCTACCCTTACACTCACTGCCCTGCATCCTCCATATGTCACCTTTCTGGATAGGCATCAGACAGCTTTTCAAATCCTACTACAACTATACTTTGTATCCTTTCAATAGGATGGATACAAGGCTTGGAGGATGCTGCAGACTCTGACATGTTGTAAAATATTTACACTTTCTTGCAAAGAGAGTAACAATCTTAAAAATTGGTATCTTCCACCCTTCCAAGTCAGATGGAAGTGCTACAAGACCCAAGGGAAATGAAAAATTCCCACTTCTCTTGCAGTGCAGATCTTGTTAAGGAGCCGTCCAAGAACATGATTAAAGCTATGGCTGTTTAAATTGCACCTTTGAATGGCTTCAAGCAGAAAAATTTGAAGGCCCAGAGGAAAAAATATTTCTATGGCAGGTTGAGTGACTGAAAAACATATTTAACACTTGAAGACATTCAAGGACTGGAACAGGGCTGAGAGTGCACATCAGGTGAGGAGAGAGAAGCCTGGCAAAGCAGCCAATAGCATATGGCAAATTAATTATTTTTCTGTAATTTCCACATATATGATTTTATACATTGCATTAGATGCATATATATACACATCTACATCCAAGTATGAAAAAATCTCCATTTTGAACTCCATTTTGAAGGGGTAATTTGCCAGCCCCAAGGGTGGAGTCCGTGGGCAGCCCCTCACAAAACCTGTCTTAGGACCTGTGTGATACGTGAGAGGACCAGCAGCTGGGAGCACAGCTGATGCCCTGGAAGCCTGTGAGCAGATGGAAACTGGAGCAATGGATGTCAGCAGGGGAACGGGGCGGGTAGCACTTTGTTCCGGATGCTTCGTGCTGAACGCAGGAGATTATCGGTTATGTGAGCAGCAGATATATGGGCAGCAGTTCCAGCTACAGTGGATGCTCTGCTTCCCGTCCTAATCCCTCTCCCAGGTGATGAGGGCAGCAGACGCAATGCTTTCCTTTGCTGTCTGGAACACAGCGCAGTATGGAGTACAAGGTAAACAGAGCATCAACAGATTGGTTTGTGCCAGCCTCGGCATACAACACTCAGTACAAGAGGCACACGGTACAGTCCAATGAAAATTGCTTCAGAGAGTTTGAGTACCAAATGTCTTAGCGAGGAGATGGCCCCATCCTTCTGTTAAGCCATAACACTAGGGAATTCCCATGACACTGAAGAGCAGTTCTGCTTGTTGTGGTGTATCTAGCTGTTGCATGCTAAAAATACAGCCACGAAGGCTGTACGTTAGTTCCACAGTATGTCAGGCAGCAGACACTTTCTAGTATCATACACTGCAAGCAGTACTTCCTCCTAAAAATTCCTTTGGGTTATGGTGACCTGGGTGTGAAGCAGTTGCTTAGGATTACAGTGTTGTTATCCGATGCCAAATGCTTTTTAGAGCTATCTTTTGTACCAAACAAATTTATTCTATAAACAACATTTGCAAAATTTCCCAAAATGTACCTGCGTCCTTATTTATTTATGAACCAGTGAATAATTCATGAAAGAGGGCAGACAAAGGGAAGATAGGGAACAAACAAGGTGCTCAGGATTATAACGTATGTACGGATTTGAAGGAAAACATTTGACTTTGAAAGATAAGACTGCAAAGTTATCTGACAGCGTTGGCTTTAAAGCCTTATGATGTCATTTCATGCTTCTAAATGCACATCAGCAGCCACAGGAGAGATTAATGGTTCAGAGCTGCACCACAGAGATCCAGGCGCAGACCCGCTGGGCTCGCCATGTGCTTTTTCACATAAATGGCCTTACCTTTGCGTAACAGAGTGGGAGGCTGTACGAAGTGCACAGGCATTAGACGAGACTCCATGCAGACCAGTAACTTGAATTAAAGGTAAAGCCTGGAGAGCTGTGCTCTAAGGGCGACTGCAGCTGCAAAGGAGGGCCATCAGGGCACAGCCCAAATCCTGCCATAAGCAAACCTAAACATTTTATTTGACAGATTGAAAAAAACCCAAACCCTGAAAAAAAGCCACCGAAGGTTGCTAGTACCCACTATTTTTCCAGATGCAGTTTGTCCAGCTCTTTAACCAAATGCAGGTCAGGCCAATCACATCCTGCAACTGCAGACACCAAAAGGAGTTCATGTTTCAAGCTCTTACTGTTGGCATTTGAGTTTGATAGAATGAGGTCAAAATCAGTCTTGCTCAGTCTGATATGATGCAGAGTTCTGGATCCTACTCTCCTCACCAAGATGATGTGACACCTCATTCTCCTTTCCCAGAGTCATGCTGTTAAAAACTGCCAGAGAAGTGCTAGTGCTGTAGGATGACATGCCAGCAGCAAAAAAACCCACCCCTTAACTACGGTGAATGCTTTCAGAGAGAGGAAGCACATTTGCAACCACCACTGAACAAAGGAATGGAAATGGATAACACGCCCGACGAGGCAGGTACCAAACCATTTAAGTTAACTGCACCCCCAAAACCCTATTAAAAGTCAGTACAAATCCTGACGTACTGGCCTATCATGTTGTAAATAAACCCAGACTGAACACGATGTGGCATCCTACTTCCCCAGCTTTAGCTCCTGCAAAAGCAATATTTGGCAGCGTACACCGTCACGATCTTTTCTCCGTGAAATAGGCTCTGGTAAATTGTAAAAATCTCTGAAGTCAGAGAGTCAGAGGGTACATAATTTTGCCCATCCATCAGTGCTGAAAGCAATCTTAGCTAACAATGACCCAGGATCTTATCACATAAAGTAAAAATAAAAAGCCTCCAGTGAAGAGCTTCCAACCTCGTAAGAGTTCCTGTATTCCCGAGAGGTTCAAGCAGAGCAGGCTAACGCTGTAAGGACATGGGTTAAAGCGATGCACTGAGACCATCTCCAGAAAGGGATCTTCACATATTCCAATTAGTAAGGTCTTTTAATTAGATGAAAGCTTACTATAAAATTGAAGAGGTTGCACAGAAACATCAATAAGGCCTCAACACTTCAACATACCTCCTGCAATTTACTCAGGGAAAGCAAAGACCAATCTACTGCTGAATTACAAAAACAAAGCCACAAATCAGTCTGAAATCCAGGTTAAGCAAGCCAGCTTGTTTTGGCACTGGGAAAATACTTACAGTCATTAAAGCAAAAACCCCCATAGCTCTGCGTATTTACTGCTCCAGACAGTCTGAATCCCTGCGACAAAGGCAAGCGGCTGCCATTGCCGCAAGCTAACCACACTGCTGGTGTCACACCAGGGCCACCGCCGCTGCCGGGGCGGTGCGAAGGCAGCAGCAGCTCCGTGGCACATTCACCAGTAGCTCTCCAAAAATGACCCGCTCCCACTTGACAGCCACCATGTAACTGCAGACCGGCACGCAAGGAGGGACACGGGAGGAGCAGCCTGCCCTCCCAGCGCCATGGCCCACCTCTGCTCCTGCCGCCTGGCATCCCAGTGGTCGTGCTTGGCTGACAGCGGGTAGCACAGGTGGCACCTGGTCCTTCTCAATGTAAAAAAAACCCAGGGCAAGATCTTACGGCAGGGGAAAGGGGTATTTATTTCAACTCACTACAGACCTGAGGGATCTTTCAGACAAAGTGAGGCCGGAGCTGGCAGGGTCCCTGCCTGCAGTTTCCATAGGAAGGCAGGTGACCGGCGAGCAGCACAGCTACCAGGTTGCACCCGCTTCCCTGGAGCACTGGCCATGAAACAATAACTGCTGCCCGTTTATTCTTCAACCCCCAATGTTTCACAAGAATGAGAAGCAAAATAGAGCAGGGGGAGATTATTCCTAACATGTTTTCCTTGACCTGGAGAAAGCAACCCCTTGCTACAGACCTCCTGCTGGCCTACTCTCAGTCAAAACAACCAAAAGGGCTGCTGAACATATTTCCATCTCAAAGTTGTTTACAGAGTTTTGTCCTTCCCTGAGGCACTTTCCTTCCCATGATTAGCAGCGATGTGTGAAGATACTTTGGTATCAGTACCCTTTCCCGGGAAGTGTTCCAGTCCACCAGCCCCGAATGACTGCTGTGAAGGGCAGCGTTAGCCCCAGCCCTTCTTCTGGTATATTTCCCATCCGGCACAGGTCCCCCAGGTTTCCTCCAGCACAGTCAGAAGCAGGCAAGGAGGCACACGTTGTTTGCAGCAATGGGCAGGTGGTTTTTCAGTACGACTCTGCCAGACCATCACTGTAAGACTCATACATAATGACAAGACAAAATGATGCCACACAACCCTGAACATACATTAAAGACTGCAGAACAAGTCAATTCTAAGGAGATACTTCACATAAAATCAGTGCTAAGTAGATGGGGAAACGGAGATGGAGAAGGAATGACAAATAAAGCTAGCAAGATAGTGCACCCAGCCATACCACATCTTAGTTACTTTTCAGTCCACGCAAGCTGCCTCTCTTGGAATCAATTCCAGATGCACCTAACTAAATCTGATCAAAGTTGCTGTAATTACTTGTATCCTTAAAGTTATCAACTCATCATTAAGAATGAAACGGAGGCAGTTCATCAAACACTTCTCATTATTACTGTCTTTCACAGCAGGAGCTTGCCTATCTCCATTCTCCCCAGCTGTCGCATCTAAGATGAATATAAAGAAGCGCAAAAGTACTATGAAAAGTACCTACCGCAAAACTCGCGCATTGGCGAGGGATTTGGGGATATATGCAGTACTTGAACCGACATTTGCCTTCAGACTATGAAATATATTAGCTTTCAAGTCTATGAGGCCATTTACCATGATGGCTTTCAGTGCCGATGTTCCTGAACGCCAGCATCTAGTTGCTTCTTCTTGAACATCTGAAGTCAGGAATGTGGCCATACCAGTATCTGCTACTTGTCAGCTTCCAAAAGGCTTATGTTTATGACTGATTTACGTTTCCATGCATGATTTTTATGTGAAATTAAGATTTTCAAGTGAGGAACCTGCACTTACACCAACTTCATTTTGGACAATCATTCACTGTTGCAATTTGACTATAGTCAAACTGAAGAGAAAGCTAGCATATTGGCATCCCATGAGTTTTCACTTCTGCAGGAAAGCTCCAGATCCCTCTGTATAAAAAATATTTTAATAGTTTTCCCTTCCCATATAGCCACAACTCTTTGGATGCTGCATCCACAGATATTCCCGTAAGCAATCAAGGAAGCATGATCTTGATGAAACCAGCAAGAAATGGAGGACCCATAAAACTGCCACTAATAGGTCACTGTAAAAGCAAAAAGAAACGTCAAGTAGGTTTCCCCCTTTTTATTTGTTCTTGGTTCTACTCCACACTGACATTAGTGAAGGAGAGGAGGAAGTAGGGAACGTGCTTATTAAAATGTGCAGCACACAAGTCTGGAGGGAATGCAATTATACTGGAGGACAAGATTATATGAGATTATTTCATCATTTGAAGACATGGTTTGAAATTCAACATGGCTAGAAGTACAGTTATTATGCATACCCAGAAACAACTAACTGCACAAATAGAAGTTGGGGAAAACTGTTCAGACAACAGCTCTTCAGAGAAAGATTTGGGTTGGAGCAGACCATAAAGTGAAGGTGACTCAGTGAAGTCACACTGTTACTGTAACTGTTGCTGTTAAGAAAACTGAACACGCTAGAATGTATAAACAGCACACAACACCTACAATATAGGTCATCCTTCCGCTCTGCTTGGCTTTGTAAGGCCCCAGGTGAGTATTACCTGCTGCACTGAGAACTTTAAAAAAAAAAAAAGGGGGGGTGGGGGGTGCGGGGGGAGCAGAGGAAGAGAGGTTAAAGAATAAGAAAGATATCTAGAAAATATGACCTTGTCAGGAGAGGTTAAAGAAAATGGTGTTGTTTTGATCTAGAGAGGAGAATGCTACGGGCAGCGTGATAATGGACATCTACATACACAGAAACACGCTACAAAAGTCAATAGAACGACCTGTTCTCCGTAACCACAGCAGATAAGGAATAATGGGCTGGAATTGGAGCAAGAACAACTCAGATCAAACATTGTAAAACCTATATATAATGATAATAATCACAGGAATAGATTTTCTTCAGTTCTTCAAACACAGGGTAGATTAATACCGGTGATGAATGGCTGAAATATTCACGATCATTTCCCAGAGCAGAGAGAAGAACTTGATAACCTCCTGGCATTCCCCCTCCAACCTATTTTTTCCTAGTTTTCCATGAATCTCAGCTTCACAACTGTAAGCACTAAGAGTTACAACAATATTATACCCATAAGAGCTACAACAAACCCCAGCAAAGTTTACATGCATCGAGTACCTCATTTATGCTGAAAATTAAATCACAAACAGTCTGTGCTATCTGGTCAATATGATGGCAGGAAAATGGCTTTTACTAACGACAGCATTCAACTGACATAAGTTTAGCAGAACAAGAGAAATTTCAGCCACCTACCACTCTCACCCCCCAGCAGAACCAGCAGAGATCAATGCGAACAGTCAGTGCCTACTTTGGGATGTCAGGGGCATGGACTGTACCAGCTGGGCAGGCAGCTTCAAGGCTAGCTCAGGGTTTGGCTGGAATCATGAGATTTCATATGCAGGCAATACAGTAAGATTTCTGTGTGTGCACATAACATTTGCCTGTGTATGCTGCATCTCACCCAGAAACCCATGCTTACACTTCCAGCTGTTTCCCGATCAGTGCAGCCAGCCACAAAGAGAAGATGCTCTTACAGTACCAGCACATGAGATCTCAGATGGATTTGAGGTTTCTCTCCTTAAAAGGTTTTGGCTACATTCTTTACTACATAAGGGAGCACAGCATCCCACTGTGCTTCAGGGTTCTCACTGATGTTAGCCCATATGGGACGTCAGCATATTTTTAGAGTAACTCTTCTCTGAAAATTGTATCATTAGCCCTGGCTCTAGAGCCACACACACACACACACCACCCCCCAACAACAACTCAGGATGCTACTGGAGTGGAACAGTTCATGTTACATCCCCCCTGAAACATCAGGCCTAACTTCTTGCAAATAAGAAAAGCATAACCTTTCCGACTATATTTCAGGTTTGGCATCTGCCCATTTTCAAATGGATTTTCTCCTGGTGGGGCATGGCCTCTCTGGAAAACATTACAAAGCAGTGCTGTCCCACAGATCATGGGCCTTTTGCATTGGTACAGGAGATCAGCAGTTGCTTTCTTACACTGTCAGCATTTGTTCCAGCCCCCTTGGGGCAGGAAGGGTGAGGAAAGCATACACAATACCCCTACTGCAGAGCATGGAGATAATTTCTTCTAATGAGAGAACTCTAAATATTTGGAAGTCAGCATCCATTATTATTCTGGAAACTTCACATGGCTATAGAAGATGGGTTGATTCTGGCTAAAATTTCTTCATAACAAAAGAACATTATCAGGCAAGCACAGAGACACTTTCCTGCTTTTCAGTGTGATAATGCCAACAGATACATTACAGCAGGATTTCTACTGAGCCAGACAGCTCAGCTAGCTCTAAAGGGGAAAAAAAGGCAAACTTTTAAATGTGAACATCCTAAATGAAGTGCATTCAGCTATCCCTTCTCCTCCCATAGATGAGCCTGTGGAAAAGATTTCTGCCAAAAATGGCACAGAACTTCAACTGAAAAAATAAAATTCATATTCAACTGTGTCTTTCAGATACTGATACAAGCTAGCTGACTTCTCCTCCCCGAAATGACTTTGGGAGAAAGGAATAGAGAAAGAAGAAAAAAGGGGTAAAAAAAAAAAAAAAAAAAAGAAATAATTGTACTGGAATTGACTTTGGGAACAAATGCTATGTCAGCTGGAAGAAACCCATACTGGGGTTGAAACAGCACTTTGCTCTGTTCAGCTGTACAGGCTCCTCTGACTGGAGATGGCTGTACTCAAGGATAATTGGGAACATGCTGAAATTGGCATCAGAGGCTCAGTCTAGTCATAAGTTGAAGACCTAGAAAGAGGCAGTGAGATCACCCTTAAGGGTCTTGAAAACCTGCAGTCAGGGCAGCATTTTGGGGAAGGTTTCCTATTTAGTTCCAAAATGTCTTCCTAAGCCTGCTGAAAATGTTCCAGAACAAAGTCGATACTTTCCTCAAATACTTGTCTCAGAGCAACCCCAAGCTACATTTCACTTGATCAAAACATAGTTAATTCACGGATTTTGCTTAGCCAGCACCACAGACTACATCTGTTGGCCTATCGATGGGACTCACAAAGCAGGGTGATTGCTTTACCTGTTTATCAATTTTGCACATGCCTCGTTGTGGTTAAAAGATTAGCTTTGAAATCACAAAATTCCTGTATGAGAGAAAACCAGAAGGCCAAACAAATAACAATTTGAGTCATGCTCTCTTCTTGCCATTAATTTGTGTGGTATTGGGAGAAGCAGAAAAGGAAGACGCATAACAGAGATGATGCGCAGATTTGCGAGAAATCGTTCATCAACCCAAACCCTGACAGGCAGAGGGGCCAAGAGGAATTTAATTTCAGAGGAAAATTTCAAATTAAAAACATCCACTCACCAGCACAAAAAATTACAAGAGGCGACATTTCCAGTTGCAGACTTCTGCGTAGACACATAAAATCCAAGGTATTCCTCTTTCCCTTGGTATGCAGTGCAGACATGAATGGGAATTGCTGCTGAAGAAGTTCATTTGCTCTAGGGGCTGAAGGTGATCATGTTACTCCTAATTACCTAAGAAAATTCCACTGACACAGTGATTTTCAGGACAAGAACAAATACATGATGCAGGGAAACAACAGTGCTTTGGGACCTCAACAGATCACACTACTCTGTTCACAGGATGCTGTGACCTCTCTTTCTGAAACTTGGTTCCAAGTGAATCAGGGATCAAGCAGGCCCACCTACTGTTTCTACCTTGCTGCGATGTGGCTTCCTTTCCTTCCCTGCATCCACCACTCATGTAGGAAGAGAAATAATGGGATTTCACTTTCCACCAGTCTATGATGATGCAAAGGAGTAATAAAAGTTATTGGGTAGGAGTTAGCGAGAATATTGCATCGTTGCTCTAGCTCTGTATATAGGATCCACATCCCTGCTAGGATACAACAAACAACTAGTTTTCTGACAGTAACAGCATTAATTTTCTCTTTCCAGCCTTTGGTTTGAAATTAGGAACCACTTTTATTCTTCCACAGCCCAGGAAGATAAGGGCTTTCTCTGCCTACACATGTGTTTATTTAGCATGAATCCAGCATACATTATTTGCCAAATTTCTTTGAACCTTCTTTTGGTTACCAGGCCTCCATCCAAAATGCTCTTCAAGAAGAAAATTCTCGCTTCCTAATATCAAAAGCTGCTGAAACTCAGGAATAAAGCAAGACCTTTGCTTCTAATACATATCAAAAGGACCAGGGAAGTGGGACTGAGGAAACAGTTTTCTTTAGGAATATACTCAGGAGTTTTTACTGACCTTGACTCGAACTGTGATTGTTTCAATCTAGATTTAGATCTTTGTCTTCCAGGACAGGCAGGTAGACAATGACAGCCTCAAAGGAAATCAATAGTACAGCACAAGAAACGGGCACCTTCATTCATATCATGGCACTCCCTGGGATGCCAAGGTAGGAACAGCTTTGTCCTGTTCCTAACGTGGGTCACACAATGGTCAGGCATTCGCCCTAGCCAATGTCCAGCAACCTCCTCTCGATCTTCATCCTCCTCACTTGAAATAGTTCTGCACCGTGTGAGTTTCAGTGCAGAGAGGGTTTGTAAGTAGCCATGCAGATGACCCTGAAGCAATCAAAAGCAGCCATGGTCCTTGCCTCAGCAAACTGCATTTGCTCTTGCAATGTTACATTTTCTCTGCTGTCTCCACCGGGGACTGATTTGACCTGATGTATGACCTGCAGTCCTCACCAAAATTGCCTTCTCTCTGTTCTGTGTTTTCCTTCCAGGGCGACTGTTTGATCTAGCCTTTACACAGGAGTCTTCAAGGGCAGAGGGCAAAAGGGAGCTCCAGGAGGGACGGAGGAGAGAAAAATCACACCAGCATGTGGACGGCAGCACAGACTGGAGCTAACACCAGAACAGTCAGACCTTCCTCTCACCGGTGGGGGTGACTTGCATGGCAGAAGGTGAAAGTTAGTGCCGTTGAACTTTACATTAGTCACTGCTGCCGGGAGATGAGCAGCAGTTGCCCGGCCCCTGTCAGTGTGGCGCACAAGGATATCGCTCAAGGGCGGCTGGTTGCTCCTGCGATGGCAGCACGCTGCATCAGCAGTCCCGAAAATTGGACCATTGTGTAACAAGAGTTGGAAACTGCCGCAGTTAAAGCAAGGAAGGATGACAGCATGTAAAATCAGCACCCTTCGCTTTCCAGAAAAACGCAGAACAAAACCAGAAGACTTTTAGCAAGAAGATCCTCAAGAACTTGGGAGCAAAATTCACTCACAATGGTAAAATGTCTTTCCTTCTCCCTGAAGGCTGTCACTGGCTCAAGGGGCAGAGCAGGTGAGGACACCGTACTTTGTCTACACATTACTTCACCACCAAGGACACATCACTGCATCGTTGTAGGAAAAACATTCCGTACTAGCACGTCAAGTCTCAAACATGCAGCCTTTTAGATTAAGAGCAAAACCAGCTCTTTCGATTTGAAACAGCAGCAGTTTGGGAGCTTCTCGTTCACGAGCACAAGAGCATGTGCCATTCCTTGAAAAGCTGCAATAGCTATTGCTTCAGAAGCAGCTCTGCACAGGCCACACTCCCACAATATACTTCACATTTCTCTGCCTACACGAGTCCCTCTGCGCAGCCAGGAAGAGGGCAGGCACCAGATGCTCTCAATGCAGCTTTCTGTTTCCTAATGCTGTGCCTCCCAGCCAAAAATAAAACAGCCCAAAACAACCCACTGGCTTACAGGTACTGCACATCCCATCTGTTTCATCATCTAAAGCCAAGCTCCATGCTGCAGAAGCAGCTACACCTTGAAAGAGAAAGGTTCACTGAGGTAAAACAGTGCAAGGGAAAATTAAGGAGGGCAGAGGCTCTCGTCAGGAAAGCATTCTGGCACGTCTCCTCCTCAGTAGCTTGGCCCCCTGAGCAGAATACAAATGAAGAGCATCACTGACAAGCCAGTATAACATCTCTGTCCCCTTACAAGCCATCCATTCGGCTCACGGCACAGAGACAGTGCAGGCATTGTCAGAAATACACTGGTCACAAACAGAATAAGAGGGAGGCCCACAGACAAACATCACCCTATTGAGACTGAACACAGCCTTAAAAATATACTAATAGATACAGCTATTAACATGCCTGCACAAAATGGAATATGGGCAGAGCATTCAAAAGTGCTTGTTCATTCCTTATCCTCCATTTCAAGCTATAACGTCACCCTGTAATTAGCTGAAATAACCTCTATTCTGCTCAACTTCTCTACTGATGAGAAGCTCACAAGCATGGATCATCAGGAAAGGTTTAAAAATAAACCAGAATTTTACATCAACAGCAAGAGAAATAAAGCACACACTTACTTTCTCTGTCTGCCTTTTTTTTTTTTTTTTTTTTAATCTTGCAAGTGCTCGTTAGCAAGGATGTCACCAGTTTGGCTATGCAAGGTAGTTCGTAAAAATTAAGTGGGAATAGACTTTTTACAAGTGGAAACAGACTTTTCCAAAGTTTCAGTTCTAAGACAAAAGGGCCATGCCATTACCGGGAGAGATTTGGGCATTTCGTTCTTAAACAAAGGTACATTTAGACTCCAGAAATCTCTAGCTCTAAAACAGATTGAGGACAAAAAGTCTACCATTGAGGCAAAAGAATTAACACAGCAGAATTTCCATAAGAAATAAAAAGTTGAAGATGTCATGTACTTTATTGGCTGATCATCCTTGCAGAAAGACATGGGTGGGCACTAACTGTGGGCAAATAAAGGAGCCTACACTTCAAACAGCATTCTATTCACATACATATTTTTTTCCTCCACCTCTATTACTCTGTGAACATCTGATTCATTGGGCTTTTTGTGTTTTTTCTTTAATTAAGTATTTCAAGCCATTCACCACATCTGACTAATGAACACTGCAAATTTCATTCTTGTTCTGTGTGCAGATGGGTTGTATACACAACTGTGAGCATTGTGGTCTATGATGCACAAAACCCAAATTTAGATTTAAAAAGTAAGAAAAAACCCCTCTGCTCTAGTGCAGTTTTAGAAGCTTGCGAGAAAAAATACAGTCTGAGTGCTGGGGAAGCTCAGGCTGTCAGAATGCCAGGACAATCTCTGAGAGTCACGTATGATATTGCAAAAGATAAATATATTGGGATAATAAAATATATACAAAATATATACAGGAATTGTTTTTGTAAAGAAAATGATGGGCTGTGCAGGAACACAGAAGAAATCAGTCTCAAGCCTAATTCATGTTGTTCAGATGCCACATTTGTACTGACTGTAATGAGAAAGGTACGCTTAATTAAGCTTTGTATTTAAAGAAAGTGCTGATAAAACATGAAAAAGAAAATCCCCACATCTCTGGTATGCATTCCCCCTTCTCTTAGCTTTGCCTACTCAAAAATCAAACACAGAGAAGATTAATTTATCAGTTGGAACATAAGGCCAATTAAATAAATAAACAGCTTGTCACTCTGGCTTCAGAACGAACCTAGTGGAAAAATTTTATTCCTAGGAAACCTATTTTGGGAAAGTAATAAACCACTGGGAAGGGCAAAGGCTAGAGGCGTTAAAAAGCCTGGAGACACTGTGCTATTTCTGACGTTATTGAGGATTTTTGTTTGGTTGCTTCATCACTGCAGGTGTCAAACAGTAAAGTTGATTCTCAGAGACAGCACTTTTCACACCGAGCAGCTAAAGCTGGACCATCTGTTGCCGAGAAACTGCAATGGGGGTGAAAGAACTACCCAAACCAGCCAGCATCAGTGGCAGAATGGGGACCACCACCCATATGTCCTACAGTCCAGTGCAAGGGCTTGGCCTGCTGCAGGCTGCTCGTGGCCAGTGGCTTGTAGCCAGCGCTCAGTCAGCACAGCACTGCCAGAAAGGGATGAGGGACCCTCTCATCCTTCTTTAAGGAGCACGGCTGTCTGGGGAAACAGGTCTCCCCCTCCTCTCGCCATGCAATGAAAGGGGGATGGCAAGGGTGGGTAAGTGACAGGTGGGGGTAAAATATGCCTCACGGGTGTCCGAGTGCTGACCCTATGTCCTAAAGTGGTGGGGAGCTGAGAAGCCCTGGGGAAGGGGCCTGCAAGAGCTGTATGCTGCAGCCCTCAGCTACAAGAGGAGCCCACAGTTCGCGGGTGCCAGGGCGTCTCACCACACCTCCAGCCACGCAAACACACTGCTGTTCTCATCCAGCTACCCATCTATTGTCCAGGGTGTTTTTCTTCAGAAAGAACTTCTTCCTATATTATTTCGCTTCTGATCTATGTGACTACAGAAAGCCAGTGGATTCCTCTGCAAAGATACGGACCAGCTGAGTTGTGCTTAGGCTTGAAGGAAGCAAACCACTCGTGAAGCGTCGCCCTACACCTCACTTCATTCAAACTGCACCATTACAAATCCCCGCTGTGGAAAGGTGAGAAGCAGCTCTCTTCTGCTGCCAGCAGAGACACCAAAGTGGAGAAAATTACCATACACAGCACAGAAACCCATTCCTTTGGCAGAAGTTAAGAAAATGCTATTCATCCTGTATACAGCCTGCATGCTCCTGCATAATAAGGAGAGCAATTGAACAGTCTTTTAAGAAGTTTACTGGGTCACATTTCTCCTGGACTAAGGCCAGCACTCCCATTATTCCCCAGTGACGGGTGCACATTGCACAAATACTGTACTGGTTGCAATCCTTATTTCTCACTGATGCTGACACTGCCTGAAAACAGAAATATGAACTTTGACATTACTTATAATGTAAAACATGCTTCCAGAGGTTGTTTAGGGCAAATTAATGAACCCGCTATCCTTGCTTCTTACGCGGCTGAATGGCCACGAGAAGTGGAGCTTGCGCACTTCTTCAGTGTGAACCGGGATGGGTTTGTCCCAAGTCAAAATAGCACACACTGTTCCTCATAGGCTTGGATGAGAACAAGAAGCAAAGTAAAAATACAGTGAGGGGTAGGATAATGTGAGAACTTGATTATGCAAGCCATTAAACTTAATGGCACTAGTCATTTGAGGACAAATTATGCCAGGGAGTATGGCTTTGCAGAAAAGTGCACTGAGGATACATTGTACTTTCCAGCTAGAGATTGGTGCAGCTTTCTAAGGTAGTCAGTCCTCCCCCTGCCGCAATCAAGGAACGACATTTTCCAAATGGCATGTGATGCAAGATGCTGGGGGCAAGAGCCAGTGCAGTGGCACTGCCGTTCTCTCCACAGATGAGCTCAATGCCTTGAGACAATCATCGACTGCATTTAGGCGTTCTCCAGAGAGCCAGCAAAACACAGAGACATCAGCAGCTGCACAATCAGTGTCTGAGACTCTCCAGGTCAACAGGAGTTGCTAGTAAGCAATGTATTTTTGCAAAAGGAAGCAATTTCTTCGAAAAGGTGACAGAAAATCTCCCTAAGCAAATCCTGCAAAAAAATAAAAGGAAAAAAAAAAGCTGAAGAAGGAGTTGGAGAAAATGACAAAGGAATACCCATTTTTTGGAGTCCCCTTTGAAGAACCCTATTTGCTGCCCTGGCTGTGATAACCAGTCCACCCCCAGGCAGCAGCACCGCAGCTCTCCTGCTCCTGGCACAGCAACCAGCACTGGACCCTGCCGCAGCGCCAGAGCCATCCAGCAGTACTGCCCAACGTTACCTGCCACAGCCTCCCCCCATGCATCCAGGGAGGAAAGCAGAACTATGGGAAGGATGCTGGATAGCCAAACAGACTGGGAAAGAGGTAAAACGCCCTGCATTCCTAAGTTAGCCTCTTCTGTATCTGAACACACAAAACTACACAAAGGACATAGAATTAAAGAGAAAAAAAACCCCAACAGAACAAAATAAAGAAAACTGGTTTTCCCCTCTGTTTAGCTGTACTACTGGGTTTCCCACCTGTTTAACCAATAGGTCTTCTAAAAAAGTTTTCTGTTTTTCTTTAATGATTCAAATACTATTTTTAAAATATTTAATATCTCAGTGCTTTGGGTACTAGTATTTAAGCAAAGCTCACCAAGAGCTACATTTCAACAACTGCTTCCGCGAACTGGGGGTAATAAAGCTATAAAGAATGGCCTGTGCACAGAAAGAAGAAAGGAGCTGTGCACATCAAGAATCAGCAACTGTTGTGCATCTGGAGAAGGGCAGGAGCAAAAAAATAACCCACCATAAAACCCAGCCTCTGATTCAGCCACGGAAAATCAGCCTCCCCCTGCACAGTATCACAGCTGGGTCACTCTGGACATTGTGGACTAAGAAGCGCTGCTGAGAGAAGATGCAACACGGCTCATTCAGTAGCGCTTCACACAGTCAACTGACTTGCAGAGTACTTGGTTTAGTGACTTGGCAAGGCCAGCTGGCTTTCCTATCCCCAGCTTGACCGCATGAGACCTCAGCTCAGCTGGAGTGGTGAGCTGTCCCTTCACGAGCAGAAGGCACGCATGGAAGGTAAAGACTCTACAGCAGACAAAATAAACAGGCACAGAGGTACATTTGCAAAGTCTGGCCAAGAGTTTCACTCTCTGCTCCCATTAGGCTAACGGGCAGAAGAGCGAGGCGATGTTGTTTATGCTGCCCAGGTTTAGGCACTTTTGGACGATTTTGCCTAGAAGGTCCATCTGGGACAATTTTAAACATTTCAGATCTAAAATCAAGAAGGGGAAACTAAGGGGGAAAAAGGCAGAAAAAGAAAAGGGGAAAAGAACCTTTGAATCTCTTCTATTAATAGAGCTGAAGAACCCAGTAGCTTAATTTCATGTCCAAGACCTAGTATATAGTAATAGCGCTGTCACTGTACTTAGCAGAAAGAGCCATTTCGTGCCATACTGGTGAAATGTGTCCTTTAAGGCATTACTGAAAAGCCTGCAGGAAAGCTTCACTTTCTTCTTTTGAAGAAACTTTCAGCAGTTGACCCTTTTATTGGGGTAGCTATGCACAAGCTTAGCAAAATTATGTGCACTCTTTTGCTGATGCTTTTGTAAGAGCTACTAATCAGCAGTGCACAGACTTGCCTAGCAGCCCACCTACTACAAAAAAGGCAAACAAGCTGGGCTTTGCTTCTGCAAGAGGCCACGCGCTGGCAAGAGCAGCAGAGCAAGGTCCTGCTTACAGCAGAGCTATGGCACTGAGCCCCCGAGCTCCCACCAGGGTGGCCAGCAGAAAGGGAGGCTCTCCTCAGCATCCTTCTGCAAAAGCTTCTTGGCTCGGGCAGCTTCAGAAGCAAAAGGCCTCCCTTCTTGTTGCCTGCATGAGCAAGGAGCAACGGCAGCACTTTGAGCCGGAGCTCCCTCCCAAAAGCACCCTGGAGATGGGACAGCTCAGCTCCGAAGTGGCTTCCTCCCAAAGATTTTAAAACAGACATTTGCCCAGGCAAGAGGCAGCAAAACGGGTGCTTCGTAGATTTTCTCATTGCTCCCAGTTACATTTTCAAGTCTCCCATAAGCCTCCCCTGCTGGGACACCCACCAAAAACTTGGCTGTGAAGAGGCTGCAGCTGTGCAGGACTGCACTGATTTCTGGCACAACCCCCAACTCCAGGGCAAGGACACAAAAAACAGATGGAAATGTAGACACTGCACTATAGACACTTGCAATGTGCCATCTCTCCGCTTTGCACGGCGGGAGTTCAGTTCTCTAGTTCTCCTACAGACACGCCAAACTGTGCCGATACCCTCCTTTTCTGCCTGTCCACGAGTACAATCCAACAGTGCTTCCGCAGTACCATCAGCAGTGCAACAGTTCCCAGGAGAAAACCTGAGCCAGCTCAACAATTCTGACACGTTTCCCACAAAAGAGGTAATTTTAACCATGCTGGGTATGCTACAGGCAACATTTATATCTGCACAGGTTTAAATGAGCAGAGTTCAGTTTCCAGTACATGTAGATCAAGCTGCAGTAAAAAACTTAAGCTTGTGACACTTGCAGGAAGGAAGGCTGGGCTGATAAGTGGTGACTCAGACAAGCTGGCACTGAGGAGCAAGCTGACAAACATTTAATTAACAAATTAACTTTCTACTCTCTTAAATAAGCATTACAGACTTGCAAACATCTGAGAATATAGCATTCAATTTCTACCTAGAAGGCTACGCCTGACATTTTTCCAACCTTCACTTTCCAGTTTGCATTAAAAACAAGTTTACCTACTGCATCATCAGATATTTTGCTGACAACAACATTTTGCTCTGTACACTTCTATGTAGCTGCAGGGTGTATTAGCCAATTCCTCTGAGTCACTTCTAGCAGTGTCACTCTATCAGTAGCACAATTTGTGTGAGTGCCTGTTTGCTTGGCTGTCCTCCATCCAAACCGGCTTTTTTGACTAAATCTCCTGGTCCCTTTCTAAGCAAATAAGAGTCAGGAGGCTTGCAGAAAGTCCTCTTCCCATTGGGAGAGGGATTCAGCAACAAAATCTCAGAGACCACCTTCAGAACTGACTCAGAAGAAGGAAAAGAAAATGGATAGGAGTAACAGAGATCCATGTATCCTACCATAGGAGTTTTAATAACTTGGTACCTTTATAAAAGTCCCAACCTTCCAAATTTGGGAGGGGGGTGTGTGGAGTTAACTCATGCCAATAATGACCGTTGAAGGACATTTCCAGAAAACAAACAACTTTGAAAAGAAGTGGCTAAAGCTACAAAAAGGCATCTTCATGTGCTAACCTGATCCATTAAGACAGTGGACCAAACATCTGTCCAGAAGATTTTAACTCCTGTTCTGCTTTTTGGTCACCGTCTTTTCCACACTTCCAATGTTGGAAAAAAGATTTACCATTAGCAAATTTTTAGAGCTTTTAAACCAAATTTGGCTCATGTTTCCCAAGCCAAGTCATTTGCAAGTTCAGGCAGACCTGAGCAGCCATCTTTCTTTTTGAGCATCTGCTCTTACAATGGCCAACACATGTGTCAAACACAATGGCCCCGATTCCCCCAGCAGACATCATTCCAGTAAAATAATGACTGTCGACCAGCAGATGAGAGCAACAACTCCAAACGCTGCCCAGACAGGTCCCTTGGGCCGGGACCCTTCTATAACCCTTGCAAAAGCAAGCTACCTATTACACACTTACAGCAGGAACCAGTAACAGACATTTAATTGTAATTAACAGTTTGCTGAAGGGAAGGCAGCAATAGCAGGGCCAGAACACAAAGGGAAGAGATGCTTCCCCTCTTTTTCTGGGACAGGGAACAGGGACCAGAGAACACCGGTGATTTGAAAGAGCAAACAGTGGCCAGCTGAAGTGCCCTGGGGAGTCGTAACATAATGGGGAAAACATTTCTTGGCCAGGAAAAGCAACCTGAGAAGGAGGAGCTTCCCAACAGACAACGTTAATGCTAAAAGCCCTGATGGACATGCAGTAAGGAAAGTAGGAAGCAATCCCATCGCTCCTCCATTTTCCCCAGGGCACTCTTTCCATCCTCCATGCCTCAGCACCCTGTGAATGCTTCCTCGCTGGAGCAATGGGTTTGCTTACTGCATTAGCATCAGCAGGAAAATCTGGGTTGTTTACTGTCCCTCTCAGGGAGGGCGATCCCGTATTAGGAAGATTAAGGTCAGCCTCTAAGCGCATGACATGATAATCTCCTGCAGGCGTCAAAGGGGCTGTGACAGAGACACGGCACACATCCTTCCCCAGCTCCGCACCTGCAGATGGCCACCGTGCCAGCCAGCCCCCGCACCGCTCCTGCACGCTCAGCTCACCCCTTGGGTGCTGCTGGCCATGGCGTAGCACACTAGTTACCTGCCCTTAACAACACATCGATGCTGGAGCCTGCAACCTCTGAGAGCCCTGCAGCTCAGCTGCTCAACCACAGGGCACAAGCCCACAGGGTCTGCAGGACCTCCCCAGGCTGCTGGGCTTGTCTGCTGCCTAATATCCCCCACCTCCCTTACCAAGACACAAAATTTCAGTCAAAATATACCAGCACTGCTTTGGCATCCCCTCCGTCTTCCCAGCACAATGCAATATGCTCTCTTCTGTACTTTCTGAACAGCTTGTAAGCCAAGCTCCTTTTTTAAATGTTAAACAAATTATACTGGGAAAGTCATGAATGATTCCAGTGAAGTGGGGGGATAAAAGATATCTTTATTTTTCTGAGAACAGCAGCTGTTATTTCCCTCCTGAAGGAATAAACAACTCCTCTGTACATTTCGGGAGAGCAGGATTGGGACTTTTAAAACTATTATTTACCCCATAAAACTAAAAGTGTAATTGCATTTCACCCTGAATAAGTAAACACATACCATAGTTAAAAGCACAGCAGCATCAGAGAAAAAAAACAAACAACACACCACCACCCCCCAAACCGCAAAACTTACTTCTTGCCAAGAATATCACTTTACTGATGACTGAGGAGAGAAATATTCAGGTATTCTTAACAAGCCTGATCAGAATCATTTTCTTCAACAGCAAACCAGAATTTCAGTTTCTGGATGCTCACCCACTGCAGCTCACAGCATTTCTAGTATTTCACAAGCAAAGCCATGGGCTTCCACTTGCAAGCTGTCCCGACAGGAGGCCTTACAGTACAAGAACTGCCTGACGTGCAAACCGGGCACACCGTAAGCAGGCAACACAGTGTCCAGTTACTCACTGTCTGAATCCACTTGATGCTTTATTTCTTTGGAGATGGTCCCCACACTACTTAGATCAACCTCTTCATCATCCCTTCCTCGCTGCCTCCATTTGCAGAGGAGACTCCAGCCCATAGCTCCTGTGCACCCAGGGGACTGCAGCACTGATTTTTAGCATGCATTATCACTCTTGCTCTCGTTTCACGGGTGAGCAACAGCTTTGTATGCTTGTCTTCCCTTCAAACACTTAATTGCTTGATGTATTGAGAAACCACCTTTTAAAATTATTATGCAGCTCTGTTTCACTAGACCTCAGTCTCCCAGAATCAAAACCCATCATGCACAATCAAGCCAAAGGAATCTTTTATGGTGGCGTCACAAGCAAAGGAATAAGATTCCTATGAATTAAGAAAACTGCTCTTAGCAAGTTCAGAATGGCTGGTACTTTTTGTCTCAGCCTTTCTTCTTTAGAGACAAAAGCATTTTTTCCAGACCTGCCTGGTACCGACTTTCTACCAGAACCTCAAGTGAGGAAATCACTATGTTCATTCTCAAAAGGCCAGCCTTACTGCAGATTTTGTACCTCATACAGAGGAGGAAGGAAATAGCCCACAGTATGGTTTTGAAATCAGTGCAAATGCAGCTAATATTTAAATAAGAAAACTTTCTTAAGTGTATCTTTACATACAGAAATCCAACCTGTTTTGATTCTCCTTTTCTAATCCCCTCTCCTATTTCCTCTCTAAGCCAGCAAAGCCAGCTAGAAAGATCAGTCCATGTGATGCAGCACAAGAGTCGGCGTTTGGTATAAGAACGTAGCCCCCTCCACCCCCAAACCACTCCTGCATCCAAGGGCTGGGGTAAGATGCTGGCTATACCAGGTATCTGCTTGGCACTAATCTCAAGGTCAAACTTTCTTTTAACATCCACTTCCTCCAGAAAACGATGAGTTTGCTCTACCAAAGGTAACTCAAAATCCACGTACCTCCACTACACACAAAAATATGGGGGTGTCAAGTGAGAAAAGGAACGAAGCCCCCTTGGAGAGAATCACAGCAACTGCTGAAATATTAATGAAGCTCTTTATTTGAGGGAGGCTAAAAGGGACTTTGAATAATGCATTGCAAGCAACGGTACATCAGAAGTGGCTTTTTTATGCGAGAGGCAGCTGGCATTTTAAAAATAGACAACTTTCAACTTGATGGGGGTAGCTTACCCGCGGAGGAAATTATCCACAAATGCACCATCATTTAACGGAACAAAGCAGATAAACAGGCAGAGCACAAAGAAATTTTATTAGTACAAATGTTCTGAAACAGTCCTCTGCTGTCAGCACAGGCTTGCCCACCATAAGCGCAGCTTCACTATTACTGGGTGTCTCAACATATTCTGTCCTTTACCGTCATCAGAAAAGTCTCTTTAAGCTACCCCGCAATGAGCACGGTCTGGCAAAGATCTAATGGTTTGCTTCTGTAAAAAGAAAAGATTCTCTGTCCCCCCCAGGCAGCACATGAATTTCTGAAACTTATTTTTAAAAATAGATTAATAATAATGGCTTTCTAATTCAATAGAAGAAAAAGAAGTGGGAGAAAATGGCATTGTAACAGGAACGGGGTGGAAAGTAAGACCCCTGGAGCCTGCTCAGCTGTACAGCTAACTGGAACATGTGGAGTCTTTGGCTTTAGGATTATGGTCCTACCCCCACAGCACGAACACATCTAGCAGCAGCATATTAAACAGCCACACGCAATGCAGCTAGCAAACCGCCTGGCACATTTGGGGTTTCAGTGTTTACACTTACTACCAGCAACATGACTGACGGACAAAGATGTTGCTGTAGCTGGCTTTGTGACAAGTCCCCTGGAAGGTGCAGTCAGAGACGTTTTCTAAGTCCTTGATATGCGCTCCCTTTCCCTATGCAGCCAGGATATAAAATGCATCTTTAAAATACAGTTGCGTGGGCATACCCAAAGGCGCAGGGCTTGACTCAAGGCACAGGTGCCCGTGTACTGGGCTCTGCCCGCACGTTTACATTGCTAACGGCCAACGCCATCGGCACCTTTCTCTTTTGGTAGAAGCACGTGAATCTCAATGCCCCCAAGAGCTATGACATTACGAAGCTACTTGGGAAAGGGCTGATGGGAGTGCTGCAGCCACCCGACTGGAGGCTCCGCTCCTCCCCCTGCCCTCACTGCTGCGCTGCACCCCCTGCCCCCGTCAGCCCCTCCGATCC
>JAVJGJ010000034.1:17809238-17838537 GCA_035590215.1 Microhierax caerulescens
ATCACTACTCCCCCCCCCACCAACCACTCCAAGGTGAAAGAATTAACCTTCACATAGCTGACAATAATAAAAGTTGTTTAATGCTCAGAGAAAGAAGGTACCAGCTTGAGCTGACCTAAAAATGACCACATGAAGAAGGTAAAAACACTCAGTAATAAATGAAATATTTCAGATTTCATCTTTTTGAAATAAATTTGACTATGCAAAGGATGCAGAAATGCATGCTGTAAGGGAATTCGTATGGCCCTATGCCTTTGGGAATCAATGAAAGCTTTATACCAAACATTTATTCATTAATGCAAAATTTTGTTTATTAGGAAATCCTACTGAAACACATCTTATTTTCCTGAGCAACCAAAGGGAAAACCCTCATACAGTCCCAGGTACTTCAGCAAGCACCACAAACATATGTGACATGGAAAATAATCAGAAGAACAAGCTAATTTCCTGCAAGTATGGAGTGATTACACACACAAAAAAAAAAAGTAAAATGGTCATTCATGAATGTTCTAAATGGATAAACTGTCACAACAGATGATAATTCCAAGGAGAAAACACTGCATCTTTTGATAGTGATGACATGGGCATTTCTTCTTTAGAAAAAGATGGAAATCTGAATTGCACTTTACAGAGATAGCTAAATATTTTCTATATAATGGCAATGATTAGAACTGGGACAAGGTATACTAAATTTAAATCAGTTTAGCCTGAGTAGCCTCTAGTTTTCTCCTTGAGCCCTTGTTGTGGTTTAACCCCAGCCAGCAACTAAGTACCACACAGCCACTCCCTCGCTCATCGCCCCCAGTGAGATGGAAAGGAGAAACAAAGTAAAACCTATGGGGTAAGAACAGTTTAATAACTGAAATGAAGTAAAATACACTACTACTACTACCACCACCAATAATAACTGTAAGGAAAAGGGAGATAAAAAGAGATAAAGAAATAAAACTCAAGGTGGGGGGTGGGATCCAAGCGATGGACAATACAACAGCTCAGCACCCACCGACGGGTGCCCAGCCAGTCCCCCAGCAGCCATCTCCCCCCAGTTTACATACTGAGCATGACATGGCATGGTACGGAACATCCCTGTGGCCAGCTGGGCCATCTGTCCCCACTGTGCCCCCTCCCAGCTTGCTGAGCCCCCCAGCCTGCTCACTGACAGGGCATGAGAAGCTGACAAGTCATTGACTTTGTATAAACCCTACTTAGCAACAACGGAAAACATCAGTGTGTTATCAACGTTATTTTCACTCCAAATCCCAAACACAGCACTGCACCAGCTACTAGGAAGAAAATTACCTCTATCCCAGCTGGAACCAGGACAGCCAGCTATGCACAGGGAAAACTGAAGCCAAGTTACAAAGTCATTTGATGTAACAGCATATTATTTATTGCTTTAAAAAGCAACCCATAACGAAAATTATTTATTTATTTATTTATTCTTGACTACATGCACCTTCACCAACTTAGCTTAACAACAATGAAAGGTAAATCTTTTTGGAACTTGGAATTGAAAGAACATAAGACAGAAGCAGGAATGACAGGCAGTGTAAAACAGTAGGGAAGCCCACCAGTCTCCAGCACCTCTTGAACAGCTACAGGTGAACACTGTTCTCGATATTGCCTGGCCTGTACCTATGACATTATTAGAGAATACCAACTAAGAAATAAGTTAGTCAAGGAAATTAAGAGCTTCAAAACGGTTGTCAGTGTCTAGAACAAAATCCTTTTGAGAAACAGCACCTTCAGAAAAACCAGCTCTCACAATGTCAATTCTGTTAAGATTCAATCCATCTCAGTGAGATGTGATTTCAAACTGATCTTTCAAAATGTGTGGCCTATATAAAAAAACCAAAACAGCAACAAGGTAAAAATCAGTATGGGAGAAATGCAGCCAAAATAACATTTCAGAAAAACTCTCTGAAACAGACAACTCTTTCCAAAAGATCTTTACTGCAAATACATGAAACAAGCAAATAAAACAGTTTTCTAACTGGGTTAAGGGAAACTGTAAAGTTAATATGTTTTCTTTTAAACTTGTAGCATTTTAAACATGATTATTTCAACCTCAACTGGCACCCTACACATGCCTGGAACAATCTGAACTAGACCATTTATAACCATCATACTGGATCATTTTACGTTCATTTGGATTTGATATTTTTGTAACCCAAAAAGAGAAAAGATCAAGTGATACGACATTCCTGTTCTCAGCTTTTTTTTCCTGAACAGAATCTCAAATTCTTGACAATCAAACTTAAATGACAGCTAAATTGGTTATTTTAGCATCAATTTCAAAGAGAACATTGAGATTTCTAGCAAACCCTGTAGCTGTGAGATCAGACTCTATACAGCCTGTTTTATTTTGGTTTAGGTCTGACCCCAGACTTTCATGCTAAAGCTGAGTGATAACCTGAGCATATACACTGTATGTGTTGTTACGATGGAGGAAAAGGAACTTATCCTTAGGCCAAAGAAATAGCAGGGGTGGGGTGGGTGATTTTTATATCTTTTTTTTTTTTAAGTTCTCAAAACCAGATGGCCTATATAAACAGCTGAAACACATTAATTACAAAGGCATCACGTGTTTATCTTATAATAATTTAAAAATCATGTTCTTGACCTGGCTGGGTCAAGTGGGATGCTTACCAGTATACTGACATGTAAGAAAAGGTGTTGTAGAGTAAGAAAAGTTTTTAGAAGTAAGGGGGAAGGAAAAACCCAACGGTTCTGTGTAGCTATTAAGAAGATTTCTAGGATAGGAAGAAAAAGTATTACAGAGAACTAACAGACTTAAAAGGACTTCTCTCCAGACTGAATGGTTCCTCCTCAGAAAAAAGGAGACACACACATCTACCTCTTGAATTATTTGCAAAAGTCAGGAGTGCCAAAATTATCATCACAACATAGGAAGCCTTAAGGTAAGACAGAGTTGTATGCAGATATGTATTCTGTTTGAAAATACTTGCTTCAAAAGCATTAGTCAGTTAGATAACACACAGTACCTTCATTTTAAGAAGGTTTCCAGACCAGCCTATGTCTACAATTTCTCATTGAGCACATACATACGTGGATGTCTGAATTCTTTTCAACTTGCCAAATACAAGTTGTTAATATCCAGAAGCACTGTAGTACAGAGCCAGGTCTAAAATAAGGAGAGCTAAAGGACTTAAGTCCTGACACAAAGGGGCTTCACTAAGATTAAAAGGGAACAAAGACACATCTAATCTTACTGCTGCCACTCAGACCCAGCTTGCTGGGCACCATTAATTGTAGCCTTTGAGTTGCATGAAAATGCAGCACATCAGTAGAAAAGCCATTTATTTATGTTCAATGTATTATGCATAAAAATGCTTTAAAAAAGAATAATGTGAGAAGTTTTAATGGTAAATGGCATGTGTGATGACATTTACCAGCTCAGCGCAACCCAGCTGTGACCACAGTCAATACAGTATGGGAACACAAAAAAAGTAGCACTTTTGCAACCAAAATCTAGGATGTTGTCCATCTGCATTACAATTCCATTAAGCAAAGAAATACTTATCCTATTATAGAGCTGAAGAGAATTTAACAAACTTAGATATTTATGGAATAAAAATGGATTTGTAAACACTATCTTCAAGTAATCTGTTTAAAATAAATTTTACTATTGCTTACTCCAAGCCTTAAATATTTTAAAAAACCATAAAGAATTGGCCCAATAAGCTCAGATTCCTTAAACCTTTAAATGATCTATTTAATATTTTAATTTGGCTTTGTTTTCTTTGTTAACAGTACCACTTGGGATACGCATTGAAAGCTCTTCCACTAGAGCTGCAATGGAAAAGCCTTAGTTTGAGACAACACATGCCTGCCTTAGGGGTTACAAGACAAATCAATCTATTTTTCTCCTTTCCTCCAAGGGTAATTGGCCTTTAAAATCACAGAGGAAAATAGGCTTTCATGTCAGTACAGTGCAGGCACATACACAGCTATTTTTCATTTCTTTTCAGTTTGAATTCTCAGCTGAGAAATAAACTTAGAAAGGTGGGAAAATAAAAAGAAGGTGAAGAGGAATGATTGCATCAGTACAAACTCTCTCCAGTAAGAAAGCAGCTCTGTGACGAGTGTTGGAATCTGGATTTACTGAAACCTGCTAAAAATAGCTGTCATTTTCCTGGTCAGTATTTTTTATTCTTGTTTGTGATACAATTTACTTGATTTTTTGTGACAGCCTGTACCACCAACATTCATGGAGATTTGTCACAGAATTTAGTTGGACTGAGAAGTTATAATTACTGTTTCATTTCCCACAGAGTCTCACAAAATCCTACCGATTTTTACCTCATCCTTACAAAATCATCTTTTTCAAGAGGCCATCATGGCTATGAGCATCCCCTACAATCCTTATGCTGTGCTACCCACACAATCACGTATAAACTCAGAGTTTCAGACTTTAAATACTGTTAAAATGTACACAGTAAATTTTATCTTGGCTAATAAATTGCTTCAAAGCAGTGAAACTCATACAAGAGCCTTCATATTTTTCTTATTGCTATTAAAGGTGATGTCTAATACATTACTCATATAACTCTAGTGAGAAATTCTCATTGGAAAATATTTTCCAGTGCATAAAGATGAGTAATCAGCTGAACAACAACTGATACACAAAACCAACAACAACAAAGTCCAAAAAAGTCAAAACAACTCGAGTCTTTTAAAAACAGTACTAAAATTCCCTTGAAACAGAGCACTGAATGTGTACCACTAAACCTTTAATGTGAACTTGCTCACTGGGAGGGTGTATACAGGTGTAAAGCAATTATTAGATTTGATATCTGAATGAACTCAGGTTCCCATTAGAGCCTGAATGCTTCAATGACCCTATTATTTTCCTTCGAATGCTCCCAGACCTGATCAACTTAATTATTCTGACTAGTGAAACATTTAGGACATGAACATATGATTTGTTTTAAACCAAATGAGACAACTGAAAGTACTTCCTAAAATAATAATAATACAAAGAAGAACAAGATATGTGATGTAATGTGTCAAATCCTGGAAGAAGGTCAGGTCTAAGTAACAGTAACAAAGAAACAGAAAAAGAGATCCACTGCAATAAAATTGCATTTAATCAGATATTTTCACTTGAACTTCTCATTTGTAACCTTTACTGCATCTCACATACAGGGAAAAGGTGTATGTTAAGAATCAGAAGGCTGAAACAAATTTCAGAGAGTAAATACTAGGTCTGCTTCAGTAAGGAAAAACCCCAAACCTCAAACCACAGAATTATGTCTCTCCTTTCATGATTCCTCACACATACTTTTGGCAATTGTCTAAAAGTAAAAGTAGATCCTCTAATAAAAAAAAAAACCAACAACATTTAATGTCAGAGAGGACAGATTTGCTGATATAAAAGATGTGTTTCCCTATTTTCATTGTTCCTACTACTTGACTGTGAAGGAAAAGTGCATGACATTGCAAAATTTTCTATTCACATTTTAAACAGATTTGGTCTGAAGCTATAATAAACCATACTCTTCGTAAATATTGTAATTTAAAATGGCTTCCAAAATGTCCTATTCCCAGCTCCCCTATTAACACTATTGCTCTTACAATTTGCATTTGCTTTGAAAGTTGACCGTAAGGTTACAAACAGGACAAAGAAATAAAGACAGTAATAGGTTCTGAACTTCCAAGTATACAAGCAGCCATAAAGTTAGCATCTTCTCATCCAAATGCATTTGTCCTTAAAAAGAATCAAACTGACATCAAAGTGGTCCCCTTGCCCCTTGCCTCCTTTCACTAATGATATGTAATGGCTGCTGAGCCTGCAATAAACGTGTTTATGTCCAGCTAGATTGCCATCATTTTACAATCTAATCTGATACTTTTAAGGAAGAATAAAGTCGTGAGAGACCAGCACCAGCTTGTGCTGAAGGCATTTCTTGACATCAGCCTTCACTTCGCACTTCAAATGGAAGTATTCGATTTGACAAAACATACAGAAAGTCAAGAGAGAAGACTCTTCACCTCTTCTCCAAAACTGCCTGATAGAAGTCAATACCAATTGCTTTGCAAAGGTACACTCAAAACCTGACAGATGAAAGTCAAAGGGGAAGCTTTCCAGCTATTCCTTACAATATTTTATTAAAGAGTGGAGTGACGTGCAAATGTGTTTGTCTCAGTAGGATCACCCCCACCTGACTCCTCATTTTTATCAGTGAGCAGTTTGAATACTGGAAGTTGCATCTCCCATGCATATGTGCTTTATTCTTTGCATAAAACATTAAAGTAATGAACTCAAAGATAGAAGGGGAAGGAAAAAAAATATAAGTAGGGAAACCTCTTTTTTCTATAAAGGACCTTCTTTCAGAACAATAGTTGGATAACACTCCTGAAGAGCAAGGATTTCCTGCTGTTTCATGTAAACTGGCTACCAGTTTTTCTCCGTACCCAGATAACAACAGCCCTAGTCAAAAGCAAACAATCTTCCCTGTAGCCTGCAAAAGTCTCTCCTGTATTTTTTATGCATCAGCAACAAATTCTCTTTCTTTATATATATGTATTAAAAAAACCTGCAATAACTTGTAGTCTGCATGTAAAATGAAATATTTTAAATAATACAATAAAGGCAGACTATCCATAATTATTTTTTGATTAAATAAAATATCAGCATTTTTTATTCATGGCTAAGTTAACATTTACAATTCAGCATTTTGCAATATTTAAATGGAATTGAATATGCTATGAGAAAACTTAAAACTACATCACTCCTGTATGACTGGCTGGCACAGGCTGCAGTCCTCTGTGCCCATCTGCACCTTCATCGAGTAACCTGAAAGAAAAGCTCCCGTATGAGCCTGGCAAGATGATCTCGTCACTACCCGTTACTTCCCTACACGCTCCAACCGAGAACAACTAGATACTGCACGTGACTTACTATCAATTATTTGCAACAGAGGCATATGCAGGCTATGTGAATGTGAAGTGTGGCTTATTAAAAGAAATCATACAAGAAAGTAATGTCATTTCAACTATAGATGGCAGACTCTGAGGTAAAATATAACTTTTCAGAACATAGGAGTCTAACTCCTTTCTTGGCTGAGCACAGACAAGTCCATTATGATTCAACATGAGACCTCGGTGCTCACATAATGCAGAATTTGACCCTTTTTGTCTGCATAAAGAATAAAAGTATAGAAGCAGTTAATGCTTCAAGGGGGCTACAAGTTTCCATTAACAGCTCAAAACAGTTCCTATTTATTAATACTTGTGTCTGAGGGGTGTTATTTTCTAAGGCTTCCTGTGCTATTTCAGTAACAACTCTCTCAGATTAGTGGAATCCCACAACTAACACCCGATCACTCCATAATCCTGGTTTATCTTGCCTGCAAAGTCTGCCACTGTGTCCGTTCCCCATCACGACAGCTCCTTCGGACAAGGACCTCAAAGGAGGGAGGGCAGGGGCAGCATGTGATTACAGCACGTGTATCTGTTATTCAGAGGGCTCCTAAGAACCTGCGAGTATTTTAGGAAATGGCCCTTTTGCAAAGATTTCGGAGACTACTATTATAGGTGTACTATTATTGTCTGCTTTTTAAAAACAGGTTTAAAAACACTATGGCTTTTTAAGACCACACATAAAATATTACTTCCAGATGAGTCTAACTGCCTAAATGAATCCCTATTTGGAAAAAAACCCCAAACCAATTATATAAATATGGACACAACTGTATCAGAAGCAAAATACGTATATACACATACCTTCCTGCTGAGGTCAGGCCTTTTTACCTTTCCCAGATGCACAGCTACAAACACTTTACTAAACAACGAGTTGTGACAGTGCTGACAGCCTATGCTACCCACTGTAAAGAGGGCCCTAAACATTTTTTTTTTTTCTGTATTAAAAACAAGACAAGGTATGGCTTGGTAGAAACTAAAGAACACATCCTATCAGCAACAAAAGTATGTAGCAAGAAGCAAGTTCCAGAAGTTTAAAGTAACAATTTCATTTTCTTTTAAAAGAAAAATATATAATATAGAGCTAAAAAGAAGTTAAGGTCTTCTAACTGACTGAGATTTCTTCATCACACTGTTTCTACCAAAGATGCTCTTCAGGTCACCAATTAACAAATGATGCCTTATTAGAACCCACACGTATGGCACTCTCTAGGCAAATGTCAAAACTGGAAAATTAACTGGAATCTTTCAACCTCTCAGTACCAGAGCTATAAACTTTTATGAAATTCCTTACTGCTTATGAAAGAAGCTCCAGAGCAAGCAATGCCAAGGTTAGCACTGATTGTCATGGGTTCTGTCAGGGAGCGATACATCCTTAATATTGCTTACAAATTTTTAAAAAATATTTTGTTAAATGTTGGTGTGTTGACTTAAACACTTCTGTGGTTGAAATTAGCTTACACCACAATTTAACGCTAGGTAACAGATAAACAAGTTAAATGAGAATTATTTTTCCATGAGTTTTTAACTACTGTTGTGATTTAAAAATAACTACATCCAAGTGCTAATGCCAACACTCATAATATGAATAAAAACATTTTTACATACGTGAATGCTAGGAAAGCAGAATGATGGTAATGTGCTGACTACACCACAAAAATTAGTCCTTTCCTCTTAACTTCAGGCATGACCTTGTTACTTTAAATAACATACTCATCCAAAAACTTGCTGCAAATAGTCTATAGTCTCTTCTCTTGGAGTTCTTATATAAACAGATTCCTCTCTGCCCCTTTCAGTGTTACGTTTATCTAGTTGCCTTAATCTTAATTAAGATAATATAGGACTGCTCTTGATGGACCCCTACCTGTTTGCTGACTTGTGCCATGCAGTCTTGGCTTCTCTGCAGCTTTACCGTCCTTCTGGCTCACTGAAGAACTAGTTACACCGTGTTAGAAAAATACACTTCCCCAGCTCCACGGAGCAGGGAGAATTGCTGTTCTATGCTTTCAGGTCTCACTTGGTTACTGCATTGTTTCTGGAAGTTAAACTAATTCATATCAATTCCTCACAATCCTCCTGTGTTCTCTGACCTCTTTGTCAGTTATTAATTTCCTTAATACATTATCTATCAGTTAATTCTTCCCTGACATACTAAACTTACACTACATTAGAATTCTCTTAAAGATAACACTGATACCGTAGTCCAGCTTCTGCACTGATTAATTGAAAATGAGCTGCGTATGTAACTGTGGAAAGGGGAATGAGAACTGCTGAGCAGGTCTGTTCTGAGCAGAAAGAGAAAATCATCTGTACTTGCTCAAATCTTGCACAAGCCAGGTATCACAAATCCCAGGTAACAAACACAGCCATAAGAAACCCTGGTTTTCACCTTTTTGTTTAGCTAATAAACAGTCATTAGACACTCTTGTCATTTATTTATGCTTCTATCAGGAAGAATCTGAAGCACAGCATACAACAAAGAACTGGTTAAATGTTCCCCCACCTGATTACATTACAGGAGAACATGACTTCCCAAGACTGTACTTTCTTGGCTCCAACAGTGATGAAGACAGAAAAATTAAAAATATAAAAATAAAATAAAAAATCTCAAATGCTTTACCTTACTAACTTACTTACAAGATAAGCCTCATTTCTCTAACTGTTTGTTTAAATTTCCTCTCCATTCTCAGCTTTTCTCATCACAGAACATAAACCAATAACTATTACACAGACTCTCCAAAATTTTTGGAGCCCTCCTACTTCCTCTCCACACTGAATCAAATCTACTCACACACCCGGTTTTGCTTTAATTTGTAGGTGAACTAGCTTCTTTTTTTACCTGCTTTTCCCTCTCAGCATTTTGACAACATGTCTAAAAAGCCTTTCTTCCAAAAATTTTGTATCCCACATCAGGCAAGCAGCCCAGCACCCCCCATGCCACTCCATATCTTGAAAAAGGAGACGGTCACTCAGTCTTTTTATCTATCCTGATGCAGCAGGACTAAAAAAGCCCACTTATTCAGCTCATGTAATGTGTGTGAATGTAAAGCTTGAAGAAATATATTCGTATTCACCTGGGCTGGATAGGAAGCAGTAACGACACGTTACACAAAGATGCTCAGGAAGATTTTGGAATTTAAATTCAGCTTTTCACCCTTCTCCAGACTGAAGCGACAGAAGGGAAGGGTAGGGCAAGGGTTGCTTGGCTGTGTATAAGGTAGCAGAAAGGGCTCAGAACAGGTCATTGCTGACAGTGCAGAAAGATGAGCAAGTCATTCAGGGACAAATCTGGCCTCAAGCATCTTCTGAACACGCTGGGCTCAGTTTGCTAATAAGGGCGAGGGTTGTGGGTAACCTCCTTCACTGTCACATGGAAGAGACTTCAAAATCCTACATCTCCTCATAGATACCTTCCAGACATGAAAAGAATGTTTTGTGCCACCAAATAAACATTATTTTTCGCTCCAACATTTTTTCCTTTTAGAAATCTAGTTTACAGTACCACTCCAAAACTCGTTTTACCATACAAACATGGAGATTATAAATTTAGGTGGAAGAAAGTCAGGAGCCTCTGTCTGGGGCGGGAGAGAGCAGGAAATTACACAGATTTCACTGCCAGATAAAATGATTAGGAAAATACAACCTTCATCCCACTGAAATACTATTAATCCATCAGATTTCTTGCCCAAAGCTGCCAATGTTGTTTAGAATTATGTTTCGCTGTATGTAGACAGTTTTAAATACAAGCTCTTTCAATTTCACCCAAGGGAATATTTTTTCACATTTGAACTAGTTTCATCTTTACAAATAACAAAGTCAGTGTGTTAATGGTTTCCACCTATTTATGATTCATTAGACACTTTTAACTATCACCCACATCTTCCTTTTGTTTTCTTCTAACTCCTAAACCCACGGAATTCTGCTTGCTTTTAAAGATAAAGCAACAAAAATCATGAACAGCTTGTCCACTGTTCACCAGGAGCAGAATGAATCAGATTTCAGAGCAAAAAATGAAAAGCCTGTTTTGTTGAATTACAATTTTGATCAAAAGATGTGTTACCTTTTTTTGTTTGTGTTCTTTTTAACTAGATGGTTTAGACAGCATTTTCTACAAAATAGGACTGAGACTTTGCTGAACATTGATAATAATTCTTGTTGATGTTGAAATACTTCCCTTGCACTACTCAAGGAAACAACGAAGTAAACTTAAAGAATAAATTACTTTTTGAGGCTCCTAAACTTCACCAGGTTTTTATGATGGATGAAAAAATTGATTAGCAAACTTCTGCAATGTTCCAACCTAATATTTCAGTAGAAAATACAAAGAAAAACAACAAATAAGAGAGTCTACATTTCAGCTTAACAACTTGGCTTCCAAGTTAGCTAGGTTTTGGATAGAGAAAGCTATCTCTATAGACTTTTTCTTTTTTTGTGAGGATGCGAATGTTTTAACATGGTTTTGTAATTCTATGAAATTTACAGCTGCGATTTTAGAATATCCTACTCAGCAGTGACAGCAAGGCAAACTGTAAATGATTTTTTTTCAAAAACCGTAATACAGAATTTGTTAAAGAGATTTCTTTTTCATGAAGTTTACAAATCTTGCCACTTATATTCCAAGTGCACTACTAACCGCAAATTAAGGCAAATAATTATTTCATAAAAGAGCATGCTTGCAAAGGGCTGAAAGTAACATCCATCATAGAGAAGGCAAAAAAACCCAAACAAACCCAAGAGAAATACTCTGACGTATGCAAGGTAGTTTCATATTCCTTTTTTAATGTTTTAACAAGAATGCATTTACTCTTTGAATGACACAGACGCATGAACAGTAAAAACCAAAGTGCTAACTGCAATTTGATTTACTGTGCTTGTTTTGAATTGTAGTTCAAAAACAAGCCTGATGTACTTCAAGTCCAGCACAGCGCGAGACAGTCATAATGTCTGCAAAGTCCAGAGGGAAGGATTAGTAAATGTCACGATACCTTCAGGGCACAGGAGATCCTTAAAATAGGTAATGATTCAAGAGTTTAAACAGGAAAAGTACAGCAGGGTGCCATGAAAAAAGAAACAATCTGCATCAGGCTGCAAGGTCTACTAACAAGCTTAATGATGAGCAAACTAAAAAGTCGCTCTGCATTGCCATCCCTGTATGCTCAGTTACTGCTGTTTGATGTGACTCACACAATCATTTTGCATTCCAGCAAAAAAACTATTAAAAAGTTCAAGCCACACTGTGGCTCTTCAAAATAAGATCAATCCCTTTTCTTCTACATTATCACACACATATGATTACAAGACTGTTCACAGAAGAGACCTTCTGAACATTCAATAAACCTTAAAATAATTTACACGTTTACGTATGTGTACATAAACACATTTTATCACTTAGAGAAACAACACAATATGTTTTTTAACATCACTGGAAAAAAATGATATAGGAGTTAACCTAAATAGCTGATATCCAAGACTTCTGACTTTTATTCACAACATAGGTAATGACCACATGTATGATGTATGGAAGTGCATAAGCTTCATAATAATTCACTAAAAATGGTATCATCTATATTACTGTTCACATGTGGTCCTTTGAACATTGATTAGCATATGAAAACAATTACGGTTTTGCAGTTTAAAGACACCATGGTCACTCACTTTGAAACTAATTGTAAATTTTAATTTTTCTCTAAAAATACTCTTATAGTAGGGCATTTAGAAAAGCTTTGCCATTTGGAATCTGAATTAAAAAAAATGCAGGTCTAAAAATATTCTCAAAATTCCTAGAAATAATATTAAAATGAAGCTCTCAAACTGACTACATGAAGAACCAAAACCTTTTCCTTCAATAAATGCTGAAATGGAATACTGCACAATTTTCAGGGCTTTTTCCAAAACATTTTTCAAGCAGTTAACTTTAGGTTTAGGGCAACTACAGGTTTCTGCGTACAATATAGTTCCAGCAAATTTTAAGTTTTCTGAAAATATTTTATTAAAAAAAAAAAGAAATATTTTTCCTCCTTAGGAATCTTTTTAAGCACTGACCTCATTTTAATTTTTGCCTGGATGCTCCCCATCCAGGGTCATCCCTGTCAGCTTTGCAGACAAGATAACTGAGATAATGGGAGTACTTAATGCATCAGCTGCTGAGAATATTACCTTGATTCTCATCTGCCTTCGCTAGTTGTCTCAACTTTCATGAAGGGGTTAACAGCATACTGCAATACTATGTTCTGAAATACCTTTGGACACTTACAGATTATTTTAACTGTATGCTTCTGAGTTTCTTCTCAGTGTCTTCTGAGTTTGCTTGTCGTCAAATTACCCTATTTTTTGAAATTATTTAATTTCTATTGTTTTATTTCAGCTTCATCAGACGAAGCAGAAAAAGGTCAAATCTGCCGTTACATGTCCATCTCTCTAAAGAGTAAGATGGGATAGAAAGGTTCAGAGTCTTTGCAAAAACTGACAGTAACCATGAGGGGTTCCTAATTTTTCTGAATGAGGATACTTGGGAGGATTTTAGCCTGCAGTTCGCCAAGGGCTAGCTGATAAGATTCGTGATAGAGAGAAGCTTTGGAAAAATTGTTTTGTACATTAAATTGTGTCAATCAACCCCCCCTCAGGTTCCTAAACAATAAAATAATGTAGAAAAGGGAGCATCTTCACACCAATTTATCAATAAGAAAAATAATTTTTATCCCACCACGGCCATTCCCTCACAATACTACATTTTGAAGCCACTAACAAATGCACAGCACTAATACTTTTGTAAATAAAACACTAGTTAACTTAGCAGTTAATTTGTAGAGCAGTAAAATCTACACCTACGATCTAACTCCACCTAAGCTGTTTAAAGAAGAGCTCTGGGTTGGTGTACAACAGCTTTCAGAGGATCTAGTTCAAGGTTTATCCTGTAACAGTAACCGTGTGGTACGTGACTTAGCATCTTTACGTGAGCACAACCACACCAAAAATTTACTAGTTCTGTTCAGCTTGAAAAAGGAGACCTATATAAAATTGAACAAGAATAAAAGAGGACAGCTATTAAAAAAGTTAAGGGACAGATTATTCACCTGTTAAGAGGTGGCATGAAGAATGTTTAAACATATCCTATTCAGAAATACACAGCAAAGACATAGCAAGTAACAGCAGTAGGTTTAAGACACAGGGGAAAAGAAAAGAAAGAAAAAAAAAGAAACGAAACAGCATGATCTTTGCATCATGCTTCCAGTACTAGATATCATGCAGGCACACAGGACAAGACTAAAAATTTAGAAAGGCAAAACATACCCTAATAAGAAATAGCAGTATTATTACATTACTGTTTCCACTGTAGCATTACTAGCAAGGGCAAGAACACAAAGGTTTTCCACACCTCTCCCCAAAACCAATAGGTGTCTAGTAGAATTATTTCCTATACACCTAAGTGGTGCTGAGCAGCTCACTAAGTATCTTTAAAAAATCCAAGGTCAAATAGAGAGTCAGCATTTAAGCAAACCACTTAGCCCTGGATATTCTGGGTCTAATCCTAGTAGTTTAGCTAACAGTTAAGCTGTCTTTCTTTCATTCTGTAAATGGCTTAATTATCTAGTCTGGCTTTATGCAATTAAAAATCTCCCTGCCTATAATTGGCAACTGATGTAACTAAACATTAATTCTTATCCTACAGAATTTATATTTAATCTATAGTACTAATATCAACCATATTCAGATAATACACTAAAATCATCAACTCTTCTGTTTCCAGTCCCTTGCCTTTGCAAAAGTTACTTTTTGTACAAACCCCCAAATTAATTCATAACATACAGCCTGTATATTTCTTCCTTTTATTGCTTTTCCTTTCAGATGACCTACGAAATGGCTGTTCACATGAACTACAAATTGGTGAAGGACTTGGGCTTGTTTGCCCTTGTGAAGAGAAGGGCTAAGACGGGATCTATCAGCAGCCTTCAGCTGCCTGAAGGTGAATCACGAAAGCTGAGTCAAATGCTTCTTGGTTGAGACAAAGTAAAACAAGAGACAGCAGCCCAAGTCTGCAACTTAAATGTTAGTAAAAAAAAATTCTACACTAGGAATGCAGAGCAGTGCTACAATGGGTTACCCAGGTGGTTATGCAGGTTTTCAGGACTTGGTTTGACATGTCACAACTGACTTCATCTAGTGTGGTGGGAATGCTGCTTCAAGCAGAAGGCTGTGCTAGATAATTTCCAAAACCCCTTCCAAACGTTTCTCACACCCTAACAACGCCCCAATTCTTGGCAAGCACGTATCAAGGATTCAGAAATAACAAGTATTAACATTAGTTATTTTTGGTTTGTCATTAGTATTTACATCCACACTTCTTAGCAGTTCTAAATGCCAAGGTTTTAGTTTCAGTGATATTTTTCAAATAGGAAAGGGGTTTTTGCCAGTTTATCATTTCTAATCTGTTCAAAGCTTAAGCCAGAACACTTCAGTGAGACTTCTTCATTAATAACTGTACATAATGAAAATAAATTAGCATCTATTATTTAGCTTCATTCTTAGAATAGTTAACATATGCCCACAGGTTATAGCAGATATTGAAAAAATAAACACAAGTTATAGATATGGGATCTTTACCGTGGATTCAGTGAGGAGATGATGGTACAACCAGGATTCAGGCTAGCTGCCCGATAAATTCCTGATTGCACAAAACTACCAGTATTGGTTCAGAATTTAATAGATGGGAAATATTATTACTAACACGTTCATAACTCCAACAGCCATAGTCCGGTAAGATTGAACCCATAACACTGGCATTTAAGGATTGCTGCTATGGATATGGTACAGGGGTTCTGTGGTTTTGACTATGTTTATTCCACACTATTTCATCATTCTGAACCTACGGTGCATATGCTGGCCACCTCCTCGTTGCAGAGCAGGTGCCTTCCTAAGTGAGGTACCCTACCCTTCGATTTGAGCTAGCCAGGAGAGAAGAAGCCAGATCACTTCTAGCTTGTGTGTCTGGATTTCCTTCCACATTGCCCGGAGGAAGGCTACGCATCAGAATGGTGATGCATTGAACACGTGGACCGAGACTCCTGAATATGCCATCAAACATCTGCCCATGCCACCGAGACGAGCAAAGGGACTTCAGCCAGCACTGTGATGGGGAGCACAGCCTCCCTGGATTATGTAGGAGTAAATAAATAATTGGCTCTTGAGATTGTGTCCCATCATCTGCAGCTAAAAGCCCAGAGAGGAAGTTTTGCAAGGATAATGAAGGAGCGGGGCAGAAAATTGGAAGACTGAGAAAACTTAGTTATCCTTCCTTAATTTGATTGATATTCCCATAGACTGCACCAAGGAAAACACAATACTGACAGCATCTGCTCTATAACAGCAAAGAATAGGAATATACCAAGAAAAGCAGCAAGCTTTGACAAATTCTTGAGATGATGACAAGATTTTAGAATGTTGTATACCACAGGAGAAATTATATATAATTGAGAAAAGAGTCAGTATGGAAAACAGAAGGAAATTAAGAAGTTAAACCAAAGGAAACAAAAAGTTACAGGACTGACTGCTCTGTTAAATAACAGAAGAAAACAGATTTCTGGTATCTGTACAAGGCTTCAGTGTGGTGGGGTTTTTTTGATGGATTTTGTTGTTTTGTAATGTTTTGTGGCCTTATTATAGCAAAGACTGGATCTGTAAGGACAGGAGTGATTGACAAATAACTCTCCAGCATGCACAGTATGAAAACACAAAGCACAAGCAATTTCAGCTTCACTTTATTCTAAATATATGATGTATGCTTAATTTTTAAAATAACATTGTAGGACAACTTCACGGAAATAGTAAATTATTTGCTTTAAACCTGTTGTAATAATCTTTTTGATTTTGCTTTCCATTGGGGTATAACTTTCCGTTGGGGTATAACTTTCAGTCAGCACTGAAAACTGCACCTGCGGAGAAAGCCCTTGTTCGGGATACAATTACCGTCTGAACAGGACCGAAGAGAAGAATTATCAAAAGGTACAACAGAGTAATATGCTGTCACCTCATATACCCACAAAGTCTGAATATGCATGGGTGCTGAAGTCAAAACCCTAATGAGTCTAGCTTGGCAGGCAAACAAAGCCACTTCAGGTGAAAGTGCATCAAATCCTCCTACTCACACACGCAATAGCTGACTAGTAACATTTTGTGCTCTTTGTCTGAAAGACGTAATAGGAAAAAAGTCTCCAAACTAACAAAACACTATTAAAAATAGCATTTGTTCTAGAAAATATAAACTTTATATAGAAAGACTATGCATTATAAACAGGAAAGCAAAATAAGATACATAAAGTAACTTTCATGATAGTAAAAGAGTGATTTTGACCTTCTGACTATGTATTTTCTTGTAGCTTCCAGTAAACTTGCTTGTTATCCCAAAAAGGATTAACTGCCGCTGTCATTAGATCTAGAATTTTAAACACTTATTCAGATTTAACTGCAAACATGTCTGTAGTTCATAGCTTTTTGAAGCTGGACTTGAGAAATTAAAACATGATTTAGATTTGCAAAACTCAGGATCACTTTAGGCTGAATACTGCACTCTGAAGCTCAGCCTAAACGCAGAACGAACAAAATACAGGCAAGTAATTTTATTTATTTTAAAAGGACAGATGGGATGACATATGGGTTCAAAATAGTGTACAGACTCCAAGCCTAAATCTATAAACATGCATAATATGTAGTATATATGTACGTATAGGATGTATGCACAGTATACATATCCTGCATACAAATATATATGGGATAAATATATGGGATTAGGGAAAGCGGATCAGAAATCTTACATGAGGAAAAGCAACAAGAGCAGTTAATTAGTGGGAAATAACATAGCAGAGGAAAATATTTTCATACAGCTTCAGATAAGACATTAAATGGTGTGCAGCATGACACACAAGTTAAATAAAGAACCAGGACAAAGAAAACAGAAAATAAAACCATCTCCAATATCTTGTAAATATAAAGCCACGCTATGCAGTGGATGAACATACTGTGTAAAGAAGAGCAGTCTGGCATGTCACTACATGAGAATATAAGGTGTGGGGACAATATGGCTCTATATTCACTTACACCTCAGACAAAAATACATAAAACATGAAACAGACAACAAAAATGTGTTAAATGTTTGCATCTTAATTGATTTTTCTCTCAGAGGACCCTGTGATTGTGACTGAGGAGTGAAAATGCAACTAATTAAAACCAGAGCCATTTAAAGTAAATACAATGACAGATTATAACCAGAAACATGGGCTTCAAAGTTACACAGCAGTTTCTTCTAAGGTACTATTAGAACATGAAAGTCTTCCCTTTATTTTAAAGGAAAGCTAAAATTGACTACTTCACCCAGAAAGTATTTACTATATTTTACTCATTGTATTTTTAACTTTAAGATAGCATTATATGTGATCTATACATATGGCTACGTAAGTTCCTTATTAGAACTTGTATGAAAAAAATGTTCTAAACGCAGGACACCTGAGCAGCAGTGTCTACCCAAATCATGTACATTTTTCACTCAGCTAAGGGGAAAAAAATATTAAATTAAAATGCAAAGAAGGATTTATGAATTGAATTTATTTTTTATCTACCAGTCAGCCTAAGTTGAAACATGAATAACTGATTTAACACTGAAATGGTATTCAAATATTTGACTCCAATCCCCTATTGCTTCTAAATTCACTCAGAAGTCAAGATTATTAATTCTTCCTGACAGAAAATCAAGATTTAATGATCATCTGATAACCCTTAGGAATTACAAAGTAAACTTCGATGATAATTCAGGCAAAATAAAATGATTTTAAATATATAAGAAAAACATCATGCAGAAAGTCCGTTTAGGCATTTCTTTTGGGGCAGAAGCTAATATTTAAGAAAATACAGTGCAAAAAATTGTTTCTGTATGTACAATAAAAAGTTTACAAGCAACAAGGGGACCTTTATTAGCATCTGAAGACCTTTACCATGCTACCCCTACTTAGATAAAAAGAGACAAACAGAACCCCTCAAGCACACCTTCAAAAGAGCCTATAATAGGAATACGCATGAAATAATTTTAACCCAGTGACCTTGTTGCAATAATAATACTTACTTCAAGACATCACTTTCAAGATCAAGCTATGTATTCACCAAGGCTCATCACACCAAAAATGTTAAAATAATGTGCTTTTATAGAGCAACTGATTTCAACCTAGTAAAAATGATACGCTGCAAATGATTTTTAGGTAAATTTTTAGCTTTCAGGTCATGTCTGCAGGGAAGTAACATTAGAACTAACAGTGCTGTGAAAAATAGAGATGCAGAAACTGTACAGCCTGTGCATTGATTTTTTTTTTTTGTCCCAGAGCTCTCTTTGCCAGCAGAAACACTTTAAAACCAAGTACAAGCCAATGACAATCTATTTATATATGACTGTGTTCATTTTTTATTTTGTATATTGTTTAATCATATTTATACTTCAAAGCAATTAAAATTGTATCTCTCCAATGTATGTACACTGCCCTTCTTTGACACAAAGTTACTACAAACACAAAAAATTCAACCAGGGCAGCATTCTGTCTAGCACTGAGTAAAAGATTACACCAGAAAATTTAAGAGGCCAAGTAAGCCTTAATGGCACTTCCAGTACGTTCTGGCTGTAATAAACAATCCTGACAGATGCTTCTCTGAAATCCTTTACTTGTATAAACTTGAAAGAGGATTTAGAGGTTCCCACTAGTCTGATCTATGACAAAAATTTCTTCTGATGCCAAATTATTTGTTTTACCCTGACCATTTTGGCAATTCACATCAAATGGAAGAAAGAAGGGTGGAAACACGCCCCACCGTGCAACACCAAGTTAGGTTTCAGGGAGGGAGACCAAAAAAGCTCAGAAACCATTCCTGATCTCAGGTACGAATATGTAAGTGGTTAACAAATGTTAATTGCTTGAATGAAAGCCACAGCAAAATCTAAAATTTTTGCCTTCCATCACATCTGAAGACCTACCATTGTGAAATACAAACAGACTTTTATGAAGCTGTCCTGGTTTTGGGTGGGATGGAGTTAATTTTCTTCACAGTAGCTGGTAGAGTGCTGTGTTTTGGACTTAGGATGAGGATAACGCTGGTAACGCATTGCTGGTTTAGTTGTTGCTAAGCAGTGTCTACACCACGGGAGGGATTTTTCAGGTTCTCAGCCCACCCACCAGTGAGCAGGCTGGGGGGCACAAAAAAACGGGATGGGACACAGCCAGGAGGACAGCTGCCCCCCCCTGGGCAAAGCGATATTCCATATCATGTAATACCACACTCAGCATATAAACTGGAGGGGCAAACTGGCTGGGGGCTGCTGCTCGGGAACTGGCTGGGCATCGGTTGGGAGGTGGTGAGCAAGTGCGTTGTGCAACGCTTTTGTAAATTCATTATTACTATTCCTTCCTTGCCTGTCCTAATAAACTGTCTTTATCTCAACCCACTGATTTTACTTCCTTTCCCCAGCTATCTCCCCCATCCCACTGGGTCAGGGGGAGCAAGCAAGCAGCTGCGTGGTGTTTGGCTACCTGCTGAGTTAAACCACGACGAAAGCAGTTTAATTTTTTTTTTTTCCCTTAACATTTCTGTACAGCAATTGACAAAAGATTTTGAAGACCTTCTTTACATCTGTAGAAATGATGTGTGAAGATGAAAGATAAGAACAGCATTTCCTCTTTCATTATTGCAATTCTAACTCCTTTAGCATTTTTGCCCTGTCATCATCTATTTCACCTAAATGTAGTTTTATTTTTAACAGTATGCTTCTGACATTGGCAAAGGGCTTCCAACTACTTCTATAATATTCTCCACGCATTTAATCCATTTAATTTTTGATCTGTATACAGTTCTTGATTTGTATACATCACTAGTATTAAGTGGATTGCAGAATGAGTTAAAGGTGAAAGCTTCTTTGAGTTATCCTTCATTCCAACTTTATATGACTTCTGTGTTCCCTAATGATGCCATTCTTATCTATAAAAATCTATTTCTTTGCTATTTTAAAGATAAAACTTAAAAGGCACACTGAAAAGTGCTGAATATTTTAAGTGGTATATGAGGAACTTGGGACTTGCAGAAAGTAATTAACTCTTTTGCCTTTAAAACCCTCCCTTACTCAATCTTCCCATTCTACTTAGTCAATTTGAAAAAGTATTTTGAGATACTATCCAGCTACTAAAGTCAGTGGAAGAAGGAAGCTTTAAAAGCAGCCATAGTAACGATAAACACAGTCACCCAGTACACAGAACAAAAAAGAATGGCCAAAATAAGTTGCTTTCCATTGTGTCAATGCCTTTTTCTTCACTTAGGACTTACAATAAAAGCAAAAAAAAGCAGCATAAAAGCTGTTTTAAACATCTACTTGTTATTTTTTTATTTATTTAGTTTTTAGGTAGGTTTTTTTGGCAAGTATGAAATTTCAGAAGTACATGCACTTGGTCTAATCCTAAGATTTTCCCCTGAACTTCCTCCTCCCACCCCATCCCCAGACATTCTGAACTGGATGATATCAATTCAATGGGCACTGAGTAATTCAACAGGCACCGAGCATTGGATTGAAACACAAACACAAACTGGAGACAAAATGCCTATGAAAGCTCGTGTAACAAAATTTCAATCAACAAACTCCCAACAGAAAATATTTTAGACTGATAATCTGAACATGTCTGCATATTAATCAAGTAGCCCTTAAAGAATTACTACAAAAAGCATACATATGCATATATTTACAATAAAGACAGTACTACTGTACGTACTACATTAGTTATGATTAAGGAGACAAATCTTATTAGACATGTTTTAGAGAAGAAGGGCTGATGGAGGTGAAGTTTTGAAATGAACACAATTTTACTCCCAAATAATACAAAAATAAGTTTCAATGGCTGTATCATATGAGAGTCTTCAGCTAAAATAACCACTTTCCACATCTGTATTTAGCCATAAATTTGCTTGGTCATTTTGCCAGTGAAGTTCTTGCTACTTTTCTTTATTAATTCCTCAGTCTCCAAAGCATTTTATTTGCTCATGAATCTACAAAATGTAAGGCAATTATTTTATCTGAAGAGCTTTCCTCTAGGATACCTGAATGATTGGAATGCACATTCTACTAAGAGCTGTCTAGTACGGATCAGTTCAACATACAGCACCGATATGTGTGCATTTCCCTGAAGTTTCTGTACAGGGAAATTCAGCATTACATATAGAAATTTAAGTAAATATTGGTTTAAGTTATCTTTCCCCTTCTAAGTATGTGTAAAGGTTAAGGGCAGGGTGGACATTAGAAGTGCATGACATCAGTACAGAACCAAGATACAGGTTGCACTGAATATGTGAAAGAAGTTAAAAAGAAGTTGCTGGGAAGTTTAGGGTGAAGTATAAAAACACATGGAAACTGAAACATGCAGTGAAGCTGACCAATAAAAGCAATCAAATTTATGACCCTCTGGAGTCAATGAACCTGATTTCAGTAATGCTACTGGATGGTGGCCTGAATTCCTAGGAAAACAACACCAGCTGTAAAATTTAAGATCATTTGACATTTTTAATACAGCTTCTTATACCATTAGTGTGAGTGAGGAAATACAGGTAGAAATATAAAGAAGGGAAGTGGCAATGGATGCAACGCCCCCCCCCAAAAAAAAAGTGAACACAGAAAAAAATAAATGCAAGTATTTCTTTAAGATAATGCAGTAATTTTTGCTAGTCAACAGCAATACACAAGCACCATTCTGTCATCAAGAAAAAACTTGCACAAAATAACTTGCTAGGTAATATTTTCCCTTTACAAAGGGTAAACATCAAACATGAAATTTATAGAAGTAACTGGATAACCTTAAACAACCAAATATAGAAACTTTAAAACATCTTAATATTTACTGAAAAGGAAGAGAAGACATTTTCCTGGGAGGGGTGTGTGTGTATATACACACACAAAAGCTATTTTCCCCCTAAACTCTTTCTATTAATTACAAATCATATTTCTGGCTGGCAGCACATGTCCATCCCTCACATCATGAATCTGAACTTAGAATAAGGCTCAGGTTTACACCAGCCTTAAGTGTTGGGTGATTAAGTTTTGCCTGCAAGCTGCTTTCAAGTACATAATGTTACAGTTCTTTAAAATGTAAAAATATACAGCGTACCCATGTTAAAAACGTCATGCAGTAAATCTAAGCTTTTATGCAGAAGGTGTTCTGCATAGATTCATGAAACCTGATAAGAGTTTGGAATCATCATATGAAAGATGCTTTAAAATTCTTTGATACCACCCTTCCTGTTTCAGCATATAAATCCTTACGCGATTTAACTTAAAATTGCTAGCGGTTCACGTCAAGACTATTAGAAAAGGAGCAGGAAATCAGTTTTGATATTTATTGTACATTTTGGCAGCAGCTTAGGAGAGCAGTGCTTAATCCACTCCAGCTGGTCCCATGGGGATATAGACAAGAGCAGAGCCCTTTTCCCTGAGTAAGGCATTAAGCGGACAGGTATTGCCACCTTTGTTGGGAACCTGCTTGCCTCACAGCTCTTGTCAACTCTGAGAGCTGCAGTCCTGCTCCTGAAGAGCTTTCACCTTTGCAGGCCAAGCACTGCCCTCCCAGCTGCCCTCCCTTCCCCCCAAAGGGCTGCTGTCTGCAATTTCAAATGCCAAAGTTGTAACATAAAAAAATTACAGACGCTGGCTTTTGTGGAACTGATGTAATTGCTGTCTCCCATGCAATAAGTAGAAGTGATAATGATAAATGATGCAAACAATTATGCTGTTATGTTTTCAAATTAACTACCCACAAAAAAATTTCCCTTTAGATTAACATTCCTTAAAACCTTGATATTAGACTGGTCTGAAAAGTCCTAACACCTTGAATATTTTAATTAAAATGCTTACCTCATGCTACTTCCCTTTTTAACTTCCTGGGGAAAACCCCTGCTTCAAGGGCAAAAGCTGAAATGTTTACAAAATAGATTTCTGTACGTGATGAGGAAAAAAAAAAAAAAAAAAAAAATCGAACTGCTTTTTCACTAGAAGCTTCTTTTCAATCTCAATATAGAAGATTAAATTCTTGGTTTTGAAGATGGCCAGTGAAAATTTTGAATAACTGCAACTCATACTAAGTATTACCTACAATACAGTACCCAAACACATTTCCTACAATTTCTTCATTAAATTTAAATCCCTATGAGCACCTGCTCCTCTCTTGCTCTTTACTACCCCCTCAGCAGTGCTGAGGTAGCTGCTCTGTATGGTCACAGTGGGTTCAGAACCACATCCCTGTTTACTAAACACGGCCGATCACATGTCCACTCACACACATAACACCAGCCTGAGATGTCAAAAACCAACAGGGCAAGAATTTCGCATTTCAAAAGTCATTAATATTTTAGGAAAGTATTAAGTTATGGAATGTATTATTTCTAGAAGAACTATGATCAAACTGCAGATGCCTATATTAACATACAGTGCTGTATGTAGATGCATACATACAAAAGCAGGGTTGTGTGTACACACATACACGTGTAGCACACACTTTTGTTCTGCCAGACATTATCAAATTGGTAAAAAGCTGATTTTACATATATATCACTATTAAAGTGCTGAAGTAGCTTTTTGCTCCTTCAGACTATATGCGTACACTTTATGTCTCTAATAGCAAATTATATTTGACATTTAATTTAAAAACCAAGTTACCCTAATCTAAAGCTCTACTATAACAACACTGATAAAGCAATGACGCTTTCCATAGGACAAAACCAATTTTTTTTTAATTTAAGATAATTTTAGTCACAAGTAATTGAAAATGTAATTTAGAATTCATTACTTTGCGTGGTTAATTACAGAACAGTTCGAAAATGATGATCCAATAAAGTAATAATTTTCTCTCTGAAACATGGTATCAGAGTAAATAAAATAAAATGCAAATTAATGTGTATCTGAATTATATTGCAAACATTAAATATATACCAATGTGTAATACAGTCCTGATGCTTACGCATTACACTTACGAGCATCCATAAAACCGAACCTAGACAAATCTACAAAACCTCTAACACGCAGTTCTTACACCTTTAACTCATCATGAGGACAAAAGGGGTTTATTCAGTTATGACCATGCAATTAGTCCACACCTCTAAGCTGAGAAGACTCTATTTCCCAACCCAGTCGGAACACAACTGAGCCAAGGCTTTATCTCCATTCCACATTAGTTTTGCACCTTTCTTCAAAAGGAAAACAGAGGGCATGTGTTTAACCAAAATATGTGATTTAGAAAGGTAACAAAAATTCTTTTGCAGTGATAATGTCCAATCCAGCAGCAGCTACTAAGCAGTGGAAGAATCCATAACCTTATTCCTCTTTCATAAAGGGCACAGAAGCTAAATAAACTCCTTGCCCTTGTTCCTGAAAAAAAACAGACTGATTTGACCTAAAAATTTCTGCATCTTTCCCCAAAGTCTGTGTATTTTCCCTATCTAGCTTCAGCTTTCAGACAGAAAGGATATCAGTAGGCACAGAGTTGATGCAATTAAAGCCTTCTGAACTTTTTTGTCTGGAGATCTTTAGAACAATTTAAGTGGTTTTACAATAGCTGAGTGGAAAAAAACTGTCATGCATGAACCACATAGGATATTTGCTGTGCTGAGCCACATGGTTAATTTTAAATTGGTAGCATCACATCTGAAGTTAAATTTTCTATTTTGGCAATGAAAGATGTTTTACTCTGGCCTAAAATATGGATTTTCCTAATAATTTTAATTCTCTAGGGTACAGATGATTTAAAACTCAGAATACCGTCTTCCCAGGGATGCGTGTCCCTGCAGAAAGACTGTAGTCTCTGTGTATACTCTAAAGGATTGTTTCATGATAGATTATACCAGACAGTACTTAGCAAGAATGTCACGTATCATAAATATTGGCCAATAACGTGCAGTGCAAAGGCTGCAAATGTCAGTATATTATTAGAGGTATCACAACACTAAACCACAGCATCAGAAACATTTGCAGAGACACTGTCATGATATCACGAGTAGTGCACAGCAGTGCTTGTAAGTTTATTAGGATGTCTTTAAATACTTAGTTTTATCAAACATAAATATCATGTTCCTGTCTATTTTCATTTGTCCATAATCCAGTGAGAGGCTGTGAAAGTAAAGATGCCCGTGGGTTTTGCTATGGTAAGTCACCTTGACTCCACCACCACATCTCTGCTGAAAGCAGGCACTGTACAAAACAGCAGCCAAATCACCAGGGTTGTCTCTCATCACATTCCTATTGCTCTTTTTCACCCCCTTCTCTCCAAAGTGTCAAATACTTTCTTTCAGAACTGTAATATGCATGTCATTATGGTCACAATTATATTTTACTTTAAAACAATTTTTTAAAGAATCAGACTACGTTCAAAGTTGCGTGAAAAAAAGTCAACTAATGTATTTCAATATACTGTTTTGAGGGGATACTTTTAAAATCAACACTGTCTTAAAGACAACTTGTTGCACTCTACATAATATAAATTCTGTTAGAATAAAATGAGACATATCACAACACCTATAGTTTTATCTGTATGTAAATCACTTCCAAACTGAAATTCCTCAGAGTGTCTAAATTCTACACTAATTCACTCTTTATTTGAATCACAAACTATGCAACCAGATATGAAACTGGACACTTTAGCAACATACTCTGCAGATCCCAAAAAAGAGGTAATTTCAGATACTTTTCTGTGAAAACAACAGAAACTCTAAGATACAAGCACATGTGGTTGCTTTAATAAACTCTAGTTCACTATTCAGAAGTATTATGAATGAATTTGGAGAGATTTATTTCAACTGGAAAAGGTGACAAGGGTTCTGCTGGTCCCTGGTTAATACCTATCTTGTAAGGTATTGCTTCTTTGCACTCAGATGTACATTCCAACGGAACTGTAGCATTTTAGAACACATTGCCCAATACCACTGCATCGATATTATGGGTAACAGTTCCCTCCCACCAACCTTGATACTAGTTATACAGGAATTGAAGCAGCAGAATTTCAAGCAAAGCTATACTTGGCAGATGTGAAAAGAAAACGTCTGGGATCGCAAAAATGCAAGGCTGCGTAGTTTGTCGGCACTTGGGAAATACTCAAACACATTTATACTTTTCTAGGAATAAACTGGATTACAACAAGAAAAGTTTCTTTAAGCTATATTAACACTAGAAACAAACATAAAATAAAAAGGTAATTTTCTAATCATCTGTACTAAAAAAAATATCATTGCCCTTGAGTTGTCCAATTTGATTCTTTTTCATTATTTTACTGTTTCTTAGTATTTAATATGCATATTATTCAGCAAAAAAAATGACAACAAAATATTGGAGGATATTAAAATAAGAAAATAATGTGGAAACATTTTAGATTGCATCTTCTGACTCTGAACATATTCAGGGAAAAGGAGGGCTTACTGCACTGGGAAGTCTATTACACAGGGAAACACTCACTGCATTTTGCGAACTCTTATATCCCTTAACTTGTCAATAAAAGAACTGAAGATAAATTGAAATGTAGAATGCTCTGCCATCCTTAAAAAAATAACACCAACAAACTATACAAGAAAGGCCACTAATTAAAGGAAAGCTGTGTAAAATAGAACAAACCAATTTTCATGATGATAAAAGCACTTTCTTACTTTAAGAGTGGGGGTTTTTTTCCCCTGCCATATATATAAATACCTCATTACTTTTACATTCACTTTCTGAGGGGGTTAGTTACATGATAGTGATGATTCTTGCCTCTTTTAAAGGCAGAAAAGGTGACAAAACCCAACTTGTATTAACTCTAAGCAAAAAGCTGTTTCCCTGGCAGCACACCTCTCAGCATGCTCTCACCCATTTTAAAGCAACTGTGTGATCCTCACTTGACACTTGGAAGCCCATCATAGGAAAAAGAAAGATAATCAATGAAAAAGGTTGTTATCACCTGCCAAAACTCTCTTTACAAACTGGCTTTAGAGCTTGGAACACAGGGTTTGATTCAGTAGGCCTGACAAAGATCTGCGTGGTTATCTAGACCAAACCAGTTTGGAAATAAAACATATTTTAAAGATCAAGAAATGAAAAGCACATATTTAACATTAACACTAATTCACAACTGTAAGACCAAACAATTATCTTTCCATGGCTGATAAATATTCCCTCTTAACGGGCACTGACCATTTAACAGTGATGTCTGACACAAAACTATGATTGCCATCTCTGCACTGTAAGACTTACAAGCTCAGCACACATTTAATACACCTAACAGTATCTTATGTTGTATTCTTTCTAGGATATAAAAGCCTGCTTTCATAAAATAAATTAAAACATAGTAAAAGACGACAAACACTATAACTAGAAGATACTACTACAACTACCCTGCTACTATGTAGCCAAATTAAAAATAAACTAAAAATAAATTTGCAGATTTTGTTTTTTTTGTTTTGTTTGGACACAGTCAATGACACTTCTGTACTTGCTTAAGCCTGGCTAAAATCTACAAATAACCTGGAAACCAAGTCAGAATCAGATTACTAAGTATGGGAAAGAGCCTAGATGATTTCAATTGAAAATAGCAATGGATCATTTGATTTTTTGCTAATAGCTGAGAACATGCTCAATTAGTAAAACCTAAAATCAGAAATACAGAAATATAAAGTATACTGAACTATTTACTGCTTTGTGAAGGAGTATGGAGGACTGACCACCGAGACCTTATATACTTTGAATACTCTTTCCTTGACTAGTAGCTGGAAGTATTGCAAGTATTTTTGTGCCTAAGTGAACAAACTTGTAGAATGCAGAGTTTTCCCTTTCTTTTCCAGGTCTTATTCCAAAAGAGAAAGTTCCAGATCAGGTATAATGACAAAGTGACTGTAACTACAGTCTTAAAGCACTTAAGAGATACTTATATCCACTAATCTGTGAAGCTAATATACATATTGTTACCTGCACTTGCTATACTTGTGTCTCCTACCCTTAGCTGAAATAATTTGATCTAAGTAAGTAGTTTTTGGGGAAAAAGCAAAACAAACAAACAAAAACCCACAAAAAAAAAACCAAAAAAACAAACCAAACCTTAGAAGGCAAACTAGTCATCTTACATTTAAAAACTCCTCACAAAAAAAAAAAAAAAAAAAAAAAGTATCTTAGTGCAATGTGAGAATGCACCTTGCTAGTAATCACAAACTGCCGTGGCAATCCGTTCTCTAAATTAAATAGAAACAAGTTGTATTGTTATGACAGTATATGCTACTGCATTGGAAATACACTGATATCATCAGGAATGAAAATGGTACAGTTAATGTACACAACCTCAAG
>JAVJGJ010000034.1:17847569-17891048 GCA_035590215.1 Microhierax caerulescens
AAGCTTAAAAAAATTAAACATTGGTTTTTTTTTGAGTGGTTTTTATTTTGTGTCTGCGTTTTGAGGAAAGGGAGCCTCTTTTGTTGTTACACAAAAATAAGAAGCAAGAAAGGTACTCCCTTGGACAGAGTCCGTTAAAAATCAGATTATTTCCACAGCATTCTCCTATTATTCACCTGCCAGTAAAATATGTACACTTATTGTCTCTGTTTGAATGCCCGTTTTCATCTAACGGAGACTATATGGTCATTTTTGTATTTATTACTGAGTTAGTAAGTTTTTTTTCTTCCTTCTTCTAAAGCATGTTTTTCTGTTCTCAGAAACTGGGCCACATGCCTCTGAGGAGAAAGTAGTGCATTATTTCATTCCCACCTTTTCTTCTTTTTTGGCATCTCTGAGGCCTGCTATGCCCAGAAGTGCTTCCACTCAAGCTGGACCATCAAATCAATTATCACAGCAGTCTGCTTTCTAAATATGAATGGCAATGAATGACAACAGGCAAGGCAACTTTCAGCTTTGATTTGTCATTGGTAATGTAAATTTTTTTTGTTTTGTTTTATACATGTTTGTTATAGTGGCAATTTGACCAAACTCTTCCCCCTGCTGTCTGCAGCTGCATTATGTAGATCCCGAGATGAAAAGCTTCACCTTTACTACGTCAGACAAGACAATATATGAGATAAGGAACTGTTATTAATATAAAAGTTCTCTTGTCTGCTAATCTTTTACTACAACAAATACTGTCAATGAAAAAACTGCACAATAACAAACACGACCTGTTTCTATTACCAGGTGTTCCACAATTTCAAGGTGCAATTGTTTTTAATGCTGTTGCATTATTTTGCAACACAGCTCCATTTACAGTAATGTTTCAGGTTTCTGAACTTAGAATTAGCATGGCCTTGTGACAGTACTAAAAGATAAATTACTGTACAAAAGCATCCATGTATAAGAACTAAAATGTAGGACAATACAACCAAACACAGTAAATGAGAAAATAAAAAAGGGGTGTGTGTGTCTTACCTCTTACAATCATAGTTTGAAGTCGATGGTTTCTCCAATAAAGAATAATTCATTATTTTGTCACGAAAATTAAGCTATATAAATTTAAGAAGTTACGTTGAAATATGTATTTCTAGTGCTTTCCTTCATTGATACTACCAGTTCAAAAACGTACAAAACCTGAAATTTATATTAAAAGCCTGAATTATTTTTTTTCAGAACTGATTACATACTATGAAAATAGATTTTAGACAGCAACTGGGACACATACTCAAAAAATTCTAGATGGAGTGCACCTGAAAGTTTGCGTTATTGACAGTAAATACAATCTCAGTGGTAGTACAGGAAAGAATGTATTGCCTGTTTTAGTGAAAACAATTGCAACCAAGCAGGCAGTAATTGACTTCTGCCCTCACAGACAAAAAACCAACCAAACAAAAAAATCCTTCACATCAGTCCTTTTAAAACACTCCTTGTGAGTCAGTGTTAATATTTTCAAAAAGGGAGGTTTAATGGTACCACCTAGTGGTATCCGTGGACATATGGACCACATGGGCATCATATGGACAAGTGCTATGAAAGCTTCCTAGACCCATCTGCCACCCCCCAGAACTATTAATGTTCAGACATCACCTGAACCACGACTTCCAATCCCCTTGCTATTTTAGCACTTTCAAAGATTCTACTTGAGGAAGGCAATCATGATTCCCCCCCACCCCTGCGCAGTATTAAAATGTTATTATGTAAAATAGACTATAACAGATTTCCAAACAGCCAATTCTATTGAAAATTATTTTTTTCATACATGCTATTACCTTGACATTTTAAAGGCTAAGCCTTTAAAAGGCATGAGGCTACAACAAAATGAAATAATGTAATTTTTCTTTCATCTCGAAGTAAGACTTCATGGAAAACCAAGATCCTGCTAGTAGGACTGACTCCCAGCTAGTGAAGCAAAAACAGTATCACGTGATTGCCATTAAAACAAACAAACCCCCCCAAAAATAGAAAATGACCTTTTTGCCCCCCTCACGGACATTATTACCAAGTAGTTTGAACTTTTCTGCATATGACTGCATACCTGCATGCAAACATAGAACTGTACAATGCCCTATCCCTATCATATCAAACTAAACCGATCCAGAGGCTTAGTTCTGAAAATAGGATTAGACCTTACATTCATTATTCTTGTATCAAAACACAGTGCTTAATAACACTTAATACTGTAATTAATACCACAGATAACTAAGTACCACCTTCATCTGTAAATGAATACCTGCAGTACCAGTCCCTCCAGTAAAAACACAAATACATATAGTAGTTTAAAATACAGTTTAGCATTTTCATGCCAAAAAACTGGGTTACAAAAAAAAAAAAAAAAAAAAAGGTAAGTTCCATACTACCACTTATTTGTATTGTCTACAGTTGTAAAACTAGTGGTTTGAAGAGTTTTCAAAAGAATAGATATTTTATTATTATTATTTTTAAAATACTCTTCCTTTTATGTTTCTGGTACAAACCAGTGGTTTACTGTGACTGAGAAAGTATCTCAGTATCACAGTATCTTTGCATAGAAAGGCTTCCATTGCTTCTGCTCAGGCCATAAAAGTGTAAACCCACATTCTGAAAGAACTTGTGAGTTTTCCCACATCAGGTAACAAACTGGCCATGACGGGGAAAAGATGACAGGGAAATTAATGGCATATGCATGAGAAAAAGATGGACTTCTCCAAGGCATGGTAAACAACTATGGATTAAAACAGTTGCAGACAACAAAGAAGTATACTTAAAAGATAATATCTGAACGAATACAAGTTATTCAGATTGGCGATTCATTTGCTTTAAGTTAGTTTTAATTGTAAAGCAGAATCCAGACAACATAATTTTCTCTTTAAACCATAACTGTTCTCTCCTTGTGTCCCCTCCAATTTATTTCTTTGTAAAATGTTAAAATTTCTACAACGAACTATTAGAAAATTCTAGTTAGTTAAAGATGACATTTGTGGGTCCTTTTGATATTTCCAAATACCTAGCTCTCAACTATGGCCAAGGAACAGGATGAAACTATTAGAGCAGCTGCGTGAAAAAAAGTGTCTTCTGCTGGGTACTTTAACGCTCTCTCAAGAAAGCTTCATTCACCATGTGAGTTTGTTGCATCCATCAGCACATGACTTTGAAGACTATGTACCCTGATTCCTGGTTATATCTACCAACTGACAGAGACAGTCTTTGGTAAATGATTGATTTAAACTAATTCCTCTGTACACCAGCAGCAACAACAGATATTTAGAAACAACAGTTTTCTTTTCAAATGAAGTCACATCTATGGATACCTCAGATTACCAGCTGAATCAAAAAAAAAAAAAAATCTTATTTAGCTGAAGAATGTGAACACCTCTTTCATGAAGACATTTTTAACATTATCTTTTCAAATAATGCAACACCCTAAAATGCAAAATGTTAAAAAAACATTTATAACAAAAATTTCTTGCAGAATATTATAACAGAGTAAAGCTAAAGATACATATTTCAGAATATACAGTCCTAAGAGATAGTTTACAGTAACCAAAACCTATTTATGTTTCAGTGCGTTCTGCCACAGAAACAAAATTCTGAAACAGAGGAACGAGAGTTGCAGCCACATCCGTTAACAGTTTCATACTGCATGAAAGAAGGAAAGGAAGGCTTGGAACATCTCCTTTGGTCCTCCCCACTACCCATATGCCAGTCATGAATTATGCTTCACAAGATAAATAACTAGTCAAGAGTGAAGAGATGAGCTGCTTCAGAGCACATCCTCAGGCCTGATGGGCTGACTACCTGTCAGATAATGTTGAAAGTAGGATTATGTCTGAAAAGGTTGACAGACCACAGATTTATCTCTCTAAATCAAACACTGTATGTTTAGCTAAACTCAGTGAACTTTAACTAATTAGCCCATCATTACAGTAAATTCGTATTGAATAATTTTCAAAAGGCTAAATCCAGAGCCCGTACTGCTTAGCTTGAAATACTGATAGTAAAAGCAAGCTATTAGATGAGATCTCTTTTTAAAAAAATCAGCTGAAAAAACAGCAAATGCAACCTTTTAATTCTAATTCTTCAAGATGAAGCCTCTTCTAAAATGACATTTAAAAAAAAAACCCTAAAAAACCATACATACACACGTACACAAAAGAAGTCTACTCCACTAGAGTTGAAAGTGGAAATCAAAAGGTTACACAGTCAGTCTTTCACACATCTTATTCTCCCAATATTTTTTGTATTTTATATCAAGTTCTAAATAAATGAAAAAAATACTGGGGAACAGGAATTTCACTTAAAGTACATTATAAAGATATTCACATCTATAAGATAAATCTAGTGAAAAATCCAATCTAAAATCAGAATTGTTGAAACACTTGGTTTTGTTTCTTCAAAATTAATTTTTCGGAACAACAACATGTTTGCCTTCAGGGTACAGCCACATGAAAGTGTTCTTGTTGGAACAGGGCATAAACAACAAATGCAAGAAATGTTAAAGAAGAAACAGAAACCTACTGTGCTTGGTAGCCATAGGAAGGTTGGTGTTATAACTCTGCCTTGGACTTCTCTTGTTACTGACTTGTGAAATGGGCACTCCTGAAAGGGCAGGGAACACTACGCGGTAGGGGTGGACCTGTCTACTGACTATGCAGAGAAAGTTTCAAGATTGCACTTGAAACAAAGAAACGTGACAGCAGAATATTTGTTCAGTTCGAGTTCTGTATCCACTCCTTACTAATATTTGTTCCTTTTAAAAAAATACAGAAAGCAGGAGGAAGAATTATGCAGCCTCCAGTTCTCTCTGCATTTCAGAGAAAACCAAAATCTTTTCAAGCTAAGGACAAGATTTCTTCTACTTCCCACAACGATTCTAAAGGTGAACCATGGTTAGGAGCACAAGGGTCACTCCAGTACAAAGTATCATAATTTGCATGCACATACTTATCTTCAACAGATAATGATGCATTTGCTTGAGAACACTTACTTGTCTTTCAAGTACCTAGTTCTACTGTTTCTGTTTACTATCGCTCAAGATCACATCACTTCAGCACTTACATGAATAGAACCATCAAGTTTTTGAGCTCATTTTTAGCAAGATAAACCACCAGCACTCTGTATTTCAATTTCTGATACAATCTTTACACAACACCAGCTGTTGATTTTTTTTTTATATAAAATATTATTTTTTTTTGTTTTTTTTTTTTTTTTTTTTTTTTTTAAAACAGAACTTCTGTTCAGACCCAGTCACTACTTGTTACTGGTTTTGTAATCAAATAATTGAGTTCAGGATTTCAGCTACCTCTTGAAACTTAAAACATTTGTGTGATCTACAGTGATACTTGTTTCTGTATTAAATGCACCTGGTAATAGCTGCAATTTTTTTTCTTGCTTGTTTTCAGACCGCTTCTACTGAGATTAAACTTTTTTTCACTTAAAAGATGACATTTCAAGAAAGAATACATCTTTGTATTTTATAAGCAAAGTAATGGAACATAAAATATGTAATTGAAGCAGAAGCACCTCTTTAACCCAACATACAGCTGGATTCACGGCCCTTGTTATAACACCAATAAAGTTATATTCAAGCACCCGGTAATGTTATTGTGTCCTAAACTTAAAAGAGCTAAGTAGAAATGTTGCATAGTTGTAGTGTCAGCATTGTTTCTAATTCTGCTTTTTGTCATTTATTCTACTATGTTCCTTCTTACTCCTTGGAAGAAAATATAATCACATTTTAAGGAACACTCCTACTTACAGTTAAAATAAACTGTGTCATATTCAGATTGTGGTAACCCCAAACCCTACAAAAGTATTTATGCTAATAAACACAAACTGTTCCAACAATATTTTCCAAGTGTACCCTACCTGATCTCCTTAATAGGTCCATTTGCATGTAACTTTTTAATAAGTCTTTAGCAGTCTATAAAGTTATGGCCATCCTATTTAAATTTGACAATGCACAATTAAAATGCATAGGAGGTTTTTACTGGTTTTGCTCAGTTTATATATGTCATCCTCAGAGTAACATTGCCTTCTTATCAATATTTTGCAGAAATTTTTGTCTCAGATTGTTGTTTTTGTGATAGTTTAAAAGTTCTCTTGCACCATTTGCCTTTCTGATATGTTTTGATCTTTTGGCAGCATTAGCATAATTTCTCCAGCATACATCACTAGGAGAGGATACAACTGTAAGACAGCCAGTGGGTAAAGAATTTGGAGTAAACCTTTGCATTTTCCTGTGAGACGTTTTTAAGTTTTTCCGTGCTATGAGCATCTTTGAATCAAAAGACATGAACACCCAAGTTTGTATTGATCTTTCTGTTCTTAATACAAATGAACTGTAAAGAAACCGCAGGGCACGGAAGATGTGTTTTGAGAAGGTGGAAAATTCCAAGACATAAAAATTTGAACAGATTCTGGACTGGTTTTGTCATATTGCATCTTTTTGGGTTTGCTAACTACTATATTAATGACTACAGGGGCAAAATGACAACTCCAGGAGCTAAAGGCACTAAACAAAGATTTTTTGGGGTTTTGTTGTTGGTTTTTTCAAAATTAAAAATATCAAATTTTATCTCCTGTTATAGAGACTTTGGGCAATTTAAAGCTTTGCTTTCCTGAAAATGTCAGCAGATTCTTCCAAGTCAGGGATTCTAGCCACACAAGAGAATTGAAAATTGTGTTGCAGATGTTACTACTGACATGTGGAAGGCAGAAAGCACTCCAAAATCAGGCACTGGACTACAAGCAAGAGAAGAATTGCCCTTAAGTCAGCATAATAAATGTGGTGTTCTAAAAGGTTTCAAATAGAACAAGAACAATTGCTCCATAAGAAACACAATGTGTTTCTTATAATAATATTTTATTAGTCATCTCCTCTGCCCTATAATAATTTGTTTAATGTTAACATTTACTTTTATTTATGAGAGCTTATTGTATTCATCCTGAAAGAAAATAATACTGCAGGTATGTAGACAAAGCAAGTATGAAACAATCACAAGCAATTACAGAGCATTATTTGCCAAAGTTCTGCAGGACAACAAAACCTACGAAGCATGGCATCCAATGACCTGCATCTAGAAAACTATCAGTGGTAATTCAAACCCAATCTTGATATTATGTGAAATTTCAGTCTAAAAAATAAAAAAAACCACAAACCACCCCAAAAGAAAAAAAGACTCAGACAATTTCAGAAAGCTCTCTGAATATTAAATGTTCCTGTGATATGCCAGCAAAACAAAAACCCACATAATTTATCCTATTCTGGAAGACAAATGAAAAAAAAGAATATATAGTATTGAAGCCATTCAGGATATTTTTACCAGCAAATGTGTACAAACATGCATGTGCACTCCCTCTCACACACACCATCTTACCCATATGGCAAGAGATAAATGTTTCAGTGGATATTTAAATACACAGGTGTTGTTTGCAAAAGTGTGGCCTTAATATCAAACGACAAGGTCAGCTATGCATTCACACCAGTCCCTCTCTACAGGCTCACCCGTACATGTACTTGTGTGGTGCATCATGTCTTCTAATGTCTTCAATACCTGACAACTGATACTCAATCAAGTAAAAAATGTGTTTATATTTTTCTCCCTCATGATGTAATTTTATCCTCCATTATACTTTACATAAACAGAATCACAGAATTTTTTGCAGACCTTCAACTATCTCCATACAATGAAGAATAATTTCTCTAGACATTTTATGTTGCGTTGGATTGATTTCTCTTTGGACATTTTATTCTTTTAACAACTTTTCTAACAATAAAAGCTCTAACAGAAATGCAATTCCAGCAAACTGCTAAAACAGTTTCTAAAAGCTTATACATACCCCTAAATTCTCTCCCCTCGCTGCTATGAAACTTCCCAGTTCTCTAAACAACAGATTTTTAAAAGTTATTCCTACGAAGTTTTAAGCACAACAGAGAAATAGATTCAAGCTCTGTTCACTTAGATGATATGTTGCTACTGCTTTAAAAGAAAATCATGATTGCCTTCAGTGAAGAGGTATCATCTTTCCTGCAATGTACATTCCTTAGTAATAGACTCTATATTATTTAAATGGAAAATAAATATTCAAAAGACTCCATAAACATAATTCTAGCTTCCTTCAGAGAGGTTATCCATTAGGATACTTTTAGTAAATCTCTCTTTAAGGTTTTCACTCTAGTAAACAAGATTTAAAAATAAAATATGCTTTTGTCAAATTTACCTTGTAATGAGCAGTGTTTATACAACAAAAATTTCAAAGCATCTTTGGAATGAGTGACAGAAGTGGCAAAATATTTTTTCAGGAGTGAATCATCAGATAATTTTTTTTGTGAAGGAAATCAATAATTAATTTCCAAATAGTTGATTCAACACCTAGCTAGATTTTAATCACGCCCCATTAACAGTGAAATTAAATTTTGTTTTCAAATGAACTTAATTCAGACTCAGACTGTGCTCTATGAATTCATAAGGACCTTTTGTGTTCTCTGTCCAATTCTATTTTATCCATAAATCTTGCAGAGCTTAAAACTACATAATTTTACAATGTCACTTGATTACAGAAGGAAAATGCTGGACCCCCTTAAAGGTGGATTTCTTCTCCCCCTCTCCTTTACAGAAGAAAAGAGCCCAACTACATTATCTTGTCTGCTTAGGCTGACTGACAGCTTCTATAGACTGACCTATCGAACCTTTCAGCCCAAGAGCCTTCTCACATCCCCTGATAACTGCTGAACTTAAGTTTTACCTTGGGCATTGTCTCCTATGCCAACAATGATATCACTGTAGTTCCAAGGCCTCCAGAAAAACCTCACCTGAGGAAGATAAACTCCTGCAGGAATGCCGTCAGTAAGAATTTTTTTTTTTCTATTACGTTGTTTTAGAAACCTGTTCACTTTAGAATGAAAAAACCCCAAACACCACAATAACTGAACATTTTCCCTATTTCAGTGTGGTATGCCTATTTTCCTTTGTAACTTAAATTTGTAAAAGTGCTGAAATGCTGATATTCACTCCAAAAATATATTAATGGAGCTACAGGCACATAGACACTATTGTACAACTTTATACACCTGACAAAGTTATTTACATAGAGTCCTCTTCAACAACAGAAGTAGTAGCTAATGTATTAAGCGAAAAGGGAAGAAAAAAAATATAGAAATCACAGAGAAAGAAACAAACATAATAAAGATCTAACAAAGAACTCCAGAATCTTTTTTATTTTTAGACATCCAACTGGAAGGCACTGTACTGTGTGTGTATTATTTTAAAATATCAATATTACGATGTTATATACCTACACGAAAGGATAAAAAAGGATGAGCTAATGCACACACTGATAGATGTACAAGTTGTAATGTTCTCAAAAAATCTTATAGCCTATATAATTTTTGCCTCCAAAAAAGAAATCAGGAGTGTAATATGCAGAGATCTACAGAGGTGCTGTCTTTTTACAGAATATAGATCATTTTAGGATTTGGAGTTAGAAGTTCCTAAAAATATACCACTATTGGAATTATTAACTTCCATCACCAATATCTCACATCTGTTCTTATTAATCATTAAAGATAACTTCACCCTAATTGCAGCACCCTTTGAAATGTAACAGTAGTCAAATTGAAACAATCTAGCAATACAAATGTATTACTATTAACTAGCACTAATAGTCTTTAGGATGTGAGAGCAATTTTGGAACTACATATATTACAAATGTAACAGCTCTGTTACTTTATGTTGAGGCAATAATGTGCAATAATTAGGGGAACCACCTGTGCTACTGTTTCAGAAATGTAATGGAGATAATGACAAGAAGTTGTGTTAGAAGTGTTGATTCACCAGGTTTCAATATGCTCCCTGAAATTTAAACTTGCCTGCAGCACAACAGTAGGAAATGTAATCTGACAAACTGGATCGTCATGCAAAGTCAGACCTGTAGCCTTTTAAGTCCAATACATTATGAAATTCGCCAAGATGCCTTGTAGAAAGATGAAAAAAAAAAAAAAAAGGTATATAACTAGCCAACAACTTGCCAATAGAGAAAATATCCTACAATTATTTTCTCAAAAATTCTTAGAAGCATATAAGTAATCAAATTAAGGACAAACTGATATTACAAAATCTGTACCCCAAAATTGGTAAAAGTTTCCACTTGTAATAAGCTATAAAGATCAAAGCATCTTTTTTGGTAGTATGCCTCTAATTAACTTCATAATAATGGCAAAAGTTTAAGCCTAGAAAAAAGGAACATGGATCATACAAAGTCTTATCTATAACTCTAATTAAGACTAGTTTGCTTCCTCAGCTAAACTATTCTACTTTTTTGCAGGCAAATTCTTCTGTTAAATGATATTTTCTGTTGTCTATCATTGACTTTGATTCTTTGATCTTGTATTTGCAGTAGTACTCTCTAGTTCAGTAGCTTAAATCATTCATTACAGTACACTAAAAATACATTAAAAACTGCTCTTTTGCATTAAAAACTTAATAGGAACACTGAAACCTGAATAATATCATATAACTTACCACATATTTCCATCAGAAATTATTGTTTGTCTAGAAAGTCTTCTGTAAAAATTAAGCTAAATGAGAATTACACAAGTCAGTGAACAGAATAAAATACTGACAGACAAGTGTTCGTAAGGAATCAATTAATGCACCTAAACTGCTCTGCCAGATACTAACCTCCTGAATGCTATGTAGAATAAAAGCCTGAAAAGTTTCTTCCCTATTGGTGAAACTTTTGAGAAGAAAAATAGTAATACCCTCAAATTAGTCTCAGCTGACTTATCTAAAAAAAGTACTCAACCGACTGCTGAAGGTGGCCGTTACAAAGACATTACCAAACCCACCATGCAATAAATCTCACCAAGGTATGCAAGGAACAAGCTGAACATAAATAAACCAAGATTTCTCTTTCTCTGAAAGAAATAAGCAAGATATTTAAGCTCCAAGGAGATGGAAACACAGGCTGCTCCAGAGATGAAAAGGATGCAACGTGCAGCACTCGGCCCAGGGTCAGTAACAAGCACGGCATCCAACAAGTTTCACAATTGCTGCAGTTACACACAAAAGTGCCTATTCTAAGTATTTCTGTCACCCCCCTGACATTTGCCCCTCAGTAAGGACTTCTGCTGTTTAGACTAAGCAAACTCATTGTCTAGAATCATTTCTTCAACAGAACAGTAACTCACTCCACCTGTTTTTTTAAATATACACAAAGTAACTTTTTAGATGTCTTACAAACTTCTTTTTCCCCTTTAAACACGGTACCGAGAGAATTTTATGCCACGCTTAATTAAGAATGCCCTGTGTTGCATATGAGCCTTTCCCAAACTGAACGTGATGCTGTACATTCACAGAAACACAGACCAGTTTGGCTTGGGGCAGACCTTTACAGGCCATCTAGTCCAACCCTGCAGCGAGCAGGGACATCTTCCACTAGATCAGGTTGTTCAGAGCCTCATCCAAGGTGACCTTGGAAGTTTCCAGGGATGGGGCATTTACTACCTCTGTGGGCAACCCGTGCCACTGTTTCACCACCCTCACTGTACAAAATGTCTTCCTTATATCAAGACTGAACGTATCTCTTTTAATTTGAAACCATTACCCCCTGTCCTATCGTAACAGGCCCTGTTAAAAAGTCTGTCCCCAACTCTGTCCTCCAATTTTTTTAATTGTTTGAATGTTTCCCTACATAGCTGAGAACTACACGGTTCTATCTGGTTTGACTATTTCAGCTTTTTTCTGTCCAAGTATTTCTGAATATTTAATACAAACATGCATTAAAGTAGGAATACTGCAGAGACATTTTTCTAGTTTCACTGTAATTATAATGCATCATTGCACGCTAAGCCCCAAGAAAACTTATATGCAAATAGAATTTCAGAATTCCTAAAAGATCAGTAAAAAAGGACACTAGTTAATGCTTTTTAACTTACATTCTTGATACACATACAAGATAACTTTTTTTTTTTCTTGTTTGACTATAATAAAATTAAATAAATGCCTACTGGGTCTTTTGCAGACAGGTCACCCAGAAGCCAATACAGTTACACTGGTGCAACGTTTCAGAGCCTCCAAAGACCCTCGCTGGGCTGAGGTCAGCACTGTGATGAGCGCTGCCTTTGCCAGTCCTAAAGAGCATTTAGACAACTGACTGGTACTTAGTCGGCTTCAGACTGGCGGGTTGTTCAGCCTACTCCTGCCTGCAGTAGACTCCGGGCTTACGTACAGCTTGTTGCATGAAGAACAGACCCTCTAGAGAGTTAAATCAAGGTCTGAGCAAGCTACAAAGTGAAAATGAATCACTGAAATTAGTACAAGCTTGGAGAAAGAAAGAAAAAAAAAAAAAAAAGCTGCCAGAGCAAGACTGCTCTTTCAGCACCAGTGCTAGGGTAGGCTAGCTTTGAAAGATGGCAGAGCTATGCATTTGTTTACTCATCTGTTAAATGGCAGAAAGGGGAGTAGGGCTCACTTCTGTAAAGAGCTTTCAGATTTTCAGATAAACACAACACAAAGAATACAGAGTAACACCCCCAATACCCTTTTCTAAACCTGTCACCTGTTTGACTTCAGAATAAAACACAGTAGGGTGGGGTGGGAATCCATTACACTGCAATAAACATATCTGGGGGAAGGTTTGTTAAAAACATCAAGAAACTGTAGTTGAACAATAAAAGACTGTGGTGTCAGGGCAAAAGTACTTGAAATAAAATACTATTAAAAATGTATGAACAAGTTGCTGGAGAAAGTGGTTAAGGAAAAATGGCACAGTACATTCATGCATTCAAGTTGCCTTGACTTTTTTTTTTTTTCCCCCTTTAGAATCAGGGACTTTAAATTGTAAAAGGATATAAAGAAAAGTATTTAAAAAAAAAAAAAAAGGAGTTTATGGGTTACATTGCCAGGTCCATATATAATGTCCACCTACTCCTTTCTCTTGGCAAAGCTTTTCTATCATTTTCACAAACCTTTTTACCCTCTTTTTCCAACAGGGAGTGCAGGCTTCTACCTGTCCCTCTATCACTGGACACCGTGGCTTAGATCCTTAGTTTAACCTGTCAGAGATTATTAAATTCAAAACATCAGTAAAAAGAGTTAAGGAAATACATGGCAACTGAGATTCTGGCTTCTAACACAAAGAAATAACTGCATAACTACTAATATGTGTCTACTGCTAAGACTTTTGTACTTGGGTATGCTGAACAGAGAATCTCATTTGGTCCTGACAATGCAACAAGAAAATTTGAATGTCCATGATTTGTTCTGTTATGTCACAACCTGCAGGGTGAATATTGTCTTTGCAGAAAATAAATTAATTATTACAGTCAAGATGACAACCACTAGTAAAAAACCTGGGACAGCCTCTCTGTGCTGAGGTTAGAGACTGTCAGTTCTACACTACATGCCTCCAACAGGATGGAACAGAAAGCATCCCTATCTGCAAAATAACCATATTAACCTAATGTCAGTTAAATTAATCTCTATCAAGTCATACACTGCAACAGTGACTTTCACCTCTTTCCTTTACATTCATTATGTATATGTATATTAAAATATTAAAGCCAATGTGCATTACCTCAGTAAACAGTACTGTGGTCAAAAATTTTTCAAATAGAAGCATTTCACAATAATTGCATGATAACAGTGTCAGCACTGACACAGAAAATTCAACTGTCCAAATGCAAATTAAGTTAGCCTTGCATATCATTCATTACTACTCCTGCAGTTGGTGAAGGAATGGATGAATATCCTTCCTCTGTGTGTAAACGTAGTTTCTCTAACTTCAGCTACCACATACAGATGTGGCCAAAACTCAGCTATGCATCTCTAGAAATGTAAGCCTTAACATCTAGCAAGACACATCTCATTACAACAGAACAGTTTTCAGATTCAGTGTGAATTTAAAATAAATAAATAAATACAAAAATAATTCAGAACTCTGGATGACTTCCAACTCATACGAAATTCTACCATGTGAACTCGGCAGCCTCCTTCTGGATTACTCTTTTTGAGAGGCTGGATACTATGAACAATTCACTGATTCACAGAAAAGCTTTGTTTTAGTCCTAAAACTCTATTTCACAATGTAGAACATTCAAAAAGGCTTTAGAATTCTAAATGCTTTTAAGAGCTTCAGAAGCAACTGTGCCAGGTCAACTCGCAGAAAAAGAAACTCCATAATATACACTCTGTATGAACTCTACAGGTGTTCTGGGTACCTTCAGAGTCCTAGATGAAAGAGACAAAAAAACCCAGAACTTTAAAGAAATTAATATAACAGTCAGTTTCAATGTCTGAAGCAACTGGCACAGCCCTGCAACTGGCTGGCATCAGCTCAGATATGACACGATGCAATTTACAAATGTCATGAGGCTGCAGAAAAATCCTCAGCACTTCCATGTCATTCTCATCATCACTGAAGGACAAAGTGTTCTTTCTTCAAAAGGAAAGAGGCACTCTGCTACGTCTTAAATCTCAAAAAAAATTATAACTTCATATTTGGGATCTTAGGACAATTTGATTGAGTTAAGAAGCACCAGTGGTGATTTGTTAAAATGCTAAAACTTGGAAAATGTTCTGACACTTTTCAGTGCAAAATTTTACATACTGCTTTTCCAGAAGAACTTACATGGAATACTTTCCATACTATGCTGAAATGCATTTTGAAGCACTTACACTAATAAAAGAAGGGACACATAACTCTCCCTAGTCTAAGTTATTAAATGCTTTGGATGAATGACAAACTCTGACGACATTAGTTACAATTATATAGTACCAGCTTTTTGAAGGACATTTTTTAGAATGTGTATATGCCATTGGCATTTCATGGCAAATTTTCATTTACTCAAGTAAGATTTTTGTCTCAGAAAAAAACCCTAAAATAAAATGGCAAGTAACAACTTAGAATCAGACAGAGCAGCAGCAAAACCTGCAGAATCGGGAGTTCACAGTACCATTTCTCTACATCTGTCTACTTTACCAAATGTCCATTAAGCTCTTGACACACACTATGTCAACATGTGAACAATCTCATGCATACCAAGATCAGACAATCAATTTGAAAAACTAATCAACCTTCAATACTTGCTCCAAAGAAGAGTAATTAACACAATAATATGGGTGAAAAAAATTATTCAGACATATACACTTCTTGATTTTTTGTCTTTATGTCCTTACGCTTACTGAGGTATAATCAGAGCCTCTTCACTCCCTGCATGCTGAAGAGTGTTGTCCATCTAAAAACCTGAAAAATCGAGCCTAAGCAGGCTGGAGGTTAAAAGCTGCATTAGTTCCTTTTTCCCCTCCTTGTTTCACCACTTCTCCTTCACCTTGTTCATTAGTAGAAAACCTCTGAAATGCCAAGTAAATGCCTCTGCATACTACAACTGTTGCTTTCATGTTAAGCCACCAGAATAATATATTATCTAATATTACTCCTTTAATTACAAAAACCATAAGCCAAAATGCATACACAGTTAAACCAGATTACACTACAATTACCTGTTTTTAAATAGCTTTGGGACTGTTTATGGAGCTCTCTGGACTAAGGTAATTTGCTAAGACTTGATTTGAATGGTGCTATAAATAGATTTTACCTTATACTATCCATATTTATATTTAGAAATAAAAGCAAACTTAAATCTCACGATAACACCTTGATGGCAAAACCATTAAGTGTATTATTGGTGATCCTTGTTTAGCTCTTGCTATTATAGTTGTGATAATTCTGAAGCACTTAGACCATACGTGTCTCATTAGTTCACGATTCCTGACCGTAAGCAAAAAAACTCTATTACATAACTGAGGAGGCAAACATGCTTTTACATACTCAGCTTCTCAAACTAAAATATCCAAAAAATTAAGAGATGTTAACTGAACATAAACCAGGAATACTAGTTCTTTACCATGGCATGTTTAAAAAGATGACCAAATACATTTAAAATACATACTCTTTTTAAAAAATTCAGACTAGCATTTTTATAGTCCATTATGGATATTTTTAACAACATAATGGATGCTTAATGACAGACGATGACACACTGTTCAACTGAAAGACAGCAAACAAAGCTATTCAAAACACCATTTTAGTGAAGCACAAATCATGATCTGTTAAAAATAAAGTTACCACATTTTTGGATTTTAACACTGACGAATCTTCTCATCCATTTACAGACAGATGTAAGCATGTCAAAAGTCAGTTTATTTGCTAAACTGCCACATAAAAAATGATTCACAATGCTTTTAGGCAAGCAAAACCACTTCAACTCAAGATTTTTATTTGAATGTGTTTTAGGTAAATATGGATTGTGCACACAGAAACCTAACTAACTTTCAAGAATTTATTTAATATAATCAATGCAAAGGTAAACATACAAGTCAGCCTTCAACTTTAAGCATAGCTATGTCTTCAACCAGAAGACAAAACATTATTAAAACTTTAACATTTTCACTAGAATTCTGAGGAACTTGAATGTAAGATATTAACCTACAGCTTTTTATTAAAAAAAATATTTTTAATTAAAGGAAGCATCTGAATGCCATTTGAAAATTACCAATAGTTATTAAAAAGTAGTAATACTCCATTGCCTCAACTCTTTTTCATCTTACAGAACTTAAACAAGTGGTGGCAGCACTTCAAATGGCTTGCATAAAAGGCTTGCATAAAAGATTCAAATTAGATCGTGAAACTAAACAAGGGAGGTTCATTCCTTCTCTTTCCCTCTCAAGGTGGTCTGCTAATATGGAAATAGTAATGACACTGTAGCAACTCAAGGACATAAAATTCAGAAGTTCCTAAATTGTAGTTACTATGCATCCCATTGTACTGATCAGATTTTGATGCATGGATTAAAAAATAACCCAAAGCACATACTAACAGAGCACATGAACTATTTGATAAATATTTTTACGCTGAGATCTAAAGCAAAAAGAACTTGCATGTATGTTCCTTATTGCTATACCTTCCCAGTAGCGAAAGACCACAGAAATAACAGCACAAACTACCACTGCAGTTGCAATAGTTTGGCTGTATAGGAGAGGGCACTAGTTATTAACATTTCTGAAAAAAACAAATTGAAATTCCACGGCAAAAGATTTAGCCCGTTACAGAAAGAACCCTAACACAATAGTTAGCTCTGTGCAGAAATTTGCTTAAACTAATATTAGAAAGAAAATATTCCTGAATCAGTCTTCTTTAATAATACCATACCCCAAGGCCAGAAAAAAAAGGTCAGGGATAATTGGTGCAACAGTAGTGCTGGACACACATTTTAAACTGTTAACTCTGTGCTGAATGCCACCTAATACTGTTCTTCATTATATTCTCATTCCAATATTAGCAAACTTGCAAAAAGCAAGTATATTTTTGGAAGAGAAAGCAACATTTCTAAAACCTGATTTCTAATTATTATTTTATAGCCTCTATAAGCAATCTACTGAAAGTACAATCTCCGTACTCAAAAATCCAGTAGCTAGAGACAATACAGATACAGTAATAACCTTAGGAGAGAGAAACCACACTGAAACTTTGCACATTGAAAAGTCTACATAAAGAATACATCAGAGTACAATGAAAAGAAAAACTAGGGGAGGAGGAAGGGAATTATTCATTAGTAGCAAAAAGATTTTTACTGAATAAGTCTATAGTTACCATGCAAACCATTGAAGAGTAGCTTTTCTTTTACAGGCTTAGCAAACAAATGAAAACAATGCAGTTAAACATATTTTAAATTAGTTTCTCCAAACTTGCCTGTACAACTCACCAGACTTTTTTTGCCCCACAGGAATACTGTGATATTGAGTAGTCCCCACACCACACTACACAGTGTAGTGGTGCCACTTTAGATGAACCATTCCCTTCCTATCTCCACCTCATACCCTCATTTGTCACTCAAGATATTTTAAAGATGTGACCATACAAGCACAAACATATGCTACAAGGTACATCAGTGATGTCTGTAAAAAAGGCTAACTGAGCGGGTATCTTTGGAGAATGACACCTCTGGGGCAGTTGTGAGTCTATAGTAACTGGAGCTCTGTTAGTCAAATGAAATGATCCTTCCCAGGTCCAACTTCCATAACACTAGCAGTGAACACATGATATTGCAGAGATTTTTATTTTGTTAAGTGGTGGGTTTTTTTCCTTTTGAGCTAAACTGATCAAGAACGCTACTAGTAGTGATGCTGCAGTTTGCTCCTTTGAGTTAAATTTACTCTGAAACCACCGAAAGACAATATAACGAAAGCCAGATTTTCATTGTCTGCTGGTTGTAACCATTGACACAGTTGTAATCTCCGATAGTTTTCATTTTCACCCCAAGCAGATGCGAAGAGAATACGCAAGTTTGCAATAAGACAGATCTACAGCACATCCATGAAAATGTACGCGTGTGAACTCACTGTATTGCTGAGCATTTTGTGGGGTACTTTCTTGTTTGTGGGTTGTTGGGTTTTTTTTTTTAGTTTGTTTTTAGGTTTTCTGTAGTGGCTATCTTTTACCAAGTAATTAATAAACCCACAAAGAGTAAGCAAGTGTCATTTTTTTCCCCACTGCTTTTAAACTACCAGCCACAACCGAAAGAAAAAATGAAATCTGTGTCCAAACAGGCAGAAAACAACAATTTTTCTTCTCAGACCATGACAGCTACAAAGTTCAAGCTCAAAACTTTTTTGTACAAGTCTAACTTACAAAATAGCACCACCTTTTTTTTTCCCCCCCTCTGTGTGTTAAGAATGTATGCTGATCACAGGACAGTGCAGCAAGCTATCAATAAAGTAAGGGGAAAACTACGCTCGCTGTGCACCATGTATGGACAGTACTATACCATTTGCTATATGCTTGTCAATCACAGCCAAATGACCCAGCAAGCCCTGAAATCCTCCAACTTATTCTTCCCTTAGCTTTTACTTACTTTTACTTCCTTTCACAGAACAAGAGCTGGCATGCAGTTACCTGTTTACTAAAATCTCACTGCATGAAACTCTCCAGAAAACTCAAGAGCCTACTGATGGTACCAATGACAAAACTGTCCCTGCCCCTTCCATTTTTTAAGGGGAGTTAGGGAATTTTGGAAAAATGGTCCCTGTTTTTTTAATGCTATAGGTCACCGCTTAGAAATGTTATAGCCATATTTTTAAGTGTTTTCTGATTTGTATGTAGACAAATTACCGACTAGATGCCATGCATGTTCCCAAATAACATGAGAAAAATTACATAATATTTTAAATCAGATACTTAACAGGGACTAACATATATTGCTTCTTGTCTAAAGTTTTAGCTACCCACTGAGAACTTGGCATAACGGTCTTACCCACTTATGAGAAGACTTACAGTTAGTGAGAGCTTGCAAACAGATTACTTAGACCTTCTCTCACAGTAAGTTCCCCAAAGTCAATCAACTCCTTAAAATTAAAACTAAATTAAGCATGAACACACTAGAATATCAACTGATACAATGGACTTTCAAACACATAGAAGTCACAGTGACTATATGAAACAGAAGAGAAATAAAAAGGATTTTTAATTAGCTCTACCCCTATTGTTGCTGGAGTCCCTGGTTTTGGACCTGGGTTCAGTCATCTCGTTGGGTTTCTCAGCTGCAGCAGATTTTGTGCAATCTCCTCTGGTCCCTGGGAAGTTTTTCTTTGTCACCACTGGGTGACAAATCTCTCCTCAAGCCACAACAGAGAGACATTCTCTTACACTGATATTTCTCAAGATATGGGAAAAAACACATTTTGATCGAGGAGTTCTTTCAGTTCTGATCTGAGAGCAGAAACAAGCTCAGAATTAAGAATGATAAAGGAACCGTAGCAGAATTAATTTCTTAGTATGAATTATGTAACTTGGCAGTCCTGGGTTAATAGTTGGATTTGATGATCTTAAAGGTCTTTTTCAACCTAAGTGAATCTATGATTATTTTTACTTTTTCCATAAGATCAGACATATGGCAAATTAAAAATAATTATATACCATCTTTGCTAGCTAGACGAAAGAGGGTTGCAGAATTTGCCTTTAGTCTTCTGTTCCTCTAAGAAATAAAAATTAAAAAAATCAGCCAACATGAATCTAACCCTAGCTCATTGTGGATTAGGTAGATGAACATGGCGTATTTATAAAATAAGACGACACCATTTTGCCAAACCTTTAGCAGAACATATCCAATATAAACTTTTGACTTTATTCCAAAAAAAGTATAATTTTTCAACTGTATTTTTTACTCTAAGACGTGTTTTAAATGAAAAACTGCAAAATGCAGTATACTGCCATGAGCTTTCATGAAACATAAATGCAGAGTAAATGCAGTTCACGAACTGTAGGCAAACGGCGTATCGTAAGCCAAGTGAGCAGACGAAACACTGCACTTGTTTAGCCTCCTCTTAAATTGTCTCAAAACCAACTTAGCAGGAAGCAGTAATCACTCAGACTAAACCAAGTACAGGCTTGTACAGACTAATTTACAGACTAAATTCAGTGCAATACTACTGTTACCCTCAGGAAAGTAAAGGTACCTTATTGTAATTTGACTTTTGTGACTACACGAGCTGTAACTTCCAATCAAACCAGAACATATCTAAGACCAGTGCTTGAAAAGGACTATCAGCTATACGCCCAAACTCTTGGTGTAAGAAGCTAATATTTTTCACAGCACCACCTAGAATAAATTAATTATAGTTTTAAAGATGAAGACAAACGTGACTTTGTGCAGCGATGTTTTAAATGCCACTTCAAACACAACAGGAACCCTCGTGATATCTTAAGAGCACACAGTCATCTGAAGATAGAGCTATCAAGTTAAAAATCCTTGATCGGAAAGAGGATGCTGAGTTTTCACAGTAGCTCAATGACCAACAGGAGCTCTATGGTTTTCAGCGAAAAATGCTGGCAAATCTGGCAGAACAACTTTTGCCCACCGAGTTTATAAAAAAAAAGGGTTTTAGAAACCATCTTACCTTGTCCTCTTGGTGTTCGTTTCCTGCGATCTCTGAATGCTGCTCCTGACTGCAAGGCCTCCAGCAGACTATCCATCACTCCCGTCTCATCACCCTCTGAGAACAGGAGAAAAATAGGATTAATCTCGTTGCAATTGAAATCAGCCTTCAGAAAGAAAAAAAGTGTTGTCAAGTGTACATAACACTTCCAAATAAGAGACATATACATTTTAATGTAATGGATGCTGTCAGTGCTTCAAGTATCACTGCCTAGTTTGTGTATGATGCTCTATTAAGCAAAATTGATGCCAACCCTACTGTTCTTTCAACTTAGAGATGTTATCTTGTGCATTATTGATGACATATTTAGCGTGCAGATAGACAGCTGCCGGTGAATGACTGCTGTTTCAGTGTTAAATTCTTCTAAGCCTTTCCTGAAGCAGAAACAGGTCATCTCTTTCTGATTTAATCAATGCACACGGAAAACCTGATGGAACTGAATGGCACAAAGGGAAATATTGTAGTACTGCAAATATTTTATACATTAGCTCCTGTCTTCATGATGCATTAAACCCTTGAAAAAAAAATATTTATCTATATGACACATACAAGGATACAGCCCCAAAACGCTACACATGTAACTGTACACCATGGATGATCTTAAGGTAAAGGCAAGGAAAGAACTGAGGGGAGAATGGCACAGGGAAAGCAGGTGGCATAATAGTTCTTAAAAACTGAATCCTACTTCTGCTAAATTTTTCTCTTGCTTCTTTTCATATCCAAGCTAACCTGTAGCCGTTAAATTGCCGGACTTCATGGTGCGTTATGAAAAACTGCATAGAAAGATGACTGATTTTTCACATATTTAAGTCTTTAACTTCCTTCGCATTTCAGCTTTTTAATAACAGTTGATAGCACCATTCAACAGGATGAGAAATAGAGGTCACAGAACTGCAATGTTTCAAAACTATTGATGAATGCCTCTTTTTCTGTTCACATGTCTGTGTTATAACCCAAAACTAAAATACAGACTAGACTCAGCAGGTAGGTGGACATTTTATTCACGTCTCTCAGACTTGAAGTTCATGTAAATTTCTCCAAGACAGAGTGGGAAGATAATTACTTTATGCAAAAGATTTACATTAGAGTAAACCATTTCTGACTCACACAAAGTGTAGGAGGTTAAATGCACATTCAAGCTCTCAAATGTTCAAGTTTAAAAGCAGCTTATTAATGCAAAAGGTATTCTGCCCTGGTTCTCTATTACATTGAGATTTATTAGACTAAACCCAGACCTTATATAAGAACATGCCAGTTCTAAAACAGTACCTTGTTCTAATTTCTACATGATGATCACCAGTGTAACTACTTGATAAATGTAAATTATACATCAACATAATTTAAACCACTACGTACAATACACAACACATACATAAAGTTCTCTCTAGTGTAAGATGAAAGAGAAAAGAGCAAGAGCAGCAACCAGCAGAAGGCTCTGAAATACCAGTTTTAATTACATTCCAACTAAAACTCTTAAAAAACTAAGCTCCCACAAAATAAATAAGTAAATTAGCTTCTCTCAATTCACACTCACATATACAAGGTCAGAATCATGTCTAAAGCACACAAAATAATTATTTTTCTCAGTGCTCCTTATCCTACACATGCTTATTCATTGATTTATTGTTGGCTGTGTATTAAATTTACTGTTTAAATCAAAGGTCTGTGAATACACTTTGCCCAAACTTATATAAATCAAGTTGGTCTGAAATATTTAATGGATGTAACTGTAATACACTGAAGTAGTTAATATGTTAAAATATATTATGTGTAGAAAAATTACTATATAATTCAATCTTAATTTACTCTAAAAAGAGTTGGCAGAGTTTATTCAAAAAGACAAAAATCCTTCATTACTTTATAAATGTTTATGTAGCCTTCCACTTCTTTTTTTGCTGAGTGTGCTCCTCTACCTGCTAATTAGCGTGACTGCTAAAAACCCACCCTCGTTTTGGAATATCAAAATATACAATATAAAGACACATGAATTAAGGAAGCTGTAGAACATGGTGATGAGATTTCTAACTCCTCAAACAATATAAAGACACATGAATTAAGGAAGCTGTAGAACACAGTGATGAGATTTCTAACTCCTCAAATTAGAATTTATGCTAGGTCTGATCTCAGCACTGCATCTTAATTGAAGTTGTCAGGTGATTAAGCAGGAACCAGACAAAGAACTGCGTTTTCAGTTAGCTTTAATTAAAATTCATAAATAAAATGCCACAGATTTCTCAGCTTTTCCTCACAGTTCTTGCTGAGGTACTTCACATATTACTAGCTATCACTTTGATTTGCCTTTTTTTTTAATACTACCTACAAACACCTTGTAGTCACAAATCAGAAAAAAAGACAAAAACCATCAGAAATTTTGAAACAGAGGAACTTGTTTCCAACAGATATTGTCAGTGGAAATAAAATATAATCCTTATGTCTCTTTTAGATATTTTCTACTGTACACAAGGATAGGGGTTTCAGCTGGAACAAGTAATTTCCTTCCTTATTCTTTCTTTTCCAAGTTGTTCCCAACCATTAAAGACGGACCAAATGTATGCATTCATGCAAGAAAAATCTGCAAGCTTTGATTAGGCTTAGCAAAGAGCCTGAGTCACTACAGGTATTAGACAGAACTCAAAAGGCAAATAAATTCTTAATTATTAATTGATGTGTTAACTACAAGCCTGATTTGTTTTAATTTGGATTTCACACTAATAATCTATTGCAGATTTGGTTTAGCACATGCAGACTGTTTTGAAAATGTGTGCATTATTAGGAGGTTACAGTAAAACTCGTCTTCTTGCAGGTCCCACAATTTAGACCAGTGTTAGTCAATAGATTTTAGCCACTTTTAATGATAATAATGAAGACAAAAATAACCCTCTTCTTCCGTAGAACAATATTATTGCTTCTTACACTGCTGAAGAGTCCCAAGCAAGCTGAGAGGCACAGAGAAAAAAAATTATACAATTAACAAAGTCACACTTGAGGTGCACAGGCAATCTTCATACCAAGATACCTAAACTTTTCAAACTTTTTTACCAGTTATAGGGAACAGAACAGAAAAGGGAAAAATAAAAAGGAATTGCAGTACAAGGTAACATAAAAGTGTGTTTGAAAGGCACTGGCATAAACTCAATCCACTTATGAATGCTGAGGAACAGTCATACCATGCATCTACAAACAATGTTGCCGTCTTTAAAGGCAATAGTCTGGATTTTACACTTTGCTTTTATAAATAACAACAGACTTTACATGAACTGTTCATAATAAGCATTTAGTATTTGTGGTCAGATTTTTAGGTTAAATGACATTCTAAACATTAGTACTCCAGATTTAGACTGCCAATTTCAAAAAAGGAGACCTTTGATAAACTAGAAAATAATAAATTAAATCAGAAACTGAATATTTGGATGTACAAAAGGGTGGTAGGTGAGGGGTGAAAGACAGTATTACAAACACAACAGTGACTATTACTAGAGATGTATAATAATCTCAACACAGTCAAACTGGGTGAATTTTTCACTTCACTGTTAGCACACACATACAGCACAACCCCTTGGAACAAATACAAGATAGACAAATGACCACAGGTGAATAATGCCAAATCAGCTAATATAATATTTTCTCAGCTGACGTGGAAGCAAACAGCAAATCTCTATGAAATTAACGTGCCATCTGAAATAACACAATAGCAACCATTATTATTTGAGAACAGCAAATGTAGAATTTATTAGAAAAAACAAAACATTAGCGGGGGGGGACATGGATGGACAGACGACTATGATAGCCGTCATCTTGTAGTATGAGAGGCCTTTCCAAGACAACAAAACACAAGACTATGAGTGTAGTTCCGCCAAAGATATTAAATTTATGATTTCTATTAATGCAATGTACTGCACTTCATTTGGCTAGAAAAGTTTTCTGTCTCATTTATCTGGTCTTCAGCATTTGATAAAATACCTGCTTACTTCATTAGTGGAAACTGCAAAAGATGGTTATTATTTAAATATCTGGCTGAATAACAACAAAAGGTTGTTTACAGACAGGAAGTTTTAACAATTGAGAGCTTATCACCTGAATTTTTCTGAAAACCTAATGAATGGATTTGCTATAACAACAGATGACATACAAATAGGAAATACTAACATACTGGAAGATAAGATCAGCATGCATAAGATATAGAATAAGAAAGTAAATGAAAATAATAGAAATAGAATGAGGGTGTATAACTTAGGTGCAAGCCAGGAGAAAGTGCACAAAGAAGTGACCAAAGAAACAATGATGAATTACCAATCTGTGTTTAAAAGTCAGCATATGCTATTTCCCGGAGTAGTGGTATACAAACTTGATTATGGCATTCACAGAAGACAAATCACAACTAGAAAAGCTTTTACAATAACCAGGGGAGTGGATTCTAACAAGAAATGCCCGAGGCAGTACGATTTCTTTAGACTACATAAAGCAGGCACTGAAAAGAGGTATGACAACCTCCTTCTGTGCTTAGAATCTGTAAAGTCCCAAGAGAGAAAACTCATCCCAACAGATAACTTCCCTGAGAGAGGGCTGTTCTGGTACAGCAGCAAACAGGAAAACATTTAGGCTGAGTGAGTGGAAGTATCTTTGCAAGCAAAAATGATGTTCTAGAATGGACTTCCAAACAAGACCGTGAGAATAACAAGTCTAAAGACTTTAAGGTTGAAGCAAAAAATTCTGAAAGAGATTATATGATATAGCACGGGGAACAGCAGGTGCATAAATCACATGATCTTTTCAATCCGCTCTACCTAAAGCATCAATCTGCAGCACCTTGTTGATGGCTTATATTTAAAAAGGGCGTGCGGTAAAATGGGGAACGCGAGTGTAAGAAACCAATTACTGGCACTTAGGCTGCCGCATAAATTACACTGTGAAGAACAACTTCTGGCTAATTTGTAGTCATGAACTAAGTCTTTAGTTTTGAGCGAGTGTTTTTATTTTCGTATGCCTTCTAGTGCAGATATGACCTTTATACTTATGAAGAAAACTGTCCTTCCAAATAAAAATTGTTTGTTTAGGATATTTATCAAGACAAAAATATATTAGAAAGTGTGTGATCAGGTATGACTAGTCTGTCTTGATTTTTCTTTATATAACACACTGAATTCAAAGCTTTACAATCAATTAGCAGTTTGACTCTAATGTAAAGCACTTCCCGAAGATATAAATATCAGATGGAAACACAGCATATAATCTATTTCCAGAACATTCTTTTTAAACTTGAGCTTTCCAAGGACAGATAACCTGCCTCAGATTAAAGCTGTTCTTTATATTTTATCCATCAGCAAGTGACATGGGGAGATGGAACAATCTTAACTTTAAAATTTTAAATATTTAGAAACGAGGCAGGAAAAGAAACATTTTTGAAAAAGGTAAAATTAATGTCAATGTGCCTCTGCATGTGCAATACTATTGCAGGAAAGACTACAATAGTGCTGCACAATCCTTAAGCCTCCCTTTAAAAATATAACATCATGATTTACAAAAAATAATCAATACATGAAGGACTAGAAGTTTCAGGCACACTATTAGACAAGTCCTGTCGTCACCAAGTCTCCCTTCTGCTCTGCATATATATTTAAGTTTTTTAATTATCTCCCTCCTCATACGAAATCTCTCTTTGACAAGTACTTGAGATAGGAAATGTTTTAAAATAAAAAAATCAAGATGCTTTGCTGTTCTATATGCCTTATGTTGCTTGTATCCACTGTATAAGAATTTGTGTAAAAACAGTTTAAGCAATTAACACAGTCCAGAGATAAAGCTCATCAAGCACATCAGGTCTTTTACCCAACACAGGTATGTATATGGAGCTGACATTTAACCCACCTCTGGAACACAGCAGAGGGATTAAAGTAACCTCATTTTTTAAATAATTACTTGAAACAGCCTGCTCTTGCACCATATTATGACTAAATCTGACACAGATGTAGAACTAAGATTCCTCAGTTCTACTGCAAGTTCACCAAGTTATTTTTGCATAATCTGTACAATGCTAAATTAACCATGAGGACTGTGTTACGAAAATGGAAAACAAACACTTGAGAATGATGAAGAATGTTTACTTGATCTTATTTTTCACAGAGTAAACACAATCCTTCACCTGCTTCTGTAGCCATTTTCTCTGTTTCAAAAAATTCTTCTGAAACAGAGAAATCATTTTAACATGGAGATGAAGATAAAATATTTCCCTTTGCCAGCACCTGATGAAATACAACTGTTAGGTTTGATTTAAAATCCTTTTTGTTATTACATTCCTTTATCACGTCCTGACCAATCTCATCTAAACCTCAAAAAGAGACCCCAACATCCATACCTCCTGATAGCAAATGCAAAGTAACGTTCTTTTCTATTTATAGCTCATATGATTAAAATGAAAATTGACAAAAAATATAGAGGAAAAGTATCATTCTGCTAGCCTGAGGAGCAATAAAAGCTAAAGCCCAGCCAGAACAACAGGTTTTACTGTCTTGTCTTTTTTTAAAAAATAACTGCTACTAAAATTTTGTATTGGAAACTGAAAAGTGTTTAGTCTGTTGTAGCTTACGAGACTTTTAAAGTCACTCTTGCAATTAAAAGAACTCTGCTGAAAGATCACCCTAGAAAACATGTGGTGGTGCTCTGTTCAAGGACTAACCTGAAAAGCAAACAGTAAATGTACATAAAATCAGAGCTCTTTCTTAGATGCTATATAAAGATGGGATTATTTAACTTCTTGGGTTGTCTCCAATTCAGTAGGCATTCTTAAACTTGCTTCTGTGGTAGTGACTGGCTCCAATAATTTCAACTTCATGGGAGTTTTTAGCTTTTCTCCTCTAAAGAATCGTAGCAAATTGTCCTAAAAACCACGTCCTTACCTTCTTCAAGAAGACAAGTTACAATTCCCCTAAAGCCAAGTTCACTTCTTATGACCTATTTTCAAAAGAATTTTTAAAATATTTAACTTCCTTATTTACTTTTTTTTTCTTTTGAGTACAAGTATTGAAATATTTGAACTTCCTTTCCCCTCTCCTCATTAGGGAACACAAAGAAAGAGTCGATTTATGCACAGCGTTAAAGTAAATTTGGAAAAGGTTTTATCTAAACGTTGCTTCCAAATGTTAGCTATATTTCCATGCACTAAATAAACAGTCACATTTTTTCCCAGCTCAAAATTTTCAGTACATACTAGAGAAGGGAATGAGAAACATTATTTTCTGATTTAGATTGGAACAACCAGAAACTCAGTGAGATCAATTTCAGTTTCTTTTTGTGGCTTCTATTGCACAGAGTTTTACCTCAGCTTTTAGCATGTTATCATCTATCAAAAAAGGGAGGAATACGCATCTTACAGCAGATTTTTTCAGGACCTTCATGATGACTGCTTTTTCAGTTTGTACTAGAAAGGATATTTTGATTAGAACACAAAAAATCTCAATAGCTAGTATTGCTCTTAAATGAAACAGAAGAACCGAGGTAGCACTATTGATGGTAAAATGAAACAACGAAATAGCTTGGGCTTTTTAAGGTACTTGAATAACTTAAAATTACAGAAACTGCATGTCACTTGAAGCCTCAACAGATCTCAGCCCATGCATCCAAAACGTGATCCACCTCCTACCTACTTTGTTTCTTTGGTTCAGATGCACAGCTAAGGATTCAAGAGGTCTTGGGAACTTGCTCTTTACCTCCAGTGTTCTGCTGCCTTCCCTTTTACTTGTCTGCTGATAACTACAGGAATACCCATCTATTTTACTGGTGCACTTTCATTTTCCAGTAATGGCAATACTCACATGTACATTGCAAAACATCTTATACTCGTTATTACAAATATACTAACTGCAAAGTAATACAAGTCAATAAATAGTGTAGATATTGCACAGCCATTTGGGCAAAAGTTTACAGCAACTTCCCAGGAAATTTTTCCTAAATTTGGGCCCCTACTGAAAGAGTCCAGTCAAATACCACGTTAGGTAACACATGCTGTCTAGCTGCCTGCTTCTCCAAATGGTTTCAAAATTATACTTCTAATCACACTTTGCACTATCCTGTTGTGGACTTTTAAGTACATTTCGTAAGTCTAATATGTATCCCGTATAAACTTTTGATCAATAATCAGTACCACATCTTTTAATTCATTCTTTATTCATTAACATATTCACTTACAAAGGTCAGTTTTCAGTGTCTTTTGGAAACTGTTTTTGTGTTTTCCTCATAATTTAGCAAATGAATAAAATGCAAATATAATTTTGTATACATAATAAATATCTTCAGGAAGCAGTCTTCCTCAGCATTTTGCACTAGAATACAGCCTCATGACTGTATTTACTTTTTAATTAAAGGAGAACAAGTTAAGACAGTATGATAGATAAGTGAACTTGTATCTTATGTCAGTTTACAAAACCAGACAAATCCTTGCTTGCCAATTAAGCTCACTGTTTATGATAACTTGATCTCGGGCTTACATAAAGTTAATAGATTGAGAAAAAACATGCTTTGTTGTACTGGCAGGTTATTGAAAACAATTTTTGAAATACACACAGTTATTCATTTTCTGAACACGTCACAGTGGTCAAGGTCTGCTTCAGCAGCAATGTATTTAATTGAAATACATCAGCATTACCCCTGAGGCCTCATTCTGAAAGGACTTACGCCCCTTGCAAGGATGATTTTCACTGAACTTAAAAAAATAGGCTTTAGCACGGATTTACTTAGTAACAAATGGGAAGACATTGCCTCTATGTGGGAAGGAAAAGACTGTGCAACTCAAAAAAAAAAATCAAAGAAAAATGACCATACGATACCTAAATACATCTGTAATCAAGTTCTACAACTGTTTGAAGGCTATGTTTCAGTTATAGTACTAAGTGACTTTTAATTTATGTGATTAGCAGATACTCAAGGCAGCAGAAAATCATCAATGCTTTTAGCACTAGAAAATAATTTTATTTTAAAAATTGCTTATATTTGCAAAACTGCTCCAATATTTTGGGAAGAAACAGTCTTGGAAACTCATATTCTTGCTACTTTTTTAACTATTTGTGCTGGGTATGACTGGGATAGAGTTAATCTTCTTCATAGTAACTAATGGGGCTATGTTTTGGATCTGCGCTGTAAACAGAGTCAGTAGTACAGTGATGTTCCAGTCTGCTGAGCAGCGCTTACACAGAGCCAAGGGCTCCTCTGCTCCTCACCCCACCTCACCAGTGAGCAGGCTGGGAGGCACAAGGAGCTGGGAGGGGGCACGGCAGGGACAGCTGATCCCAGCTGACCCAAGGGATGTCACACACCATATGACATCATACTCAGCACATAAAGCTGGACGAAGAAGGAAAGGGGAGATTCTGGGAGCAATGGCGTTTGTCTTCCCAAGTCACTGTTACGGGTGATGGAGCCCTGCAACTCCTGCCCTCCCACAGGACATACTGAATTAATTCCTTGTTTTGCTTTGCTTGCTGCGTGGCTTTTGCTTTACCTGTTAAAACTGTCCTTGTCTCAACCCACGAGTTTTCTCACATCTACGCCTCTGATTCTTCCCCCCATCCTCCCATGGGGGGAGTGAGCAAGCAGTTGTAGGGCTTAGCTGCTGGCTGGGGTAAAAGCACACCACCACTATTACTTAATCTTGTAGTGACCTCACTCAATTTAAATTATTCCAAGTCCTAAAACAATTCAAGTCAATTGTACTTATTGATGTCACAAAAAATATCAGATTTCAGTGCCAGACCCAAATGTGACCAATGCTGATCTTGAATTAATTTTTGGGATGACAATTACAGAATCAAATAGTTAAAAAATAAACCTCTCTCTGACACAACAAAAATATGAAGCAGGTAGTAGTTGCTTTATATGAGGCTTTCTACATTTTAGGAGAAAACTTCTGTAGCTGACCTTTTCCTATTACAGAGTTTGCAAGAAAACATTTTGAAAATACTTTTCATTTTAGAGCAAGAACAACTGTGTGCCCACATGATAGAGAATCAACTATCTTCCATCAAATGGCTTAAAAATGGTTGGCTAGCTCATGACAGTCTTATCAGCGTATGTTCACTTTTATCACACATTTAACATCAAAAAAAGGGAAACAATTAGTTCAGACTAAACAGCCAAACTATTTCTTAGCATGATACCTACAATACATCCAGTTTTGGGAAAAAAGCAAAATAATTAAAAAAAAAATATCTTTAAAAGGATCTTTATTAAGCTTCTTTTTTGTGAATTGGCTTTTTCAATAGTGGCTGGAAAGGCAAGTGTGTTATTTCAGGACTTTTCCTACTAAGAACATGTACATAGTAACTTGCCATGGCAAATGTAAAGCTGTAACTGACCACGTTTTTGAATCCTTTCTACACTGATTCCAGAGTGGCCCTGCAACCTAGATACTTGTCCATGAAGATCAACTGGTTTCATATGACTGGGCAAGTATGGAATCTGAATTTAATACAGACATCAAAACTGGGCAGAATTAAGAATGTTTAGCCCGAGATGTTTCCAACAGGAAATTTACTGTTGACCTTGATACGTCACAGGCAGGATTTATCTGGAATCTACTGACTAGCCCTACTGCAACCATGGAAAACCACACTCAAAACAGTAATTATAACAGTGATTATAACAGTGATTATTGTTATAAGAATACAGAAGATAGCACAAACCACATATAGTTTCAGAACTCATTTATAATCTAGAGCCCAACCCTAAATATGAATTTTTTCATTAACACAGTTACCTGTTTCATTATGCTGGTACAAACCAGCTACCAGTTCTTTGACTTTTCTATAGTTTCGAGTTGATAGTTTTTTCATTACTACCATATTTCATTGCCTAAAGAGATTTTTGTTTTTAGCTTTTGATGGCTCCCTGAAAATCATCTTTTATGTGGTGAACCTGAACATTCTATTCTCTCAAGACAAATGCTACTATGTTACAGCTTTCACCTTAGGGAGTATGACACCGAATGATGCCTCTCTGGGTTTACAAATCTAAATTTTCAGACCTTCAAAGTCACACTTTTACCTTTACTGCTCACCTGGCAATGTCTAAAAAGACACAGCCATAATTCTACGTTCTGCTTTCAACAAAAATGGATATTCTGGATACAAATCCAGAAGCAGAATCTTAGTTTCTCCTGCACATTTAAAAAATGAAATGCAGTATGTTTAGAATACTTTAAATATTCTACCAGTGGATTGCATAACTCACCACTAACCAGTAATTTCAAGTTGAAAGTCTGATTAATCAACAAACCACTGAAATCAATGCCATAGCATTTAAGTTCATTTGATTATACCTCTGCATTTGAGAAGAAATAGGCTTTTATCATGAAAATAAATATCCTTTGGTGCCCTACCTAACTTTTCCTTTGAAGTATACATTTCCTTATCATCAGCCTTTAAAATTACCTTTTAAGTGTAACGATTGCATTGGAGTACAAAATTGCTAACACTTGTGGAAGTATTATAATTTTCCATTATTGAATACTTCATATGGACAATTATTAGTGAAGATCGATTATTATACATATTGAAAATGATCGTTACTCAATTTATTATTGTAAGTCAACTTTACGTATACTACTGCTCAACAGCTGGGGGAGGCTGTTCAACAGCAACCATCAAGTAGAAAGAGGCTCCTCAATATGGTATTCTTTCCCACACAATCTGGGAAACTAGTCTTGTGAAGGTAGCATCTTAACAGTTCTATTAGAAATGGGATACTACAATCACAGAAAAACATTATTCCACTGAGACAGAATTTAGTCAGCAAACTTGTCCCACCATTACTGTCAAATAAATTCACAATAATTCTAAATGCATTTCTCCTCCTTGTGATCTGATTCCTGAACAAACCTTGTAAGAAAGAAAAAGTCAGTTGATCAAGTAATTTGAATATTTCAGAACTGCTTTTTAACACTGGAAGTTCTACAAAATACACAAATATAATGTTACAGAGCAATTACATTCAGATAAAGAATATGACAAGTATTTCCAAAATTAACAATACCTGCTTTCTGAACTAACAATGCTTTCTCCAAGGAAAAGGAAATTTGAATTTGCATAGACAACTACCCAAAGTTACTACTTGTTACTGCTCAGTAAATAGTCCCTAAGAAACCTACTTTTAAAAGAAAAGAATCCAACTGTTCTGCCTTTCTTCAGCTGTAATTATCCCGACCTCAGAACTCACAAAGTCTAATATCTTTCCTCCCCTGACAAATTACTTCATTAAATCAGTTTTCCTGGAAGGTGCCATATACCATACTCATATACAAACACAAATTTTTCCATTGCAAAATTTTAACAGGTTATAGTTTATGTTGTTATGTATTCCTTTTTAGCTGCTTTTGATGCACATTAATAAAATCTACAGTAATTTTGACACACACACATACACACCCCTCCATTAAGATGGCTTCAAACTCCTACATAAACAGATCTTAAAAAAATTCTGAGCAACTCATGCATAATTGCTTTGAAGAAGAAAAATCAAACCTCATCCTGGTTCTATAGACACTCACATTGAAGCATAATGTAAATCTCCATCTAATTTTTTTCTGTGAATATTGTATTTCAGGAAGAGCAGCATATTCAAACAGACCATCAACATCAATATGAAAGATAATGACCTCCCAAAGGAATTGTAACTCTTGCTTCATTGGCACCCAGCACCATAAACTAATAATCTGTAGCACGTAAATAAGCCCCGAGTTTTATTACTCAAGCACCCCATTCAATCAACTAGCCAGTATATAAATTCAAAGGATTAAGGCTAAGACTTTTACAAAACAGTATGTATCTTGTAATAAACTTAGTATAGATTTCTGCTTATGCTAAAGGACATGGAAGGAAGACATAACATTCAGGAAAGCAGGGAATCATTAGAGAACTGTAGGAAGGGTGACCACCTTAAACTGTATCCTGCAACAGTCAATGCAAGTGTAACAGCAGGTCAAAGGAACAACAGAATTACTGCTGATCCTAGCACATACCAGTTTGAATACTACACTGGTAGAGGGGACAGTGATAATGGGATATTTAGGTGGTTCTTACCCCACTCACAGAAGAGTGCTTGTCCATATTACAAAGGGCTTTTTTATTATTATTTTATTTTGGCAGGTGACAGATATCAAGGAAAGATTAGTCAAATGCTGAAAGAGTGAATTAGAAAAGTCTCTAATGAGACTCCATGAGCTTAACTTCCCCAAATACAGAAAATGTAAGTATGCATTACCTTTATTTAAATTTTGTATTTTGTTTATAGTTAAACTGAAATTATTTAAAGAATCTTTATATGATATGAAATTAAACCCTGTCATCTATACAAAGCAATGGAGCTGTTCACAAGAACTTACGCTACATTATATTCTATGCAGTGTCACTGCCACTTTGAGCAAGGCCAAAAGTAATAGGTTTTGCAGTACCACTGCAGAAATCCTCCAAGCCAGCCCTAGGGAAGTCACTTTAAAAACAATAGAAACGAATCAAAATCAACAGCAAAACTCTGAGGCTTTTTGGCAAACGCATGTAAACAAACACACAAGAATTTTTAAAAGCTTCTCACATAAAACATTTGTTTGCTACCATGGTATTCAAATAAAGTACAGTACTATAATTTTTAAAGCTCAGAATACAAAGAACGAAGTATTGGGAAAAAAGATTTATCACAATCAGCAAAAATAACAGCAAAACTAGTTTATGATTTCTTAAAGTATAATTAATAGTACAAAGTGATCACAGAAGAATGATCTTTCACTTGTTAAAAAACCCCAACTGTTCGCACATTGTCCACTTCGTTTTTGCAATTTATATATGGATTGCTGACTTTTACCAAATGTAAACTGTGAAATTACTGAGCAGAAAAAAAGCACAAAGTTGTGACACTTGTATACATATATCAATAAAGGCAAAACAGCGCTACTTGCTGAAATCATTACAAATATGATCTAGTCTGATAAAGTAATGTTCAATCAGATGATATATTTATAAGATGTATTACATTCCTTAGGGGCTGGCTGTCCACACTCAAATCACAGATTTTTCACTAGTGATGGGAAATTTACTGATACACCAGAAATACTGGTGTTCTAAATATATGAGACACCAAACAGTAGCAAACAGTATTTTTGCACTACTTCATTATCAGTGATGGAAATTCCAACCAATACCTTGTCTTTGAATGGTTCTGTGTTCACCTCCACAATCTTGTATGGTGGAGTGAGTCTGTTTGCCTGGTCTAGTATTTCTCCAGTATTTTTCACCCTTGTATAAACTGACTTTACAGATGCTGTATCTAAGCTGTTGAAAGGCAGTCTTATTTTTAAATTTATCCCCCTCTGATACACCTCCAGCATATCACTATGTTAGTTTGTCATAATTATATGGTTTGCTGCAACATCATCCTTACACAAACTTAACACATCATCACAACCTCCATAAAGGTCATCACAATCAAGAAACAAACAGCATTTTTCCATGAGTATGTACCTGTTAAAACTGTTCAGTGGATAAAAAGAACAAGAGTTTTACAGCTCAGTCAGATTAGCAGTTTAACACAAATTCATGGAAACTGAACAAAAAAATTGCAGCCTCAGGTAATCTCTTGCACAATCTAATGTACAGGTTTACCACCTCTACTTGCCTTCTGAAGTCAAAAATGTAAAGAATAAAGCCTGTATTTTACAATCTTCTGGAAATCTGAACAACATCAATATTGGGACCTCCTGATTCTTCCCACTTTCCTACCTTCCACTCTCTAAGGTGGCCCCATGCAAAACACAACATTCCTACAGCTGACAAGCTCAACATAGTTTTTTATCATGCTGAAATGTCACTCTACATGTAGGCTCCAAGCTCAACCACAGTTTCCACCTCCTAATAGGACTGTTCAGAGAACATCCATTATAACACAGAGCCTCCAAGCCCAAAAAGACAGACATTAACTGCCACACTACCTTGATTATAGAGATATTTACAGAATGAAATTAATGACAAAGTAACTAAGACACTTCTTCTTGGAAGTAAATCCATACCAAAAAAATCAATTAACTGCTACAAATGAAAACAAGCCAATAATTCACAACAAAACACCTTGAGAGAAACATTACATATATTAAGTGGGGTAATGGAATTTTATGATCAGGTAGGCTAAACCAAAACAGAATTTTCTCTGGAAAAGGTAACCTTTTTCTTCAGCTTTCAAAACAGACAACAGTTGTTTTTTGTATCCATCAAGAATACCTTCAGTTTGTTACTCCTTCCTTTCCTTTTAACAAATCTCTCTACTAAAAATGATGCCTTACCTTTGTTCATATCAATCAACTGCTGCTTCTTCTTCTGTCGCTCCAGTTTCTCTTGTTCAGCCTTCTCTTTAGCCAATTTGGCTCTCTTTGTTTTCTCCTCCATTTCTCTTCTTTTGTTGTTTTCTTTCAATGCCTCCTGCATTAGATAAAATGAACATGGGTGTCTATATACTGAGGAAAATTATAACAACAACAATAATCTTGTTTGCACAGAGAGTGTATTTACACCCAATGAGTGGGGAAAAGAACCCAGGGACTGGCACCCATTATTTAAAGCATCTTCAGGAATCTTTGAGGAAACATAACTCACCATGCTGTTTGTACACATTAACATTATTATAGTGAGAAGAATGAGAACTGAAATAGCTTTGCATTTATGGTGAATGACAAAGTTCCAAATTTGTCAGCAGCAATATGGTGTTCTGGGGTTCTTGGTTTTTGGTTTTGTTTGGGTTTTTTTGGGTTTTTTTTTGGTTTGGTTGTTTTTTTTTTACTGTTAGGACTGTAAGTCTAGCTTAAACTTGTATCTTGCTGTATAGAAGGGATGGATGAGTGGGGATGAAGCCAAGTTCCCACTGTAATGGAGCTCAATAACAAGTAATTGAAACCCAGTTACTAAAATTTAACCTACAATTCCTTAAATAATTTTCTTGAAACAGCCAAAGCAGTCTGGATCAGTTACATACACAAAACACATTAAAAAAAAATAGAAAGCAGTTGGACATATCAATTAAAACTCTAAACCTGAAGTCTCCATGTCAACAGGTTACACAAACTACCGAACTAAAAACCCCTATAGATGTAAGTGAACATCCCTGGATTGAAAAAAATGAAAACAACAAAAAAGCCCAAACACACACACAAAAAACCAAATCAAAAACAAAACCAAAAAAGCCAAACCACACACAAAAAAAAAAACCCAAACCAAAACAGAACCCACTTCCATGATCTTGCTTCCATCCCGTCCCCTTCCAAAGGGGTCCATCGCCATGCCCTGTGGCGGGGCTGACACCGGCTGGCTGCCAGGCGCCCCCAGCCCCTCTCTCCCCCAGCCTCCTCGGCAGGACAGGGACAGGGTATGGGGTGCCAAACATGGGTTGAGACAGAGACGAGGATCGCTCACCAATTACAGTCACAGGCAAAACACCGGGGGAGGATTGATTTGATTTATTGCCAATTAAAATAGAGTTGAAAGGTGAGAAACAGACAAAAAAGCCAACGCCTCTCTTGCCCCCCCCCCTTTCTCCTCAGGCTCAGCTTCACCCCTTCACTCCCCACTCCTCACGCCCCTCCACCCCTGGCAGTGCAGCAGGGATGGGGTGAACAGGCACTTGCACTCAGTCCGTCACAGCTCCTCTCTGCCATTCCTTTCTCCTCACACTTCCACCTGCTCCACTGTGGATGAACCTGCCTCAGCACAGGTCTTCCTCTGCAGGCCGCAGGGGAGCCGCTGCTGCGGGCCTGGAGCGCCTCCTTCCCCCCGCCTCAGGCTCCGGCGCTCCCAGGGCTGTTCCTCATGCTTCTTCCCCCTCACTCCTCACCATCATGCAACATGTCGCCCTTTCCTGAACAGGATTTACACAGACACTGTCAGCTTCACTGGGGGGGCTGCTGCAGCGCGAGAGCTGGCCGCTCCTCACAGAGGCTGCTCTCTGCCAGCACCCACGCACGTAAACCCCTCACACTTTCTCACCACTTCTTTCCACAAATACCTTCATAACTCCTTTTACACTGTCTGCTTGCTCTCTCCTAAAAGAAGAAATACTTCAGCTCTCTTAAGCTGTTCCCCAAGATCCTAAATTTCTCCTTAGTCTCACCTTCCCTAAGATTCATTTATCATGACAAAATTCACTACAATCCATCATTATAGAATTTCACCTAATGTCACAGACAGACGTGACAAGCATTAGAGATGATTTTCTAATTTATATTCACGACAGCTGTGTATTTACTGTTCCCTTCCCCCTCCAACTCACAGTACACTAATAAGCTCTACCTACAACTGCAGGTCTGGGTTCCAGGTGTTTTTGGGAGTCCCAACACACTATTGTCCAACATGTAGTAATAACAGTACAGAAAATACTGGATACAAAAATGTCCAGAATTAACATGGCATGTGCTCATTAATGATGTTCTAGCTCAAGAAGCTGAACAATCAATACTTACTAAGCACAGGGCATAAGATAAATGGTTTCCATGTCAATGTTGACTTGTTTTCCTACACAATTTAATCATGCCTTTAAAACCAGGAATATCAAATATGTTCACAAATACAAAAAAGATTTCTTTGTGGATGTCTTTGTAAATATCCAAAACAATTATAAAACAGTTATATTCCACAAGTAAAATTTCCTTACGAAATGTGGAACAGATGCACATTGCACAATTCTATATATTCCACAGAAATAACAATTCAAATGTCTTCAAATGAAGATGACTATTCAACTTACTGTTAGTTATGTTCGGAAGTAACTATGAACAATGACTGTCACTTCCAAAAGAAAAGTCTATCTAAAGCACCTTTAAGTGTTAAGGTTTATATAAATTATATCAATATTTGGTTATCAAACACTCCCAAACGCCTCCAAATACAGAACGTTCGCTCAAGTAAGGGATTGCATACTTCAGTGCACATATGCCATTTGCCAAGGTAAAACACCACAGGTAGCCCCTGTTTGGCAGAGATGCCAGATACCATTGTTACCAACGATGTTACTTGTGGATGCACTGGAAAATTAGAGCAAGAACTGCATTCACTGTACCGTCACGTAACCAACAGCACTGAGAAACACCTTCCCTTTCAGAAAAGGGAAGAGAGTTGAAGGACAAAAATCAATGTTTTATCCTTTTGGGGTTTGGACAGTTCTGTCTCTGCACATTCAATCACACTTGACAGAGACTTCATCTCACTGCAGCTTCACAGGCTGTAATGGAAGTAAATGCCCACAATCTTACGAGAGAAAGCAAGTAAGAAATGTCACGGCTGAGCTAGTAGCACACTAGCCACTGACATACTATGATTAGATCATAGATTCTGTCACATTTTCTAACGGGAAGACTACAGTAGACTGTACGAAACAAGCTCTGAAGTTACTGTATCTAAGAATTCCCTTTGAGCCAGACCATACAAGTCCTAGCTGAAGGCAGATTATATGAAAATACATATTGCAGTTCATAAAATACGCTGTTTATCAATGATGAGTCAAAAAAAAGCCATTCAAAATAAAGGTTTCATCTTCCTGAAGAACAGTAATGTAACAAAATACTGGTACCTGTGTGTGAGAATACCTAACTTCATCTGCCTACACCCATCCCTTTACACACACGCATACCTACATACAAACGAACCCAAGCAACCCCCACCAATCCAACACGTACAGCACAGGAAGCACAAAGAGCTCAGGTGTCCATTACTGTCTATTACTTCTTCAAAATGCACACTTCCTCATATTTTATTTACTTCCAGGATGTCAACACTTAAGAGTATCTTCACATATAACCACTTTCCAGAGACTATAAAGAAAGAGTTGGGGACACCAAGTAAAAATCCACTAAGCTCTAACCCCAAATACCAGAGCTTTTTCTAAACAACCTGTTGCTACAACAGGTACAAGTGGCAGCAAAAGGGCATTAACACCCAGCCTCTTCTGAAATGGTCAAACTGGGCACTCTGCAAGGCAAGGGAGAGAAACCCTGGCAGAACATCACATCAGCAGGCCTCGGGGGTTCTCGGTACCTAGAGTGGCTGTTTCTGAACTAATGCTGTAACGCAGCACTGCCCACAAACAGCTTCAGAAGTATTTAATAACAAAAAACTGGTACTCTAGATTAATCAAACAAACAAAACCCCCCCAAAAAACCAAAAAAAGCATCTTACCCACTCTTACCTTGCTGTAGTACTCCAGTAACTGCTTGGTACCAGCTCTAGTATTTCTGATTGTTATACAGTGGATTCTTTCCTGACATCCCCAACTCTTAAAACTGCCTGCCCACCCAAACAGTTCTATGCCATGTTCCTCGAAAGTTAACATATTTTTTCTTCATCTACATGCCAATTCAAAATGAATATTGTGGAAAAAATAAGATAAACATTGTGATCATCACCATCGTTTAACGCACACAATTTTCTTTCATAAAGTATCTCAGAACCAAACCACCTGGAACGTACTACTTTGCTATTCCTCTCCATCAGGCAGTCTGACTCTTAACCATTTCGTATTTGTTATGTCATTTACTACTGTACATTTCATTAGAGTTGGATGAAAGCCTAAAATAAATGATTTGCAAGAACATACTCCCAGTTGTTTTCAAGTTATTTGCTGAAAGTAAATATCTATTCATCTGTATTTATAAACATACTTGATATGTGAATTAATATTGCTAACAAATTTCATCACAGTTTTTCAAAGTTAACTGAAGATGACTGTAAATAAAGGTAAAGAGAATTTTGACTCAGATGTATAGTGGTTTCTACAGCACTTGCTCTGCCTGAATCGTATGACCAACAATGCTTTTAGATTTCATTTTCTACAGTTTTACTATAAAGGGTTATTCTTCTCTCTCATGTGGCTTCAGTTTCTTCATTATTTCTTATTTTCTCACTTTCTAGACCTCCAGACTGCGGACAAGCCTAACAATTTCTAACACAAAGGTGACATAATTCTGCACCTGCCTTAGCAGTTACCTGGAACTCACCAATCTAAAGTTAAGCCTTAAGTTAAAAGAAGTCTGGACATCAACTCATGCTTCCACCTCTCTTCTCTTTGGCATACTTTTATACTCCTCTATATCTATTCTCCACCCAAGCTCCTGAGCTTCAGTGGACCACTTTTAATACAGAACAGCACTAGTTCAGGTTATCAGTTATTTTTAAGTATTGAATGGTAGTGATATCCTTTCTGTGTAGGGTTGCAGACTAGATTACCTAAAAAGGTAGAGATCAGTTGGAGCACTGAAAAAAATAGCTCCGTGATTAGCATTGCTTTTAAAAGAGGGGAAAAAACCATCAGTTTTGTTACTGCAATGTAGCTCAACAGTGACAAAGTACATATTAGTGTTCACAGGTATAAATACCCAACTATATTTATTCGCCAATTAAAGAATAAAAACAAATCAATGTACTAGTTACAAATTGGACAAATGTCACAAAGCAAGAAGCAATCCAGTTAAGAATAAAAGCCTTCCCAACGGCTAAGGAAAACATTTTGAAAAGTACTCATCTAGATACTGCCTTTTCAAAACATTTCAGTTTTTGCATGCACATACATAATTTTCAAATAAATCTCAACAGACAGAAATATTTTAATGTATACAACGCCCTTTTTTATGCGCTATTCATGCCTCTCTATTTTTGGTTGGTGCATTAACCGCATGCAATTTTGCAAATGCAACTGCAAATTTAAAGTTAGAGAAAGTTTGCTTGACAGTTTTTGGTTTCTAAAGAAAAACAAAACAAATTATTGTCCCTCCTAGCAGGAACACAAATTCAGCAAGGAGTATCATCTCTTATTAAGGGAGCTAAACTGAAGGGGCACATAGCTTTATGTTCCCCCCTTGCATTTATAAGGATTCAGCGAAGTGAGGCTCTTGTACTCAGGACTGACAGTTTAGTCTGGCTTCCTTAAGAAACAAATAAAAGATTAATATATCTCTTGCATTCTGTACATATCTGAACTTTTGACAGACAAACAGACAGTCACACATAAACATGGTTGTAAATAACCCCTCAAAAGTAAATTATTAAAAACAAGAAGAAAGAAAATCTGTAATGCACAAATCTCCTTGGATACATTAAAGATGCAGTTGGCTACAAAGCGGTCATGCACCAATAATGAAGGCTGCCTGTGATCCCTCAGGCCTTCCCTAAATTTGCCTTGCAACTACAAAATATGTGAACTGAAGTTCCAGTGGAAAAAAAATAATCTCTTTCAGTCAGAACTCATTAGGAACAACAAACTCAGATTAACTGGAAGTTAATCCACAGAAATAGAGTTAAAACACAGCAGATTGAGCAATCAGTTTATATGTAGAAGGCCCTTTCGTGAGTATTCCTTGGAGGATAACATATTCAAATACATTGTTATCCTTATGAAAATAATGGAAAAGTGATGCAATGAGCTGGTATTAAACAAGAGCAGACAAATTTAATTTCCTGATGGGTGGTCATGAAACAGTAAGTAGAAAAGATTATGTTTGGGATACTGTCCCATGGTTCGCGCATCAGGGCCATTACATCTGACACGAGATGGCTTTGGCGTGCCATTCCAGATTAGGATTTTTGGCAAGTGTAGCTGCTGTTGCATATTCAGGTAGGGAGAAAGGGGATGCTACTGGCTTATCGTGTGTGCTGCACAAGCTCTTCAAACTGTCTAGCAGTGTGAGGTAGAAGCGGTTTTCAGTGTTTACTGAACCAAGTTTAAGGCTATCAGTGAAGAACTGTATTGTATGTCTTAATTACTTAACAGTATATGTTTGACTAATTACTAGATGGCCCCCAAGTGAACAGATTTGAGACTGTTTTAATAGCTCTTTTAAACCAATGTTTGGATAGCAGAATAAACATGCATGTCTAAATCAGGTTATTCCTGAAAGCGACAAAGAGCTGAAATACACAGACACCAAAACTGTATTACTGTCACTACAAACAAAACCCAAAGCAAAACAAAAACAAAATTAAAAAAAGCAACAAATGTTAGCCTTTTTCATAACAACCTGAGAAGAGAAACCAAGGGCCACAGAAGATGAATTACTGTTCTGTTCAAAAATTGATCTTTCTGGATCAAGAGACAAATCAACAGGCTGGGGCATGAAGCCTTGCATCACCATGCAAGCACAACCCTTTAGAGTCTCTAATAAATAGGTCACTCTTTTTAAGGTAAGTCTGCAAAATATGTTCCCACAAAAGTCTAAATCCAGTAGAAAAAGTGAATTATTTTTTTTAAACAGCAGGATCTTGAATACAATGTGTTGAAAGGTTTCAAAGTTTCTGGCTAGGAATTCTTAACAAATTTTAATAGAGGCTGAGAATTACACACAGTGCAGCGTATATTAATATAAAGTATCCCAGAATCATAGAATGATTTAGGTCAGAAGGTACCTTTAAAGATCATCTAGTCCAACCCCCCTGCCACTGGCAAGGACACCTTCCAC
>JAVJGJ010000034.1:17894823-17912339 GCA_035590215.1 Microhierax caerulescens
CCCAACCCCCCCAACTCACGGGCCCCCCCCCCCCCCCCCCTTTCATTCAATTTCTCTTTTATTGTCAGCTCCAAGAATACACTTCCCTCCGCCCTTTCCAGGCTTGATTTTGACACATGTTCCATTTGCAAAGGAAATGTTGAAGTGGTTTACTTATTTCTTGTGATATGCCTTGAATACAATGAGATTATCAACACATACTTAAGCACAAAATCAAAGAAGTAAACAGACAGGTGACACAAGTACCAGGAAAAATCTAGTTAAAAGCTCACTTCAAAGGTTTAAACATGCTACCTAATCTCAGGACAAATAAATAAAAGACTAAGCAAGAAGCAGTACAGCCATGAGGGGACCATGAGAGACAAGATTTCTAACTGTAAAAGGCAGAAGGGTAAAGCAATACAAACTTTATTTCGTTGTTTCACTACACCCTTGGCTATAATTATGTTTCCTGCAGAAATGGTTAGAGAAGCTTGGGGATAAAACAGGAGCAGACATAGAATAATAAATAAACAAACTCCGTTTCTTCTATCTGCATCTCTGGGTTGATTCACTATATTACAGCTCAATTAACTTAAATGGCTCACAAGGACTATTTGGTTAGATGGCTGGTCAGAGGTGCTCTAAGTCTGACTATTTACAGTCATTTGATGGGCAGTTTTCATGGTGTCACTTTGACTGTGAATTCCTAACTCCGCAGTGGGTTTTTTTTTTCTCCTCCTACGATCACAGAACAGCCCCAAAATACTTATTCTGTACCACAAAGATAGACAGATGTAGATAAAAACTAAATACAAAAGATCAATTTGGTACTTTGGAAACTCTATCTGGACAGTTATGAAGTCATAGAAAAACTAACAAAAAATGTCCATAAGTCACTCAACTTCCAGGGTAACTGTCCAGTACTGGGAAAAGTATAGGAAGTGCGCCAGTGGCAACCAGTATGCCTCTCACAGAAACTGAGAAAGGGCAGCTCACACTGCCTCCCGTTTCCTTTCCTCCTGTTGTTTAGGGATAACAGAATAACAACCTCTTTAAATGGAAAATTTTGTTGAAGACAAACTACTGGACGCAAAGGAGTATCACTGTATTGCTCATACATTTTGATCAGAATAACAAAGGATTAAAAACGAGCACTGACTATTCCGGAAAATGTTTCTCATACTCTAGATTCTTGCCATTCAGCTCAACAACTTCTGAATGCTTATATTATGTGGAGGTGCATTTATTAAATACTGTTTCTGTCCAACTTGCAAAAGGCAAGCAATTAGAAAACATAATGCATGCATATATATTTGTTTTTTCAAGTAATAAACAGACATTATTTTCCAATTGATACATGGCGCTTCCTCTAATGATGGTTGTAAGTCTTAAACATGAGTTTTCAAAAGATCAGCCGTTTTCTTAACATTAAAATAGCTTGATATAAATGTTATAAGACAAATACATATCAAGCTCCAAACATACTATTTTATGTATATGTATACATATACATATAAACACACACAGAAAATTTTCTCTGTAACCTGGGGATGTGCCCTGCAGAATATATTTTTAACTTTAATATATTCATTTATATTATATATAAACATTATTATATATATATAAATATTTATATTTATATGAATAAAATATATTTATTTTTATTTACTAAAATATATATGTATTAAATATATATATTTTAAAGTATATTAAAGTATATTATTAATATATTTATTTTTTAAACTAATTCTTTTGGATTAATCTTTAAAAACATTCATATATATTCCACTTTTTCAAATACACTAGCTGAATTGCATGATTCTGTAATATAACATATTCTTACCTTTACTAGAAAATGGAAGAAAGAAAAACTGTCATTACAGTCAATCTATTTGGTCAGTATTCTCATTTTTACATAGCGGAATCATTCACAGAATCACAGGTTGAACAAAGGGAAATCCAAGCAACAGCTGTTCTACAAAGGCAGTAGGAGACAAGTGAAGATTTTCCGAAGGGCTATGTTCAATTCTAAGTGCTCACAAAGGCCAATTATCTCAAGCGATACACGCCATAGTTTCACGCTGTATACGTGCACATATATGATGCATACGTAAAGGAGTTGTTGTTTGTAACTGCCCCTGCAGGGAAACCTCCTCAAAGCACAAGGGTGGCCCACCCTGCTGTGCGGGAAGCTGAGAAGATGGCGCAGGGGCCAGCCCGGCTGAACAGGGAACTCCTGGCGGTGCTGGGACACAGAGCACAAACGCAGAGAAGTGGAAGGACAGCTATACCATCCAGGAGGAATATTGCCCAGATAGGCAAGTAATTAAGAAAGTCAAAGCTCAACTGGAGATAAAACTGGCAAGGGACATGCAAAGCAATGAGAAAAGCTTTTATAGCTACACAGACATACAAAAGGAAGATTAAGGAAAATGTAGGTCTGCTGCTGGATGCAGCACGGTACCTAACACCAAAGAAGAAGCTGAGGTGGTCTGTGCTGCCTTCACCTCATCCTTTGCCATCACTCTCACAAGTAGTTTGGGCAACTGACTGATGTCCCTGCAAGGCCTCTATTTCATCAAAAAGTTGTGGGACAAAAGGAGCTTCTTTAGTACCTGGAAAAGGCAAATATTATGCTCATCTTCAGAAGAGTGAAGAAAGCTTGGTGAGCTACACACTACTCAGTCATGGCTTCTGCTTCCCGGAAGGTCAGAGAGCAATTCCTTCTGGAAGGCATTTCAAGGTAAGTACAGGGCAAGAAGGTGACTGGAAACAGCCACATTGACTTTCCGAGTGTAAACTGTGCCCAACCAACCTGTCTTCTCTAACGAGATGATGGCTCTCTGGATGAAGAGAAGGCAATGGATATGGCCTACTTGGGCTTTAGTAAACCCTTCAATACAGACTACTACAGTCATGGTATCTTCATTCACGGAGATTCTCAAAACGCAGATGGACAAGGTCCGATGCAGCTTGAACTACTACACTAGCCCTGCTTTCAGCAGAATGTCAAATTCAATGACCCTCTTAACACCCTCCTCCACCCTAAATTACCTTACGATTCTATGGTTTGTCTTGTCATCACGTATGTTCACAGCACAAATGTTGGCAACACAACCAGAAGAATCTATCTGAAGAACTTATGAACTTCTAAGTTAGAATTGCTAGCAGTACAAGAAACAAGCTTTATCAATAGACAGGCATTAGTAATAACATCAGGAGAATGACAAACAGGAGGAAATGTCATCAATATTTCCAAAATATCTGTATACTTCTGTATTTACCATTATTGAAGTATACATCAGTCTTTACCAAAATACTAGTAAAAGTTAATGAGACCACTTAGAGAAAGCATACAGGCATTACAGTAGTCTGAACTGGACAAATTTAATAAATATACACCCTATAGGGAGTATTTGGATATGCTGTATATCCTCAGTCTTTCCTGATTGCTCCTGAATTCTTATCAGTAATTATGACTCTTTTTTTACAGTTAATTCCACAGATTAAATGAGTTTCAGTGTCTTTTTCCTTTTGGGAAACTTCTCACAAGCATCAAAATGTTGCAGAAAAACTTAATTCTTTTTAGTACTTTTTTTCTTTATAAAAAAAAATTACTGTACTGTGAACTTTTAATGCTTGCCCTAGGCCTTCCTCAAGTGTCTGGAAAAAATTAAATCCCTAAACAAGAATCTTTAATGCCACTAAAATCTACAAGGTTCTGCTCTAGTGGATAAAATAAGTCAAGAAATTCTCAAAAGACCTAATTACAATTACTACTACTACTGTACGTATCTGAACAAGTGAATTGACTCAAGCACAAATGATGCTACGTGAGCCTCGGATTTCACTTTTTTATAGTGAAGCATTACTATTGAAATTAGTATGCAGCATACATATGGTCCAAGTTAATTTCCTTATTTAATAACTTTCTTTAAAAAGAGGCTTAGAAGATAAAAGGACAGATAAATACTTTAAAGACCACAGCACTAGATGGATGAACTATTTAGACCAACATGTAGCAGTAGAACAGTACCCTCGCAGATGATTTTGTTCACTTCTTAAAATTATAAAGCTATCCAAGAGATTAACCCAACTTTTCTGCAAACTCAGAAACACTATTTGTGGTATGTCATTTCCATATGGAATGCAAGTTTAATATTCCAAATCAGAATGCAGAAATTGACAATTCTGTCTTGATAAACCTAGATTAGTTTACAGAGACTTAGTCTCTGGGATAATTTTCCACCTAGAAAAGCATTTTATTGCAGTTTGTTATTATTAGGTCAAATGTAAATATCATTAATATCGTAAGAACAACTGACAATAAATAGGTTTGTAGAAACTCCAAGAGCAGAAAGGCCACCAGTCTCTGAAACACCTGCTGGATTGTAACCTCTGCTGGGAGAAGTAACAGGAGTTTGCATCTGTAATGACTTCCCTTTAACACAGAAGGCACTTCACATCAATTAGGTAGAAAGACAATTAATGCAGTGCATTGATTTGTTGAGTGTATTCATTCGAATTACATTCATTATTCATCATACTAGAATTCATTAGAATTCTAGTACTAGAACATGACAACCCCATACCAAGGAAGAACATATACGTGAGGTTATTGTGATCCTCAGTAAAAAGCAAGGGACTACTAGTTCATGACTAACTACAGAGTGCCTACCAGAAGGCAGCCTTATTCTTTATTTGTCCATACCTACGCCTATCCAAATTTTAAACAGAAAGTTGACTAGAAATGATTTAGCACTTAAATAAAATATAAAAGGTGGATTACATTTGAAAAAAGCAGAGTAGTTACAATCTGCTGAAAATACACAAAACCCACTTGCTCAAAATCAAATCAGCAGGATTCAGCTACAGAGGATGTTTTAACTGCGGAGCAATTCCTCAGTAGCCTCTTCCTCTCCTATTTAATAATAACAACAACAATAATAATGATCACAGCAAGTCTGCTGTCTGCTTTGAGTACTGTCTAGTACTCAGAAGAATGCAGGTATTTGTGCACTCACATATGAAGAGCCAACAAAGTTAAGGAGATTCTGGCAAAAAAACCCCCAGACAATATTTCTCAGTATAAATAACTAGGGTGGTTTATACAATTTACACCACTGTTCTGTATCCATAGAGAAGTATATGCAGAAGTAAAATACATACATATGTATATAGAATTAACCAGAAGATTATGTGTAAATAATAATTGACAGTAGTTTGCATAAACAGTCTCAAAACCTTCATTACTCTGATTGCTATAGATGTTTCAGTGCTTAAAAAAGAAGTTACAATTGTCCTAATCTTCGACAGCTTCCTGAAACAGTAAGAATTCAGTATCTGGAGCTTTGCTGTAAGTACAAATGAATTGAGTTCATACTGAAGAAAACCTTATTCCAAATTAAAATTATTCTGTGAGTAACCACCTCTCCTGAACTATCCAGATTGGGAAGCATGTGAATAAAGTATTTAATTAAATGCTCCTAAAACAGGACTCTATTTAAATGAGGTAAATTAGCAAATATTTTGGGGGGAAAAAGTAGTTAAGACAATTCAGTCCTCCTAAGTGCAGGCAGACATGCATGGAAACCTAAAACTAGACATACTAATTTCAAAAATACTTTTAATGAAATTCAGCCAAATTAAAAAAAAAAAAAAAAAAGCAGCAATACTCCCTCCAGCCAACCTGTAGGGTTTTCGTATAGCATAAGCTTGCATTACCAAGCCTGTACTTAGCCCTAAACACTAACATAACATGTAAATACAATCCTAGAAAGCTGTTCTGCAGAAAAATGAAGGTCCTCATGGGTAACTGGCTGATGCAGGACAGCAGCGTGGCCTTGCAGCAGGCAAGGCTGAATGCATGCCAGGCTGTGTAAAAATGGGACAAGCAGATTGAAGGAAGTGAATCTCTTACCGTTCTGATACTTCCAAAACCATATCTGGAGTTCTGCGTCCAGGTTGGGCTCTCCAGTATGGGACAGATACAGCCACACTGGAGTGAGCCCAGCAGATGATACCAAGATAGTAAGCTAGAGCACATGCCAAGCAGAAAATGAGAAATATGAGTTTGTTCAGCTGTAAGAAATGAAGGTTCTGCAAGGATCTAATTGCTGTCTATGACCTAACAGGAGGGTTAGAGAAGGCAGAAATATATTTCTCCCAGAGATGCAGTGATACAGCAAGAAGTGACGGACAAAAGCTGGAACATGGGAAATTTTATTCAGTTATTTATCTCACCACAAGTATGAATGAAGACTGGAAAACTGACCCAGAGAGTTTGACACAAGGCCCTGTGCAACCTGCTCTAACCTGACCTTGCTCTGAGCAGAAAAATTAAACTTCATAACCTCTGAAGCCTAACAAGCAATATCACATGAATTTAGACATAGATACCCAGCAACATAGTGTTGATACTGTATAGAAAGTATAAAAGCTTCATAAATTAACCTGGATTCTGTCTTTGCAGATAGTGGAACTTAGACCATCAGAAGATAAATTACATATCCATATATTTAAAATTTTGGCATGTGGTGATCCCTCCATAGCCAAATTTTCATTCAGTTGTACCTTTGTTCTTTAAGGTAACAAAATAATGGACATAGGTAAAGCAATAACTATTATAATCATACATCATATCGCCATTATTTTAAAGGCTAAAGGATAGAATAACCATTTATTTCTATAATGTACAACATAAATTCAGAAAATATAAAACTTTTATACCATGAAACTCATAGATATGCCCTCTGTATAAAGATCCACACATAAATCGCAAAGTTCCTTTTTTAACTAGCAAGCAAGAAACGTGGATAAAATGTTGTCAGCTAGATTGCATCTCATTTCCTTTATAAAATAATTAGCAACACCAATCAGTTAAACCCATGCAAAAACACTGAAAAGAACAAGTGTTACTGAAATCATAACACAAATTTATCACTAATACTACATCATAGAGTTCAAAATTCACAACACTGAGAAACGTCAATAGTCAAATTGTCACTATGTCTCTGAACTTACATATAGATTTTTGCCGTGAAATAAGATTCTTTTACATATGACTCAGTAGCACCACCAGCCCTGAATTCAATGTTTTACTCCTATAGAATTATTTACAGAAACTCATTCTAAACCTGAAACAATGAAAACATCTGTTCCTGGAACTGTGACGATGTGCACATAATAGCTTCTGGTCTGCTTTTGGTTTTTTTGGAAAGGCCACAAAAATATTCCAGCTTTCTTACTAGAAGAGCTACTGTACTTCCTATTTAGTTTCTCATATTTACACACTAAAACCCTGTAATAACATTTCCTCCGCCCCCTTGCTCCTACTCAGCCACTTCAAAGCAATACATGAATCTCTTAGAAATATTCTCCCTGGAAATTCAATTATAACCACTGAAGAGAAACAAGCCATCAGCCAGATCTTTAGGAAGTTAAAAGCAAGGAAGCCATAAACAAACAATTGGAAGTATTTTCATTCCAATACATCTTCTAGAAAACATTTCCCTTCTAGGTCCTGCCACCTTCACAGCATTTAAATACACACTCGAGGACAGATTTTCATCACAGTATTTGGACATTAGTAGCCTCAAGTCACAGATTCACAAAAAGGTCAGGGTTGGAAGTCTGTTTCCAGAAGTTACAATAGGACAGATTTCCAAATTCATTGAAAATTCAAGACTTGGATCTAGGAAAACGTAAATGCAGAAATACCTCACAACTATTCCTGTTGTTGACAAGTCTTCACACAGATGTGTTGGTATACTTACTAGTTATAAAAGAATTGGTGATTCACTTAGGGGTGGAAAAAGGAAAAGAACAATTTCAGCCAATTTAAAATGAATAGTTAAATATACTGTAGTTAAAGTAAACTTGGCATGAAATTGATGTTTTAAACTAGTTCTATCTCCATCACACTGAAACTGAAAGTCCTTATGATTACATGATAAATTAAGCTAGCTACTGGTAACAGACAGATCAGTGAGCCACAGCTGTATGGTAAACGATGGTATTTCTAAGTGATGTTTAATATTCTCCAGAGACACAATGTGACATTCTAGACATCTGTTTTCCCTATACACTTCCTATGGTGCAGCTAATTATGGCTCCCACACAGCCACTAGGAAAGAAGACATTAAACCCATTAAAAAACTTAGCTATTTAAAATGAAATTCTTAAATTCCTTCATAAAAAAGCCATACCCAGACTTCAACCACTCTGGATGACTGGAATGAAAAAAAAAAAAAAAAGCATCTAAGTGAACTTCATGAGTTCTGTCAGCAATGCAGACAGAACTCATCTTGAAAGTCTCAGCCTTAGCATCACAGATTGACTACAGCATCAGCTTGATTCTAACACAATATGAACAGAGACACGTCCAGTCAGGTTTCGATTTTAACATGGTTTTCACTATCACACCTGTTTGTTACATGACATCCAACAAGCAAGTTTTTGAAAAGAGGAAAAAAAAAAATTGTAATTATCCATATGTCTCAACCTCTTATACAGTTGAGCTGGCAAGTTACAAAATGCAGGATGATAGCTGCATGATCAGTGACCAAAATCTAAATCATTCTGGAAACATTCACCCAACTTCCTGCCACAGAACAAAACGTAAAGTTAACTATAACACAAAAAAGAGAGAGAAGGGGAAGAATTAAAATTGTGAGAAAGAAGATATCAGAATATGCATAACATTTTACAGACATTACTCACCAAAAACAGAGTTCTGAAGTTGCTCAGATCGCCAAAGAATTCTTCTATGCTTACTGTTTTGGGATCAAAGGTAAAGTATTCTCCCAGATTTTCATACAATTTCGTCATGTTGTTGTGCATGTTGGACAATTTTTCATATTGCTCTCGGGCACTCTCAGCAAAGCTGTAAGGTTTTGTTAAGGAACGTGATTCAATGTAATCCAATGTAACAGTAAAAAAGAAGTAAAAAAAACCAATACAAATTTTAGAAATGTAAAATATGCTAGCGTTGTTCTGCTTTTAAATATGACATTTTTATGTATTAATGTTAACATGTCTGCAAGTTTATACCAAGTTGTGGCACACTTTTCCATTAAATGATCCCTTTCCAATGGTGACAGTTTGCCATTAACACACTATACAACTAGCTTGATAAAATTTCCAAATACTGTAGACATTTTTGTTTTAATAAATAATCTAACTTTGCAAAATACCGTCTCTTAGAAGTCCTAATGAAAATCAGTTTTCTGTGACAATCTGACTGTAACATCCACTCTGTTCAAGTGATGTCATGTCCCTGTGTATTATATACCTGTACTTTATATGTAGAATTTGCATTGCTGATAACCATCAATGACAAAATTATATAATATGATGTCTAATTTTCTTTGAATTTTAATATGGATTTTTTTTTGGTGTGGATTCTTTAATGCCTAGCCACAAAGCTCATCGTGCCTCAGGCTGCTTGTACTATGTACAGTTATTTGGGGCACTCTCTCAACTATGTAATTTCACAGAACTTCTAAAAACGGAACATCCACCCACTTGCCCCAGTTAACTGACAAACAGCTTTGAAAAATTATTAGTAAGAAAAACATCACGGAACAACAGAATTCTTTAGTTCTATTAGAAGTATGGAAGTTTAGAAATGCACCTAAGGTTGACTCCCATTTCAGCAGCCACTATTAATAGCTTGGTATAATCCTTTTAAATAGAAAAATGTGGCAATTTTTTCCCCTTATATACAAAAAATATTTTTAGAACAATTCATTTGCAAATACAGGAAGGGTGCAAGCTGCTAAGGGAAATACTAAGTTTGTCTCAAAGCAAGTAAGTTTCAGTTTGCTGTTTTCTTCTGTTTGGTTGTTTATACCCACAAAGACAACAAAGTCACAAATCACTGTAAACAAGTCAGCTAGTACACGATTAAACTAGTTCTGCTGATACCAAATTGTAGCTGATGAAAGTCTTGTGCTGTACCTATCAAAACCCAACAACAGAAGACACAAGTTATTCCCTGAACTACAAAAATCAGGCAGCCTGGCTCCCCGTGGCTTGCACTTGTAATGACCCTCTTCCATACAGATTCTGATTCTAAATACAGCAGAGCTCATGCTTCAACCTTTCCCCATACCGGAGACTCTAATTTGGGACTCTACCTAGTACCACATTTGTAATTACTCAAAATTTTTGAGATCCGTATCTCTCCGCAAAATAACAAACAACCTAGAAACTAATTAGGGGAAACAGGCATACAGAGAAATTATATAAACCATTTCTTTTCAAGATCAGACTAAACCTGAAAATGATTCTTTAGAGAACTATCAACAAATTGCAGAATAAAAGAAATTCAGGAGGATATTGTACTCATAACATTTCTGTAGTGTTTGGATACTGTTGAGTACTTAAAGGGCCACCATTTCCAAGCTACACGAAGTTAATATGCAAGTGAAACAAGGCTGAAAGTATCTCCCATCGGGAAGAGGCCTGATACTTCACCTGGATTTTCCTGCTTTGATTAATGGGAGAGTATGTAAATAGTCATCTACAAATAGGTTCTTGAAAGTATGTCTGAAAACTTTACATAATATTAATTTTCCACCAACGTGATAATTTTCCAAGTAATCCTAATTCATTAAAGCCTCAGTAGCATAAAAGGAAAGCTGTTTTATTTTGTTCATAGAATGTTAGCTTATAATGTTCATTTAGACTGGCAGAAAGTAAAAAACAACACGATGGATCTTTACATATAAATATCAAGACTTTGAAACAGTAATATCTACCAGTATAGTTTCATACCAGTACAAACACAGTACTAACACACCTGTATTTCCAGTTTACTGAAATGAAGTTTAACCTGCTTGGTTAGAATGTCAAGGTTGAATCCCTCATGTTAACGTAAGACAAATTTGGGATAGCTCCCTCTTTAATGACATTTAACTGCACAAAAGGAAATTAAAGTTTAATAGCAAGAATACATTAAGTAGGTAATAATGGCACATCACTGAATTATCAGGCACAGCCTAAATTTTTAGAAACAACATGAAAGTAGTCAGCGGACTACTGTATTGAAAAACTCACCAAAAATGGTAGGAAACAGAAATATGAAGGTATATAATTATACAAATTGTATCTATGATTCCTTTAAAAAGAGCCTCATATAATACAACATAAACCCAAATCAATATATTAAGAATGGTCGAAAAGTCTGAATAAAAGAAAAAAAAACACTCAAACATTCCAGATGTGAAAATAATTATTTTAGACAAAATTCCCAGAGTCCAATTCTCCATTCAAGCTGCACATTTAACATGAGAAACAGCCACAGTACACACTAAGAGAAAAAAACCCCAATACTGCTACTGAAACTAGGAAAAATTTTCAAGTAACAGTGCAGTTACATATACTGTAATTTCAACAATTATTTTTTTTAATCTAAGAAGTACAAAAGTGCAAATAAGAAATACCATTAACACATGGCTTGTAAGACAAAAGCATGTCAGTAAGACAGATGAGTATGATGAGCAAAGACAGAATAAAGTATTTTAACTATACTTAATTTTGAAGAAAAAAAGTCAGTTCTGTAGACACAATAGTTTCCAGTAATATGGCATGTCATATTAACAAAGTTCCTTTGTCACACTCTATATGCTTCATACAGTCTTCATACTTATGAAATACTAATAACTTGAAACACCACCTTGAAATGCACTACAAGTCATGGCAAAGACAGTCAATACAATGGAGAAGCAGAGAAGCAAAGCCATACTTGCCTACACTATTGCATAAAAAAACATGACTGAAAATCTAAGCTATCCAAAGTTTGTGTAATAGTAGTACTTAATTCCAAATTTTCAACAGTACAGGCTGAAGCTTTAATGAATGCTCATTTAAAAACTGCAAACAAGGTTTCATTCTTAGTATTCTGAACCAAAGCAAACATTATAAACCTGTTGACTGCCAAGATGCTTGTTCACCAAAGCAAAATTACTTTATTTACAAGCTTTTTCCCATATACACATTTTTTTTCAATTTCTTTCATAACCATAAGAAAAATCTAAGCCAAGACTTTACTGTAAATATTAGTATTTGAATTTTTTTTTAAAAAAAAATATATATCCCAAAAGCTCTACTTGGAAACATTTTTCCTTCTTCAGCACTGTACCTGCCTCCCCAGGTTCCATATAAAACAAGAAAAATGGTTTGTATATCTGAATACACAGACAATTATTGCTTTACTAAGGTTAGGAAATACACCACTGCAAGGATAACAGAACCATCCCTAATCATCATCTAAGCAACTTTGGACATACAATCCTTTCTAAACTTCTTCTATGTAGTGATTGCTACATAAAGGAAAGTTTATGCTGTTTCATCCCTTTCTTCATTTTAATACCACTGCAGAAGGCAACTACACAAAACTACTCTGAGATTTTCTAGAAGTCAAGTTGGAATTTTTGAATAAGTATTACTTCAGTTTAAAATGTGCAGGTGTCTTCTGAAAGTGCTACCCTACTGCACTGCTTCTAACACATCACCCTGAGATTAATTAAATAGATCACTGTTCAGTAACTGGTATCAAAAAGTTAGTAATCATGCATGCAATCCAGTAAAATCCTCTGCATGTCATGTCTCTGAAGAACTCTGAAGCACATTAAAAAGCAAACAAAAAGTAAAAAAAAACTTTGTGTTTTTTAAAATAAAAACAAACAGGTAAATGTAGGCCATTAACTTCCATTATTCTTACTGCTTTAACTCTTTTGCCAAATTGCAGTTATCTACGAATTCTACTTTTCCCTGTCTCTTCTCACTGTTAGGAGAGGGGAAACCTCCACATATTTTTTTTTCCTTTTTTTAAAAAAAAATAATTTTTGTTTATGTGTTTGCGCTACAGCTGCCAATTTAAGCTTCCATCCAGTTCTGTGGTTTGCTTAACAATGACCACCAACAGAAAGGGGGCGGGGGGCATAATTAGATATCCAGATGGATAAGGATTTCTGCAGTGAGAATAGTAAGTGTAGTGTCATTATCACAACAGAGGTAAATATTAGTACGGCTGTACACAGCCAGCTGTAACAACCCAAAATAACTTTAAGTAAACCAACGATTTTTTTTACACTTTGAAATATGACCAGATGACAAGTCTGCTGGCATTTCAGTGCAATGCTAAATTAATTCACTAAATTAAGCAAGCAATGGATACAAATGTTACCATGACATTATGCCATCACATTAAATCAAAAATAAAAGATCACTAATTACCCTAAATAGTAGGATTAAATTCTTTATGTCCATATTAGGACCACTATCATGTTACTTCCATGATTTCTACTGGCCTCTTCCATGTAAACATACAAGATAATCAAAGAAATTAAGGTTAAAGACCTTAGATCAGCTGGAGAGAAAGCCATGACTTCTACCATAACACCTCCTGTTATTTTAACATAAATATATTGATAACTTGAATAATAGTTAATAAAAGTGCCTGAACACACAAAAAGCTCACTTCCCAAAGGCAACACGTATTACTGTCCACTGACAGCTTGGCTTTCATCAACAATACATAGGCTACTGTAGTGGTAATTTAACTATAATTATAAAAGAAAATGCACTGGTGTTCCAGCAGTTAAGGAGGTCCCTCCCCAAGGCACACAGTCTCTTTAAAAAGGGAATTTAAGGCACCTCCAAAACAGGTCGGAAACAGTAAAACAAACAGACCACAGAGCTGATGTCTCTGATATCTCCAGAAAAAGAAAGAATGCGCACAAGAAGGAGATAACTGCTAGAAACTTCCTAACACTTTGCAAAAGTATTTTTTCAAAGACTGAATAGAAATTCTTTTTGACATGTCCTTCCAGCTACTGGTCACAGGAAGCTGAAAACAGGCAAGAGCAGCATTCCACTGGGAGAGTTTTTCATGTAACACTTGATTCTTAAAAGTTTGTGCTGATGCAAAAAACCAAAACAAAACATTTAAGAAAGAGGTGGTTGGCATTATGCTACAGATGGATTAACTCCTTGTAGAGAGCAAAACCACAAGGGCAAAAGAAAATAAAGGCCCACTGGGACTAGAGATGGAGGATGTTCTCATTCATAAACATACTCAACCAAAAGGGAAAGAATCAATGTATTTAGCATATTATATAAATTAGCATTATAATGAGGTAAAAAAAATAGCCTGGGATTTTCTATGACTCGAAAGCCAAGCCACTTCAAATTTAAACACCTGATCTACCTATTTTAAAGTTAACTTCCACTTTTACTGAACGTATCGAGGTTTCTTATTCTACACTCCGATCCTCATATTAATTACAGACAGGAACTGTTCTGAAGACAGACAGCATCATTAAAAAAAACCCTGAAAGATTTTAATTATAAATCTCTGTATGACTTCCCTTGAATTTGTCCACACCAGTCTTTTTAGGTGCACTTCTGTTTGATTCTACAGTTAGATTTTGTATGACACACTCGTTTTAGACAAAACCTATAGCCAATTGTAATTTCTAATTTGCAGTAAGAAAACTGGTAATCCATTCACTATTTGTTATGTAAATAACTTGATTTTCTTAAAATACCTTTCTGAAAAATGTAGTGTTTTGCTTGTTAGCTTTAAGTTGCAGATTGATAAATCTGTACTAAGTGCAAAATGTCCATGTACTATATCATTACACAGCAATAAAGCTCCAAGCCTTCATAATCCTAAATACTGCAAGACTGAAAATATATATGACAACACATAATCCTTCATGCTTTACTAAATTTGCAATTTGAAATAATTTATTATTCTGTTAGCTGTTTCAAACTCTTGAGTATTCATTTACTGTTCTGAAAATTGACAATTTTGAACCGAACGTTCTGTGTCTCAGATAATACAGTTTAATTAAAACCAGTTTATTAAAACGTCTATTACAAATTAGACGTTTAAATGTTTCTCTCCTGTCCTGAGCAGAGCTATGGAACTAATGTCAGCAGTACATGAAGCAGAAGGCAATGCAGCTACATTCATATCATAATGCCACTTGCTATTCTGGAAATATGCATACACACAATGCTTTAAAGGGACAGATGCATCTGGAACAACAGCAATAGTTGATGCTCTGATAAAATTACAACTTCATTATTAATCCAATGCAGAGGATATAAATTCTCATGTTATAAAACCAATCTATTATATTGAGCGTCCATTCTTTTATTTTTAAGAAAGCTAGTTTTACTTCTGTTAACTGTCAGCCAGCTCAATCTGTAACATGTTACTGCAGACTGTGGGGAAAAATCAATAAATATGCTGAAAAGCCGCCTATTCAAAATCCTCGGAAGTAAAGTTGTTGGAGCCTGAAATGACATAGTTGGGGGAGAATTAATTAGGCAGAAAGAATTGTGTAAACAATCAGACAACAGCTGATTATTTTTTATGCCTTTATGATGTATAAAACAAACCATACAAGAATGGGATTAAAAAATATTTGTGACACCACTCATCATAAATACTGCATTTTACTAGTATCAATGTGTGGATCACCAGATCTGCTTGCAAGAAAACCTTATTTCATAGGTGGCACTTGACATTCTCAGCCGTAAGAAATCAGCAACAATAAGAAATTAAATGTACAGTAGAAAAGACAAGAAATCAGAAAACAATTAGAAGATTGCTTCCACAAAGGGATCTGCATTTGTACCTAAAGGTACTTTAATGGAAACTCACAACCTAATGCATATTTGATATTCTATATTGCTGAGTCTGAATCAAGCGTTAATGAGCATCCAAGCTGAGTTTAAATGGCTGACTGAGCATTGTAACATGTTATCCAGAGAGGTTATGGACTTTTGGAGATACTCAAAAGACACGGTCCTGTAAGCCTGCTCTAAGCAGTCCTGCTTGAGCAGGGGGCTTGGACAACACGAGGTCCAGAAGTCCCTTCCAACCTCAACCATTCTGGGACTCTGGGAAATCCAAATGAACAAGGTTTTGGTTACTCTATATGCAATTCCAACTTCAAGATATAACATCTTGCATAATTTCTTTCCCTCTAAGCTGGATATGTAATGTAACTTCATTCCATTAAAAACCCCTACAATTCAGAAATATCTATTTTACACACTGTACTTTATCCAAATACAGCTTTTCCCACCCCAAGCATGCCAAGATAATGAGTTTTGATTATGGAAACACCTGAAGAGAAACATGAAATGCTAAAAACGAACCAGTTCTTAGAATCATCACTATGAACTACAAACATCCAGTTTTAAAACTACCTTGCTGAACAAGTTCATTATTTCAACAAATCTAATGGTCTTGAAACTTGTTTTTCAATAAAATTGATCTCATCATCATCAGAATTTCACTATATACTTACAATTCAGCTAGAGAAAGTATAAGGACCAAATAATTGAGTGTATTTATCTGCACTGGGTTTGATTTAGCTTCCCATCCACACTTCAGCCAACTCATTGTCTGGCTTCACAGAAAAAAAACCTCAAGTCCATGCTTCAGACTCGTTCATGAAAACAATGTAATCCCTTGGCATGATCATCTGAAATTAAAACCCTAAGTAGATTGCTTTCTAATCTATTGCCATACACTGATCACAGAGCAAACCACTTTTTTTTTCCTTCCTCTGCAAACACTTATCTAATAAATAAAATTAAAGACATCCACTTCAACAAGTGCACAAACATTTTTATAATGGTTTCCAAAAAACTACCAGTAAGTGTGAAAATTTACTAAAAATATTTCAACCATGCAAGCTGCATTCTGTGATTTCAAAACTCTGGCATACCATTTCAAAGTAGGATTCTGGATCAAGGAACCACTGAACTAGGCTAAAAATATGTTTTATATAGCTAAAAGAGAAAGTTTGATTCAACAGTACAATCATCTTTAATGAAGGATGTACCAATGCTCTTAGTTTCTAATCTCCAAACTCATTCATAATAGAGCACACTTTGAATTGAACTGCAGAAACACAAGCATAACTTATTAGTGAAGACAGAAATCCAGCTTTAATAACAGTAAGTCATTTCCACTGATGGCTTTATTTTCACCTGCTATCAGTATGTAAACAGATGCTAACAATTTTATCGTTCACACTACATACATAATGTATCTCTGTGACTACACAGAAAACAAGACTTCTGGAGCATACACAGATAATTATGAATCACAATTATATACCTAATCTTTTCTTCCTGTTGAAAGCATTTGCAGGAAAAAAAAAATGCAGAAATCTTCATTACAATACACTTCATCTACCCAAATTAGAACCCAAATAGACCAAGACCCATAGAAGGACCAGGACTCATTTTATCTGTTTACACAAAATCATGCACGTCTGAAGAGCTTAAAGATTCACTAACAATACCCAGAAATTCTCACAGTAAGCTTTTGATTTCTCATTACAAAGCAAATTACCTTACAATTCAGCATTTGACAGGACAGCACAGAAGAAAAAAAAAAAAACAAAAAAAAAAAAATAATAAAAATATAGTATAAATACCGTCTCTCAAGATGGTAAGCATGGGTGTACTTGTAGATTAGGTGCTTCTCACAGAACTAA
>JAVJGJ010000034.1:17912439-17968507 GCA_035590215.1 Microhierax caerulescens
GCATTTGACAGGACAGCACAGAAGAAAAAAAAAAAAAACAAAAAAAAAAAACAACAAACCACACCAAAGAGCAGTTGCTTCCCAGTTATCATACAGCAAAGAGGTCTGTTCCTTTCCCTGGCCTTCATTACATCAATATGTAAGAAATCATTAACTATCAGAATTATTTAATACAACTACATTCACTGTGTCCAGCCGCTATTTCAGTGTTTGAGTTCATGACAACGAAGCACAGAGGGATCACAACCCTCTGATAACAATGCTAGCTGTGACCTGCGCCTTCCTCCTAAATTGCAGACTCATACTTAAGTTCATGTTAAGATGAGGCTGATTTGTCCCTAAATGGCATAAAACTTGCATCTTGATAAACACTAGAAAAATCTATCAGTGTTTACTTAGTCCTAGCTCTAAGCAATCATTTCAATTCCTGATTTTCATGTATTCAAACTTCTCAATAATGAAAAGACCATCTCCACTGATTGTACATACACTATGCATAAAAGAAAGCTCATGTCAACATAATTTGAACACTGCCTTTTTCATTTACACTTCTGTTACCCAGGACGCAAAGATCAGTGCTCAGTTCTCTATAAGTCCCATAGGAACTCCCTAGGCAAAAAATTATAAACAAGGGCCAGTTTTATAAAATATTCAGTCCACGGAACAAAGCTCCACAGGCTGTTTCTTGAAGTGGTTTATATTGGAAAAGTCTGCTCAAAGACTTACAATGCCAATTTAGGAATCTGCTGTGGTAGCATGAAGAAAACTTTAGAAGGAAAGAAGAGCACTTGACTCCTCAAACAGAACACATAAAAGGCAGCATTTCTAAAGCCACAGACTAGAGAGAAGGTTGATCTTGTCTATCTTAAACAAAAACACTTAAAAAATTATTGAGAAATTCCAAAATTACAGCTAGGTATTGACCTAAATTAACCTAAACCCACTTTTCTCCCCCTGCCCTACCATCCCCCAAGAGAAAAAGAAAGTTGCTGACCTCAGAAGTTAAGAGTTTTTTCTATAATTTTAATAGGGAAATAATCCCTGAAGTCCATACTCTTATTTTTAACAGGAGATAGAAAGATCAAGACAATTTCTAAAAGCTCTAGAACCCTTGAAAGCAAACCAAACCTTTCACCCTGACAAAAGCAAAACTTCATTTCCACTGATGAAGTCACCAGAATTTTGAAACTGCTTTTGGAAAAAACATGCTGAGAGGAACTGAATTAAGTGACACCGGCTGCCGGGTGAAACCCATCCCTTAAGGGGACTGGCAAAACGCCATTCACGGATGAGAGGTGACCATTCAGCTCAACTGTTGTGAGCTGCAGGCACTGCTAAAAAAAAGGTAAAGGAAGATTATACCAGATGAAGAATGAAACACGTACAGGTATAGGTATTAGTTCACAACCAGCACATATTGGTTACTACTTCATAATCTTCCCTCACAGTTCTTCAGCATTTTGAGACCTACAGCACGTACTCCATCGTGACGATAGCATGAAGAGGGGGTAACTGATGGCAGGGTAGAACAAGAGACGCAGATGACAGGAGAGAAGAAAGGCAAAAGGAGACTTTCAATGTTACACAGGACTAATGCATCTTCCAGTCTATTATTCCAGCTCGGTAAAACTTTACAGATTATTTTTCTATGCTTGTATAATATTCATAGATCTTTGCTCAGATCCTTCAAAGTCACAGACCACGTTTTTGCCTGGAATCCCGTATTAACTAGTCTGAAAAGCAGTCACTCCCTATATACCTTGGTACAGGAGCTTTTCCAGCACCTTTTACAACAGAAATCATCTAGTTCTTAACTCAATTTTCATTTGTGGTATTTAAGTTTAAAAATATTTTGAAACAATATGGAGTAGAATTTGTAGCTTCTTCAAACTCACATAGCTCTCATTTTTTGCGGTGGCAAACAATTAATTATAACACTATTCATACATTAATTAGAAAGCAACACAGAAAACATGATAGCAAATATATCAAACAGAAAATGTTGCAAGACTAATGGGTTCCTAGTATATCTTCCTTGGAGAATAATTAAATAAAAATTTGTTTAGATTAATAATAACAAGAAAGAAAATAAAATGCAGCTAGTACAAACAAAATGAGTCTGCAAAATTTGTTTTGCATATTATATTCAAATTAAATGTGACTGTTTCAAATAGAGCATTGAGAAACAATGTTCTAAGAAAAATAAAATAATTATTAGTTGCTGATATCTATTTCAGCAAAGCCATGGTAAGGTAGCCACCCCTAGAAATATTTTATTAGCTTTGGGACACACAATGAAATGCCTTATACAATACTTAGAGGTTTGCGTGCCCTAAATCTTTCAGAGAAACTGCAACCATGTTCACTTTCTCTTTGATCATGCACTTTTTCCACACTTCATCTGGATTTAATTGAGAGGTATGTTCAAGCTGTCAGTTGTGGCCTGTTCTAACAGGCTTCAATCAGCAGATCTGATGGCTACTTCATCTAGATAGAGATTTTGGTGAAGTGTGGGGAAGGAAATAGAAGTGCCTCCTTATATTTCTAGGTTTTCTTTAATGCAGCAGCAGCAGCCCTAATTTTCTTACTTTTAGAAACCTGAAAAAGTTCAAATCATATAATGTTTCAAGAGCCTAGATTTTCAGAATAAAGGAGGAAAAGGAATGATTTTATGTCACCTGATTAAAAAAAGCATAAAATAAATTCATTCTAATTGAGATTTGTTTAGTGCAAACAACTGTTGCAATGAAGTTTTCACATATCCAAGTACAGGAGAAAATGAGAGTGAAACACTACACTCTCAAAATAAGAGTTTATTTTGCACCTAAATAGTATTTTGAATACCAGTTGCATACTTAAACCCATACACCATTAATGGTTTGATTAAAACGGTGCACGTCCTTTCCCTGCTATACGGTTACGTATTTTTGGGTTTAGTAGTTCATCAGGCAATTATTTGGTCAGAACTCACCACCCCACACACATAAATAGCCTTGCCTCAAATGATTGGGATTATAACAAGGAAAATCCAGGGAAGTGAACTAATACCTCATCTTTCGATCTCAGCCAACAAATACTTAAAAATATTTCTTAAACAAATGTTCTGGTTAGACAGAAAAGCAAAGAGCATAATCACAGGGCAATCGGGATCTGAAATGAAGGTTTCCTACGCTGAAGACACACTGCTTTAAAAAAATGAGTATACTTGCCAATTACATCCTTCCCCTCCAAAAAGTTTTGGGGTTTTAGGTGGGTTGGTTTTTTGTTGTTTGTTTGTTTTTTTCTTTTTCTGGAGTGGAGAAGGATAGAGAGGAAAAAGCAGTTCCACCAACACCAACATTTTTGATAAAGCAATGGCTCATGACAGCTTGACTTTCATATCTAATGCTGCAGATTCAGGGATTTATACAGTGCACTCTCCCTTTAATATCAGATTTTAAATTAAGTATACAGCAATTAGACAATGGATGTCTAATGAATTATCATTCTAGTAGTGCACAATTCTTTACAAAATTATCTTTCAGTGATCCGGACAACTGGGTTTAATATAAATTTAAGGATGAAAGCACAGTTTCCCTTGGGCAATTATTCACAATCAAGAAGCCTTTAGATTTCCAAGTGTTTAAGTAGACTTTTGCACATAGAATCTTACTCTTTAGAATCTCCTAAACAAGCAGGCTTTTCCTCCTCTAAAATTTTCATGTGTCTGTGGAGATTACAGTCAAAATTTTTTTTCATAGTCAATTCATATGCTCAAAATGCATTTCAACAAAAGTTTTATACTTTTCTTCTTTCTTGTATAAAATCCTCTCTCAATCTTCTTCAGTACCAGCTTTAAAGCAGAATTTGAGATGCAGTCTTCAAGGTGCACAATAGAATGGAGCTCCCTCAAGTGGTACATCGACATAATCTCAGGGATTAAACAAAAAAATCCAACACAAATCTATAGTCAAACGTCCGGAGTTAAACAGATAACCTTCAAAAGTTGGTACTATGTAATTTACAGATGTTTTCCAGTAAACAAAAACTGGAAAAATAAGCTATTTGAAGTTCTTAACTGCCACACAGCTACCTGTTGCTATGTATCACTACACCTCCCCATTTGTAGATTTTCTAATTTCTTCCTTTATTCATACTCTAATGGAACTCAGATTATTTGTACACTCCTGTTCACAATGTTTATAGTATAGCCCAACGTGAAAGACATTAATAAAGTCTTATATCGCTTTGCATCAGGGCTTTTCCTTTTTAAAAAGAAATGAAGATCTGAAGGTAGAAACATACTGTCAGAAAGAAAATTGATTGTCTGCTTTTTGTAACACTATTTTCATTTAAAATATTCCATAGTTCTTGTATTTTTACATATCAAGGAAACAGTACCTTAGTTACTTAAAATTCAAATAACCATTTTCTGAAAGGATTTGTCATTTCTTATACTGATAGCAAATAACTGTAAGAGAAATTAACACTATGCATCAACACATGACACATTATTAGGTGATTTTCAACTTCAATTGAAGTAATGATTACACCTATATAATCCTGTAGTTATCACCTGGAAGGCAGTGGGTATTTTAGTTTGCTTTAAGAAAGGTGCTGATAAAGGATGCAGAAAGCTCTCTAACGCACTGTGCTGTGCATTGAATCTGGCAGAAAGACATTTTACAGATGATTCTTTCTACATACATCTGAATGAAGGGGAAAACAAGACAGACAAAAGCCCTTTGAGGAGCAACACTAAAGTAACAAAAACTGTTAACTGAGTCAAGAGCCAGTGAACTGGGCAAATTCACCATCTGGGAAAGGAAGTTCTTCAGAAGAGTTTTTAATAGGTACAACTGAGGGCATATAAGCACAAAGTTTTGATTTAATTCACAGATTCAGTACTTTTCAGAAACATTATTTTTCATGAAGATGAGTTACAAACACTTTTCATTCATACTTTTGGCATCTATATGCTTCTCCCCTCCAGGCCTAGTGACATGCCCTTCTGTGATACCTCCATACACACAACTGACAGCCCCACTTAACTCCATGCAATTTACCTGTTCCTTTGCTATAGAGTATCTACATAAACGTAACGAAAAGCCTGAAATCAACACACTTACAATGCTATCTCTAGACAACAAAATAAAGAACATACACTTATCAAAATTCAAATTAATTTTCCTCCATGAGGAACTACGAGCTATATTACATTTCCAGCTGGTTTTGTTTCTTGGGCTTTTTTAAAACTTTATAGACAAGAGAAGGTAGTATACAATTTATCTTACATCCTTACGATTGCACAAGTCCACTACTGTTTTTCTCACATATAGAATGTCACACTTCTTCAGAGTTACTCTCACACTATTAGGTCCCAATTCCCCTCCCAGGACCATTTAGTATTTATCTCCTTTGTGTTTGTATTACTTGCTGATTTGTTACCTGAGAACCTAACTGATATGCTGTTTGTGTTTTGTTACAGAATCTTCTTGAAGCTAGTACATAAAAATGGACTTCACATCAGTCCCTAAAGAATCTGACTGATACCTTACTCTCCTAAATAAATTGCTACTTCTCATCATCCTTTGTTTATGCCCTTAAAGCCCTCTGTAGTCTGTGAGGCTGATCTTGTCTCAAAGCAAATCAACATTTTTCACATAACTGGTCAAGCACTGAAACAATGAGTTACTAATACCTCTCTTGGTTTATATCATGTTCTGTTGATAAAACAACGCAATATCTCATGATCAATTATGCAGGTGTACAAAATTCCTTTTCCAACAATAAACATAAAAGTATTAAAATACAGGAATACAAAAAAGGTAATAAAGTCAGGTATGAAACAAAAGCACAGCAGAGTACTGTAAAAAACCCCTCGTATTAGGACAAAAATAAACATCTGGAATCTTGCCAGATTAGACCTGACCAATTCAAAGTCTTCCAAATTCCATTTCACTGAGCAACACACAGGCTGTATCCAATTAAACAATTAACATGAAATATCTGAACAGTATCTTTTGTTATTTTACGGTATGTAATAAAAACAGACTAACCATTATATTGATGCATAGTGCACCACAGAGGAAAATAAAGAATCTCAGCATACTTTAATGAAAATATCATACATTGTGTAATTAAACACACAACCCACCACATAAATACTCACCCACCCCACCCCCAACCATCCACATTTATTCCAGAAAGCTTAAGTATGCCTCCAAGCTGACAAAGAGAGGTAGTAAAACAAAGGAGGTGGCTTTCAATCCATAAATGATAAGTTTGTTCACTCTGGTTCAAGATAAACCTGGTGGTAACTCCATATACCCTACAAGAAGCCCTTATAATTCTACGCTGGCTGTTTAAATTTACAGTGTAGAAAGATGGAAGGTGGGACTGACAGTTCCATCATTATTTCTCACATACCTTTTAGTATCACATTTACTTGGAAGAGATAAAGCAGAGGGAATAAAAGTGAAGGCTAAAACTATGCTCAAACCTCCTTCATTCCTCAATCCCCTTCTGTCAAAGAAACAGTTTAATGTTACACTGTCTCTCAGCTGGTAGACTGGACTTGATCAAGCAGGAAGATACGAAAGCTTTTTTTATACAAGGTCCAACTTCTCTTTTATTGCAAATTTTCTAATTCTACAAGGATTGAAGCTTAGTAACCACAGATGCTCAAAGCACATTAGTACATGAAAGAAAATAAAGTTTCATTTTAAATGGCTAGTATAAAAACCTGTATGGCAATTGTGAAATAAGGATTGTAACAGTATTATGATAGAATTCTTTCCCAATACTTTGAGAAGATTATTTAGGAAAACAACTAGTAACACTGCCATTTACCATATTAAATACCAAAGCAAACCCAACCGGATTTCAGTCGTGACCAGAAAAGCAGATTCATTCTATTAGGATAGTAAAATAACTTGCCGTGTCTCAACAATGTATTTTTGTAAGTTACTTCATACAAAGATTCACAGCTTTCATCTGCTGCATATTACAGCAAACACAATGGGATAACGCATTGCTAGTCTAGAATATTTACACACAGCAGAAACAGTGTATTTAACCTTAGATAAATTCAATTAAGTCTATTGACCTTCATAACAAGTATCTAGTCATATAACATGTGACACTACTCATGCAAACATTTCAACGCAATCTTAGTGGGGGATTAGTATTTTTTTTTTTTCAGGATGAAAAATTAGTAAGTGAAAGGATCAGTAAATGCCACAAGGCCATACTGACATTTCTCAGTGGAAATGAAATTGAAAAGCAACAGTTACCTCACCACTGTCACTGAAAAACAGAATTAAAAAAAAAAATAAAAAATAAAAAAAAAAATTGCCACTTCTGGGATTGTTTCTGTGCGAGTGCTGCTGTGCTGTTCAGGACAGATCTCCAGAGCGTGATTCTGATGATGTGCCTTCTAACTGCACCAGGTCCTAGCGATATTTCTGACCTGCTGATTATCTAATTTAAATTGGTCCCTATAAAAAGGCTATAGCGTGCAAGAACATTATTTTATATGCTAGGGAGACACACTCTCTATAGACCAAGCAAACAAGTACATTTGAGTTCAACATTATCAAACAGCAGTCCCTTTTTTTTTCCCCTTAGCTTAACAATGTCAACTAAATATACATAGCAGCACAAATTGCTTGTAATTTGATTTTGAACTTGGCAGGGTCAGTTCTTCAATAGGATTCAAAATGCTGAGATGCTATGAGCTTGAACAATTAGCAACGCAAAAATGGAAGAAGAAAACACTGTTTATTCATTGATGCCCTGAATTTTCTAAAAAAAAACCCACTAGTTTGGAAAAGGAAAGCAGATTATATGTATGTACTAATTCTTCCTGTCTTGTATCACAGTGCTTTCAGAAGTGGGATTTTCTGCCTATGCTGATGAAATACGTCAGACCTTCAGATGTACTTCTAAGAATTACAAGCACGATCAGTTTAATCAAGTGTGTCTTGGCTGCTTTAGCATGGCCATTTAGATATGATGCGAATGTTCAGAGATAAAAGGTTTTCAAATGTAACCTCTCAAAATAATACACTGCTCATTTCCTATTCAAAAGTATATTTCAGTGGTTTCTTCCCTGCATATATTGAAACAATACAAGATACAGTTGAAATAGAAAACTCCATAAACTAAGGACTCAACAGCAAATACATTGTTACCTTCCTGCGCTGTACCTGCAGTAAGCAGTGCAAAGTCTTTTTCTTCTTCTTACTCCACTAATTTAGAAAAAAACAGGGTTTTTCATGCATGTTGTTAATGGACAGTTAAATTAATCACAAGTTTAGTTTTGAAGAAATAATTTAGCTCACACTTCAATGCAAACAACTACAAAAATTCTATGTTCTTAATAAACAGTACCAAATAGAATACATGATCTAGTAGCAGCACGATTACTAGGTGTTCAATCTATACATAATTCAATCTAGATTACACATGTTCAATCTATATATAATTTATAATTTCTTGCTATTAAGCAAAATCCTGAAGATTCAACAAGTTCATAATTGTTTCATGGGTGACAACAACATAGACCATCTGATGGCCTCAGCTGACCCTCTTAAGAATCAAGTACATCAAAGTTCAAAAGAGTTGAGTGAAATAGGTCCAATTTTCCCCATGGAGGGGAAAAAAAATAAAAAATTCCATTGTTTCTAGCCTTTCCTCATTTACAAATAGTATCAATAACAAAAATTTAGTGTTATTTGTTGTATCTTCTCTATATTAGCACAAAGACTAACAATTGATGGTTGAAAACAAAAAAAATGCTTGACTAAGCATGTAATCAAGTAATATTTTTTTCTGAGGTAAGACTTGAAGAGAACAACTGACATTTTGATCTCTTAAGCTCAAATAAATCACTCTTGTTTCTTTTCCTTCTACAGTATGCTTACATATGTCTTCTTAAACAAGACTATTCCCTGCTAGCACATCTTCAGACATGTGCTTTCTGCTAACTGTTCCTTGGAGTGTGGTTTTAGCTGTAAGCAGAAGGCTTACCTTTTAAACAAATGCTCAACACTAAGAGTAACGAAACACCCTGATTATACTCACAGAAAGTAACCATAATAAACAAAAAAAAAAGTGCCATGCTACATCTAGAAGATAGGTCTTTCTGTTCCTTTCTTAAATCATCACATAACTTCATAACTTTCAAACTACTGCACATAGGTTTTCTCACTTGGCGAGGGATGAGTAGGTAGGAAGACAAAAGAGGGATGTAAAGAGGGGATAAACCCCAGGTTCTCAGAGAAGTCCCCCCCAAAAAATAATCTTATTTACATGCAAACTTCAGTAAGGTAGACCTCCTTTCCCTAGACGCTACCTTGAAAAAGTATTTTATCTGGATAAATAACCATTATTTTCCCCCAAGTACCTCTTTCAGCCATGAACTACACTTTCCAATGAAAGCATTTTCAAACGTCATTTTTGTAGATAGCAAGAACAAAAGCTTTATATAAATATTGCAAGAAAAGGCACATGTATAGAATTGTCTTAAGGATTATACATGACCTAGAATTAAAAAAAAAAAAAAAAAATAAAAAAATCACGGAATGGTTTTATTTTCCAGTTCCCAAAGCACTGAAAAATGCTTCTACATTTAAAAAAACATTCAGGCAAAAGTCATTTATGTCAAATGTAGGGCATATAAGAAATTTCCTAGAAATTTTCCCCCTTTGGGGTTATTTTTGAGAAGCCCCTAGTTATGAGCAAATTCAGATATTAAATGTACATTCTGATGCAGAAATTAAGGCACTTAGTGCATTTCAAATAGTCTGAAAAACAAAACCAGGCGTTTCTCTAAATGACGTCTCAAAACACTAAGTGAATTATTTTTCCATAACAAGCTAGGAAGAAGTCCCAAGTGTTAACAGATGACAAGAGTGTTAAAGCCATTAACATTCTTCCAGCACTCCATGTCAGTGTGTAAACGATGTCCCACTGCTCAGTCACTCTGACAGGAAAAAGGTTCACAGCTGTTTCCAGATGCTGAGGTTCCAATTCAGAGTGTATTTGTTTCTTCCCTAGTGGCCTGCTCTAAAAGATTCTGCACTACAGTGGTTCATACAAGTGAATTATCAGTTGATGTTTAGTGCACATTAAATACCTCACATTCTCAGTGCACAGAAGTCCCACACACACTTAAAGCAGACTTCTCCCCAGATCATTTCATTACAACTGAAGTACATCAAGTGAGGAACTAATAAAATTCATACTTAGTTGTGAAGCAATAGTCATTATTAGCTAGAACTCGGAGCATAAATACGTATCAAATAAGAATATATGCCTTTTAGGAAGGCAGCTTTTTATTTCAAAAAAATAATTTTGTTTTAATGAATGGTGTTCCTTTTTGAAAATTAAAATTAGCTCACAAATTGCTGTTGTTCTATTTAATGGTGAGATGATTGCACGCTGCTTTGAAATTTTTATCTGCAGTAGGTTTTGTTTATTCATTCATAGTTCCCTTAATTTAGCAGTTATTTTAAAATAAGCTTTTAATTCTTCACATATATGCAATCAGAAAAACCAAGTGGCACCATTTATTGCTCTGGTAAGCATAAGATTTTAGCATGATTAGGCATGTTAATCTCTCTAACTAGGGGAAATGATACAGCTGAAAACAGAAAAGCTATACAAAATCTTCATTTAAGGATATACTACTACATCTAGGATATATTACATTAAAAAATTAACGTGCTACTGTTCACAATCTATATAATGGTCCAAAACCAACACAACCTAACTATGAATGAGCGTAATGCCCAGTGATTGAACAGCGTACCCTCCTGCCACCCTAGTTCTGCCCCTTCTCCTCAAACCGAACATCAAAGGTCCTGCCTATTTTCTAGAGGAACAAGCATTTGTCATCGGGAGGCCCATGATGGGAGGAAGAGATGGTATTTATTATCTAACTATGGCTCTAATTCAAGATTAATTACTAAGTTACCTCTGTACGACTTTCATTTATTCCTGCTGAAATGCCTTTTCATGTTGTTGCCTTTAAATTGTCTTAGTAACTATTAAAGTTAATCTCCATTAATCTATCTTCCTCAATTCCTAACGAGACACACAAGTTTAAACATCACTAAAAAGAAATCAACATGTACACCTATAGCAAGTAAATATAAAAATGAGTTTTCCACTTAAAAAAACATTCAATTAGAGGCACAAACAATGAAATAAAACAAGGAGTGAAACCCAGATTTTTCATAGTCTGTAATTATTTTTTTAAACTGTTGAATGCAAATCCCCAGTGTTGCATGAAGCTGGGCTAATTATAGATGAAACCTCTCACATTTAAAGTTAAATTATTTACAATTTGATATTTCAAGTAACAATTCTAGCCATGGATCAGATAATGAAAAAAGTTGTCTCAAGAATCACACTTTAGTTAATATAGTATGAAAATCACAGAAAAAATATAATATCTACCCCCCTGCCTCCCATACTTCGTTCTACTTTGTGTAATAGGTTAGCTGTAACCCTTATTTTGGAATCAAATATTCCTGGTGGCCAACCAGACAGGTCAGCTTCATGATCCCAATGCCTTGAGAGCACTGCAAGCATTCCTTAAAACCTAGGCAACGAAAAACAGAAATCCCGATATAAGGCAAACAAACTAAGATCCTAGCATGATAGCAAGGCAGACAGCAACTATAACAGAATACCGCAGAAGCACTTCAATTAAAAAAAAGTAGTCCACAGTGTTCATTACGAACAACATAAACAAACACAAAATGAAGAGCTGTGTCCCAGCAAGCAGGGATCACAGAAACAAGTTTGAACTGTGTTTACTCTTTAAATACAAAGTTCCACCACACTGCTGGTGTAACAGAGCCAGTGTTTTGATGCAGAAAAAGATAAAATAGTATCACATTTTTCACTCTTCACACCTATGAAGCTATACAATTATTGAAATTATCTATTTGAAATCTGTATGTCAAATACATATTACAAAAAATACCAGTAAAAACTGAGAAAGCTCAAGAAGCGAATCTACTTTGTTATTGTAAATGAAGTTAAGTAACCTGATCACAGTATAAAGATTCTCATATGGAGGGAAAGATAACTATTAACAAACAAGTCACCAAAACACTCCAAGTTTTTGAAGTATCATAAGCTATAAACAAACTGCAGACAGTCAAACCACTGTCACAATGTATATTTGAGAGAAAAAACATTGGTACAATCCATTACAGGTGCAGAAGAACTTACACTAATTGAATTTTTTAAAGTCAGGATTGTGTACTGTCATAAAATATATGCTTTTAGTTAAAAAGAAAGTACGAACTTGGTAATAGCACTATTTGCTGAAGCCGTTCTATTATGTTTGAAATCAAATCAGATAATCATACTATATCTTAGTTATTAATTGCTTATGAAAGATCGTGATCAACTTATGACTATATCATCTAAATTCTTGTTATTATATTCATTGAACCTCATGATCACACATGGAGAAATAAGACGCCACTAAGCAAGAAGTCACACTGACACAATTACGGAACCAATTTACATGTATATCGGCACAACTCTAAAGAAAGTGACGTAAAGCTGAATGCGCTTCTGTTCTAGAACTATTTCATTTAGTTACCTATACTTTAAATATTAACTATTCAGGGAATATTAACCCTTTTTTTTTTCAGTTTATAGCTGATCAAAATATATCAAAATAACCTTTTGATACATACTAAGTCAGCAGACTGTGGTCAAAACTACATGAATTTAATGCAGCTTTAACTCAAAATTGTTTTTTTTTTAATTAAGGGGGCGTATTTACCTGAATATATTAATTCTGCTATAAACTGCAAATTTTTTGAACAGATTATGGAACAGCCATCTTTTTTTTCCTCACTTACAGTATCAAAACCTTATTTGCTAAAAAAAGTTTTAAAACCTAAAATTTGGTAATTTATTCTGCAGCATTTGCTTATATATTATGAAAATGTAATTCATTTTATTATGATGCATTAATATCACACATGGTAATCTTATTCTAATTAATCTCCTACCTTACTATGATACCAAGCAATATACCTTTTTATATTTTCTGAAGGAAGTCTCATCTCATCCACAGTTACCGGTAAACAGCTTTTGTTTATTAGCAGGAACGTGAAAGAGAAACTATGCCTTAAATTACAGTGTAAGTCCTGCATCCTAAAATGCTCTATTCAGAGATTATTTATGTTCAGACACGTCTCAAATTTTCTGAAATTCTCCAGCAGTTAGAGAGATGTTCAGCCTGAAATTCTTTAACTTTCTAATCTCTGTATGTGCCAGCAACAATTCGTCAACAAGCTGACAGAAACAAAAGAAATACATGCTGTAAACTAAGATGTCATTGCCCTCCCCCCCTATGATTTATTCTTCAATCTAAAAAATAAAATAAATACGGGAGTGTAGAGAAAAATATTCAATGATAAACAGAAACAGATCTGATCACTCAATCTAACTGGCTATGACTTTCTAAAAATGAAAAACACTATCAGATCATCCATTAATTATGAAAACACAAATCCTTCAGCAGAATCAGTTAATTTCTTACACTCTTAATTGTTTTGACAAGCCACCAAATTCACCAGTCTGATAAAAGCTGTCAGACACCTACAGTTCAGGGTGCCTATTTTCATTACCAGCAACTGGGAATCTAGCCATGACATCAATGTATGTGCACTGAAGCAAGGCTGCCCAGGAGACACTCAACAACTAATTTGCAAAAATTACATAGGATCATCATATTTTTGTCAATACCAAAAAACATTAGCTGTTTTTTTTTTAAAAAACTCTTCTGCTTATCAGACAATCCTTCTTCTTTAAGAAATTCAGTTGATAAACCACAGAGCAGATAAAGGTAAACAATACCTACTACTTGGCTCTTTTCTCATCAAATCACTTGAGTGATGGCAATCATTTTTATAAGTACAGTAAATACATAGGTAGCAAAAGAACAAACGGCAAAGCGTCTACTCGACACAACGGAAAAATAACGTATATAACCTGTAAAACAGCTGTCAAGCTTAAAAGGAAAACATAGTTGCAAAAGGTACATTTCAGTATGTTGGTTTCATTTATGAACAGAAGTGGCTTACTTGACAGCATTCAGCCTATGCACATGATGACAAGGCAAAGGACAATTATGAGGCAGTATTATAACATTTTCTGATGTGAATGTATTGCAGCGAAATAATAAGACTGCGGGTTTTTTTTTAATAGCAGAACTAATAAACGTGATTACTAGCAAGTCTCTTAACCTTGCAAATAAGACAAGGTGGAAGAGAATGTGTAAGCAATATGGAACAATATTCCACTTAGTCATGAATTGTCTCCCTTAAGCTACTTTTGCTACATTCTTGTCAGAAAGCTAATATAAATCCATATTGAGAAGATATTTAGTATCTCCTTGTGAATTTCTGTCACTGAATCCATTCAGATGGTTAATCCTGCTAAAAGTTATTTTCCAAGTATACGGTATTTCAGAGAATTCTTCATCACATTCACTTAATAAATGTGATGAGCTCTAGATAGACATCAACCCCCCACACCGGTTTGGTTTTTTTTTTTTCCTTTGAAAAACCTACAAAACCCACTTCCGTCTTGTTGCAGTAAGATGTACCATACCTCCAAATAATTCCTCGCATACAGAAACATGCTTTGTGCAAAATAAACCCCTGCAAATTTCTTTTAAGAAAAAAAGGACTTATGCCTAGTCTTTCTCACAGTTTTGTGAGCTTCTTGCATCTACAGTATACTTCATCACTTTACACTTCTAAGCAAAAGTAAAGCTGGATATATGAACATTTTGGTGGGAAAATGGGCTAGACAGACATGATATTCTCCCACAGATTTCAGGTACTACTGTTTAAAGAACCAACAGTCTCTATTCCCTACAGAAATAAAAGGACAACTCACATGAGTACAAAAAAGGTAAATATGTCTTCTCTAGAACGATCTGTTACAAGAAATTAAATAAAAACCATTAACAAAATTAATACTGGCCCCTTCAAACTACAAGACATCTCAAGCTAAAATAATAAATCATCTCAACTCTACTGCTGATAGTTTTCTAGATTGAAATGATCCAACAATTATCATTAAATACTTTTCTTTAAGGCAAAAAATGCACCTGCACTACTAACTTTATGACCCATTACTATAACTACTTCCTTGAAGAAAGCTATCTATCTGGTTTCCACCTTGGAGGCCTGAGTATAAGACATGCTCTAAGTTATACTCAGTTACATGTTTTCATACATTCAGCGTGTTTTGTAATGTTATTCTCTGCACTGGAATAAAAGCATGGAATAAGAGATTTAAAACTTATTTTGAAATGCTGTAAATACTTAACCAGACAATCAGAATGTTCAAATCACCAATGAAGACATGCAAAAAGGATATGCTCATCTTTTCTACAAACTTATCGTGTTCATCTTGTGTTTTAGGGAAATTCTTAACGTCATTTTCTAGGCGCTGGATCTGCTGGTTCATTGAATCAAGGTTGCTCTTCAGAGTCTGAGCTGAAACTAAGAAGAAAATGGCAATTAGTAAAAAGCTTCCAGATTCCAGAAAGGGTATCAGAAGGGGAAAAAACAACGTCAATATAAATAGTCTTAAAGAGAAGGATTCTATTAAGTAGACTCATATTTTTCTGAATTACTGCTCATAAAATTGCACTCTTCATAAAAATTAAGTGAAAATATCTAATGTAATATACCAAATCATCATACTTAATGTTGAAATGTCACCACTTAATTCTGCCATTAGTTCAAATTATTCAATTTCTATTTGAATTTATTGGTAAAAATTCTAATATTTCATTCCTTTAAATCTAATTCAAAGATTAAAAAGTAACTAAGGTTCAAAGTGATTTTACCTTATTAATGCATGTACTTGGTTAAATGAATGATCCTATTAACTCATGTGCTCTGTTACAGAAATTATTTAAGGAACAGAAAGAGAGAAAAGATCAAGTATTTTCCTTTTATCAAAATTAAACTGATTTCCAGAAACCAAGAACTGTGAAGCCCTTTGTTAACATCAAAGTTGTTCTGAATAATAAAAGCTATTGATAATTAAAAAGCAGTGAAGGACTCACAGTACAGCACAAAAAAAAAACAAAAAACAACCAAAAAAACCAAACCCAAAACCAGGAGCTACCCTAAAGAAACACTGCTTGCTCTGTCATGTGCTATTCTAATGTAAAGCATTATTTCTGGAATTTGTATCAAGCAACCACCAACTGATACATGATGAGAGAAATCTCCATTGGAAATCATGACATCACAACTTTGAAGTTGAAGTAATACCATATCACAAAGAAATTGCAGAACTAAAAGAAAACTGACAGTCTCTGCAGAGAAGCCGCTGATAATACTGTAATATTAAACCAAACTGAATCCATAATATTGATTTTCATGACATAATCCATAAAGTCCACTTATCATTCTCAATTTAAACATAAAAAGCAGTCTGACAAGCACTTGCTCTCAATTTAAAGATGCATTTTAGAACCAAATTCTATCTTCTGTTCTTTGTCTCCTCTTGCACAGTTTACAAACACATTCTTTCAAGACAAAGCTATCTCAGCACCACCTTTCCCTGAGGAGTGCTGTTCCATTTGCACCATGTCCCACCCTTCCTCTACACTGGCTAGAGTATTTCAAGTATACTTTTTTTCAAAGTTAATTTATACTCTATAAACTACTTTATCTACAGTGACATTGCATATAATCCTGGTTAAGTCTTAAATATACATTGCCACGAACAACTTTGCGAGAGCAGAGGTGAAAACACCCAGCACATCACCTACTCGAGTGACTGGCCAAGTCAATGCCCGCTACTGACCACAGGCAGCTGCTCTACCAAGCTAACACGGCACATCTGCACCCCAGCTAACCCAAAGGTTCTTGGTGTAGTCAACATAAGCACATGTTTTTATGTGCTTTTTTAAGGGGTCTCCACTTTTTATTATTTGTTGGACGCTAAACAATTTGTCCAAAAGTTGCACAGACTATTTTCAAAAGAACAGTTTGTTTTCCTTTTTCCTTGTAATCTAAAAACAAACAAACAAAAAAATTGTGCTGCAGCTACGTGAGATTAAACAGTAGCAGGAATTTGATTCAAGATGACTTGAAAAGTAGTATACAGGAAATAAAAGTACTGTAAAAAAAGAAGCTGTTCCCAGAACAAAATCTATTCTATATTCTTTGTAAGTGCCAACACATAACACCACTGATGTAACTTTTCACAAGCACTTTCAAATACATAAGGCACCAATACAGCTGTCTTCACGCAGACATACTCTTGATTTTATTTACAATTTTATCAATTTTATACTGGTACCAAAGGAACTACTAATCATGTAATCTTAAAACTATAGTGAAACAGCTTTTTAAGTTTAACTTGACTTGGGGGGAAGAGGGGAATCTATGCTGACAACAGCATCCTTGTGGCTATTAACTTAAACATATAAGAGCTAACCTTGAAATAAATCACTACAGCAGTTTAAACAATAAACGTTATTCAAAGCTTTCAGGTTACTGCTGCAATAGTTTAATCATTTGATATTATTCTCAGAAAAGGAACATAAATTTTTGCTTTAACTGACAAACTTGAATTACTATAATATGTTTATAGGCTGTTATGTAGTTAGATAGGGAGACAAATAGCACTGAAGTAAAATGCTAGAACGGAAAAAATAAATTAAGAGGATGCAAATGGTTATTTTACTGGAAGAAAGAATAGCAGCTTGTAAGCAAATAGACAGCATAACAGATAAAGTTGAACTGTTTTCAGCAATTTGAAAATATTTAAATGCATGACTGCTTAGCAAGAGTACTAGTTTATTTTTTTCTGATATTTAAAAGTGCAAAGAAATTCTGCAAGCAATAATAAGAAGACTTAAAATGGAAGAAAGCATTTTAAGCAACGCTGTGCTATAAAACTAAGTTCAGAAAACAGTTCAGATTAGGTGCGTACTAACTTTGAAACTATGAGGAGTATCAAAGCAAGAAGGCTGCATTCAGAGGCTGTGCTTCCATTAACTGACTTGCACATCCACACTGAACTATCAAAAAACATTATAGAATATGCATTTTCAGTCACCTTTTCTGTCTTGCCTAGCCCAGGCAAGAGTACAATTTTTTGTTCAAACAATTTATGAAGCTGTTGTTCTGCAAGACAAGCTTAAAAAGACTAAGCAACAGGAATCATATACATACACTATCATAAAATACCTGCATTTCCTCCCATAAACTGTTTTATTAGAGATTTACTACTTCAGTAATGTGAAGAGCTGGTAACATGAATACCTTTTACTCTTTTCAGGGAAAATCATGTAAATTTCTTAAAAGTCTTGCAAGGTTTTTATTTATGAAGGCACAAAACTCTACTTGCAGCAAAGTGCTATTTCTTTGAAACCTTTCCATAAATGCACACGCTAAATACACTGTCTCTATCACCATACTCCTTAAAGCTGGTGATCACAAGACAAAGGCTTGTTCACCTTCAATTTGTCCATCATTCCACACAAAAGTTAGACATCCTAGTAGAACTAGTTTAAATATGTACACAAAAGGTAGCATTCACTTTTCAGTGGCACACAAGCACCCTTCAAGAACCATTACTGGGAAAGCCTCTCTGCAGCAACCATTAAATGCTATTCTGTTGAACGTTGCAGCGGGAGAGAGTAACCAACTAAACCCGGTAGGCAAACATCTGATTTCAAGACAGAAACTTTGAGGCAAATATTAAAAAAAAAAGGTGGTGGGAGGACACACGTGACAAACCATCAGCATCCATAACCCCCAAACACTGTAGAAAGAGCCATCCTAAGAAAAGGATGCAGACTACAAAGAAGCCTAGACATTTCCCTGTATTAGCAGCAAAGATAAAATATTTGACACACTTTCAAAGTAAAACAAATCAACAGCAACTAATAATCTATCTCACTACCCTCACAGCCTTATAGGAGAATTAAGATCCCCCTTCATAGTAGAAAGGTCAGCATTTAAGAAATGGGAAAGTTTTGAGAAGTGCAAAGAAAGTTGCATCTGCTGACTCAGGGAACAGTGGAGGCAAACGGCATAAATAAGTTTAGAAAAGGACTATTTAGCTTCTCCGTGTCCGTGAAAAAGTATCAAATGGAATTTGCAGGATGTAATGCTTAACATGTCTCTGACAACATGCACATGGTGGGGGAAACAGGCTGGAGGAACCAGTATGTTCTCCCGAAATACATAACTCACTGCCAATACTGATGAGAGCATCAGGTTGCACGGACCACTTGGCATTTAGTATATTCTTATGCTTTAAGTCAAAAACCACATAAACCCCAAAGCCTATAAACAAATCCATGTTCAAGGCCAATGAGAGGAAACAAGGCAGCAAGATCTCTCAATCTATACCAAAATCCATCAGACTGGCCCCTTATTTAGCAGTAAGGCTGGCTTGCAGAGAGCTGCTGCAACTTGGACAGCGAAAAGAAAACAGCATCTTTAACATGTACCTCAACGCACTGTAATAAAAGGAATAATGAAACAGAGGAAAATTCTTATACCAGAAATTAAATGTGCATATTTCAACTGCCTACAGCATTATTGCACAGAATTACTATTAACATAAAGGACTAATATAAACCAGGTGACTATGAAGTTACGTGTATTAATGTACTGCCAGATTATTTTTCATATCAGTGGAAGACTAATGTAAGCACCTCGATTTATCAATATTCTCTCTGCACGAATACTGAATAAATCAGTTAATCATGCATCATTGAATCTAAGACTGATGAAAAGATAATTTTGTATATTATTATTTATTTACAATAAAAATCCACTGTCATTGAAGAGAATGTAACTTGTTATTTTGACATGAAAGGTGGCATCTTTTTCTCCATTATTTCCTCTATAGTAATTCCTCCTCTACAAAAAAAAAAATAATAAAAAAATTTACATCCACTTATTTTGGAGAAAGCAGTTGCACAGACTGTACACTAAGGAAGGCTTAGTGAATGTCTGGTAGACAGACCACTTCAGTCTTAGAAAAACACTACAAGCAGTTAATCTCACATTCATGTCAAACACTCCTAGTCCCCACAGTCAGGCTAAACATTTTATATTTACAGTAATAGTACCAAAGGACAAAATAATCCTTTCTAACGTAAGACTGTGTCAGACTAAGAGTCCTCCCTATAACAAAAGGTGAAATTATACATTTTTATTAGGTGCAGTGTCTCTTGCATAATAAATTCAAATGGTCTCTGATCATGATGTAAAACTGGGATGGCCACGTCCACATTTAGTAAAATCTCTAATGAGATAGCCAATGATATAAATTACTTCAGTAAACAATAGTAAGTCTATATGAAGCAAATGAATTAGTGGATTTGTAAGCCTAGACAGTATTTGTACTATAACTACATTCTGAGCATCCTAACGGTTATTTATTCCTGATTGATTGAGGGCAGATGAAAGTAGTCTTTCACAAAAGTCTAAATAACAGTTTAAGGGAAATGGATGAGCAAGTTTGAAAACTGCAAGAGTTACAGTCTTTGATTACACTATGACATTGTTTATATTTATTCTAATAAAAGTTCTGTTGGAGCTGCATCAGTGCTACACTGTCTACTTGAGGGTTCTGAGTAGCACAGCGCGCACATGGATCTGGCAGTATGCTCTATATTATATGTGTCTGTACATATATGTACATATACTATAGCGAGTATATCTCACAGGTATACAGACATTCGTGTATTTGCATCTGTATTTTTTCTGTGATACATGTGCGTCATGACATACAACTCACAGGCACGTATGTACACATACATACGTTTATATGTGTGTATGCTAACACACACGCACATATACAGCTGTGACACACACCATATACATATATATATATATGTACATGTATATCACACATACATACCGTGACACACACTATGCCTGTATCATGCAAAAACACCCATAGTGAAAGATTCATGGTGAAACAGCTTCCAGACCTGAAAGCAGCACAGGACCCTTAACATGCTACTTCTACAGTAATTAGCATGTCACCATTCATACTAGAAACCTTTCCTAACAGAGCTATAGCAGCTGCAGGACACAAGCTACGATCAATCACGTTGTCGCACTTTGATATACAGATAAACGACTGTGATAAAAAGGTAAATCCAGCATCAAAAGAACGATTCTGAAGGGCATGGTACAAATATGGCTTCAATCATAATTCCTCCTGAATACCAGAGGGGAAAAATACTGGAGATACCACATGCATTGTCTCCTTCATCAGAAACTAGGTCTTCAGTATATGCTAGCGTGACAGACCTAGAATAAACTTCAACAGTGAAAATAACCCTATATTGAAATACATTTGCCAGGAAGGACACTAACCTCAATCATAAAAAGTTCTGAAGCAGAAAGTAGATGAACAGCCAAGATAGATGGGATCAGGCAAGCTCTTGAGATTACATCCAACCAAGGCTACTACTGTAATAAGCAAATACTCCTCTTTTCAGATAAACACCATGTGTTAACAGAACTTAGGCAGAAGTAAATAAGAAGTGTTGAAAAGTACATTCTTAGGCCAACAGTGTCTAAATTTCAGAGCAGAACCCCAGCTATGGTAAAAAAAAAATAATATAAAGGGTTAAGTTCATAAGCTCAAAAGAAATGTTAGAAGTGCTTACAGGTGGGGGTTAAAAACCGTGGGACCAAAAGGGAAAAAAATAGAGACTATCTTACCCAGCCAGGGCACATGATCATCCTCCTTTCCCAAAAATATGTCTGAGCTTTCTGACCCAAACTTCCTACACCTAGTAATCAATACATCATGCATAATACACCTTTTTCTCCCTGCATCTTTTAAAATTTAGGAAAAGCAGCAAGTCTGCCCAAATGATAATGTTTCATTTATATATTATGACAAGGTACTGTAAGCAAAAACACGTAATTTGAACAAGATTTAAAATGGAATTTTTAACAGATACATTTCACACAGAAGATGTGCATCCGTACTACTAATTTGCATGCTAGAATTTCATTCACCAGCAGAGTCTCTGCGTTTTCATCATTATCACAACACTGATATAAAATGGTGAAAGCAGGCAATGACAGAGCTATGCTTTATCATTTCAAACTTCTACAGTAACATCATTATCTCAGTTAACCAAAGATAAAGCACTTGTGCATGGATTCTATCATCCCATCCATTTGCAAGCAGAGGTGAAGCACAATTTTAAGAGAAGAGCACCTTGTAACAAGTCCATCCCCAAGTAACCCTTGGCTTTACAGTTGAATGAGAAATTCAGTCTAAGACACTAATTATCTTTCAATCCACAATAATGTTTCATGAGGCATATATGCACAGAAACTCTAGACTGCAAAATTTTTCTCCATCTACAGAAAGGAAGGAGACTTACCAATCCTTATTCCAAAAAACCCTCAACTAGGATCAGGACCTAAAATCATCACAATACAAGTGTATATAACATCTTAATATGTCTTATCATAGAAAGAAAACAGATGTATCTGATACATTTTAAGATTATGACAACAAAACAGATTTAAAACACATCTGGAAAAGAACTACAACATTTTAGCTTTTGTGTTAAAAAACAAATTTTGGGTGCAAACTATGAACAGATTTCCAGCTTCTCAGAATAACAATAACAGCCATCTAAAGTGAGGAAATTTAATTTAAATATTACACACAGTGAAGTGCAAATACCATTAACAAGCTTGCCTTGACAAGTGAGATAGTGGAAAAAACCCAAAACATTGCCTGTTAGGCCTAAAATCAGAAATGTTGCAAGCAGCATGTCTTTGCTCCTCTGGAGCTGAGGAAATTACAGACAGTGCTCATAATCCTGAAACATCCAACATATCCTCAGAACAAAAAGAAGAATTTCTGTGGGCAGCTTGTGTTAATATCAAAGTACGTACAGAACTGTACTCTGGTTTAGGGAATGAATCCGCTGCTCTTGGTTCCAGCAATTATGTGCCTATGTACATTTTAAGAGTATAAGAGTAAAGCTTATGCACATAACACAACTTATTAAGATAAGAGGAATTATAAATGACAAACAGTGCATTAGGAGCTCGAAATGCATTACCACTACCAATATCAACATGTGCCAGTTGCTAAAACTCCTCTCCAAAGCACAGCAAAAAGTCATTGATCTCTTAAATGATATGTTAGGACGTGAAATCCCTTCCTTGCTTTGGATAGGTCCTAACATCCAACTCATTACTGACTCAAAATGGTTTACTTATTAAGGTCAAATTAATCGGCAACAAAAGATCAGTTTTCTGAAAAAGAAAAAAAAAAACACCAAAACCCTCTCTGAGCCCATAAGATGGCTTCTGATTGAATCCTGACAAGTGTTATGCTTATTTTTGTGACCAGCATAAATTATGGGTGTGCCAACCTCCTATGCTTTCTGAACTCTCTTGATAGTATCAGTCTTTTCACTTAACTTTTCAGGCTTACCCCCCTGAGTACACTGTAAAAAATCGTACTTTGTAGAATATAAGCTTTATTGGTTGAATGTGAACTGACCTTTCATATCACAGATGAACATATTTTAGGAAACCAATGTCCCAAGTTCAGAAACATAACCAGAAATATTAAGAGCTGATCAGTGAGAATATCACTATGTTCAGTAACATTCTCCTGGCAATATGAGTATCTCCTCCAGACCACTCCAGAAACTCACTTCTTTACTTTGATGTTAATTACAAACATCTTTCAAGATCTCAAAGGTTGAGCTAATTTTGAAAACAGAGCTTATAATTACAAAAATCATTATCTATTAAATGAAAACACTGAAGCAAAACTTTCTGGCAAAGGTAAAAGGCAGATTGCAAGTGAGATGAAGGAAAGAAGGGAATGGAATTTCAAGTTCTATTAATTGCATCCAGATTTGAAGTGTTAACTGAACATGCGAAATTATGCTGTGCTTATTTCAAAAGCCTGTATTTTGCACTGTCACTGTTTCTCCAGAGTCCACCTTTGCTTGGTTTGCATATCAAACTTATGTAATTAAAAAATTTAATTCACTGTGAAGCAGCTATGGCACACTATATTGAGTGGTACACCTGTGGAAAAAAAAATCAAATAAATAAGGAATACAAAGAAGGAGAAGGAGCAAAGCTTTTGGAACACAACCTATCTGTTGTTACTAAAAACCCACTAGAGAAGGCGTTGAGCAACTTGATCCAGTAGAGCTCCCTTCAGGCTCTCAACTTGTAACAGAATTTTAGTCTTTCTAATTAACTGAAGTGCAAGCCATGCTTCCAGATGTGTAACAACCTTTCTTACATCAATGCAAGTGCAAATTCAACAGATAAGGAGAAAAAGAAAGTTCTGTTTTGTAACTTTCACCTCTCTCTAGCAGCTTGTATTGACGAATTTAAATGGATTACACAATTTAAGAAGTCATTTAAAGCAGTCTCCGAAACTGAATTGGTTTAACTACAGCCAGAAATTCTTAAATGCTTTTATTTCTTTAACAAGCAACAGCCCATGAGTGTCATTCAGACGAATCTTTTAATTTTGCCCTTGATATTTACATTTCAGGGAGAGAAGTAGATCCTTAAAATGCATGCCATACAAAATAACTTCGTTTAATGTAGAATCCAAATTGTAGCTTCAAAATGTAGCCTCAAAACTCAGAGCTACTAAGATTTTGTATACCATGGATTACACATTAGAAGGCAGCAACTACAGAAATCCTCAAAACCTTCACAGACTAGGAAAACTGGATGGCAGTCCTGGGTTAACAGTTGGATTTGATGATGTTAAAGATTTTCCTACCTAAATGATTCTATGATTCTAGAAATTTAGTGAGCAATTTTGCAGAGTGTAAGAATCCTACTTAGTTTCCAACAGGATCCCTTTCAATAATTGCATCTTGGAACTGCAATAAAAAAAAAAAAAAAAACCATCTGTGAAGTTTTTGCTTCCTGTCTTCCTTCCTGATGCTCGTCAATGAAGGAGAGCATGTCTGCTGAAAAACTTTTAATGAGATGATGCATAAGCTACCATCAACATGGCAATACAAATACGAGTGTTACTAGAGAAAAAAGTCTTCTAGTATTTGATGTACCTAACTGTGTCTTTACTACATTGAGATAGTTTCTGACATTTCGATATTGCAGTTTGTGTATGAAAAGAATGACAGAAGTCACTATACAGTGCAAGATTGACTTTTGATTATGATGCAAAATGCCAACTTCAGATTCTATTATGGAAAGAAAAGTCACAGATGCAGGCATTAAATTTCTCACGCCAGAAGGCATTGTCTATTTTATACCCAGTAATGTGCCAGATTGGGCAAAATCTGTTTCAGCAATTTAAACTGCGCAAGGTGGAAAATACTGCAGATCTCTCTGTAAAAACACAGTTTCTTCTACTGCAATGAACTATAAAACTTTTGACAGAGCAATGACTACATTTTAAATTACTATACTTTAAATCAAAAACGGCACAGAAAGTTTTAAAACATTTTGCCCACTGTAAAATTATGGCATTAAATCAAAGTGAAATACCTGTACATAATTTTAAAATCAATATTTTCTTACAATATTTGTAATAGTATATTATGTACATACATATTTGCATTCCACAGTGCTTCTGATTACTAATGTCCTTTATAGAGAGATGCCTCAACCATCAGAACCATATGCTTGCAAATGAAAGAAATAAATTTTTTGTGTCAACATGAGTGAGAAATCTGTGCTCCTGTTATTAGTACTTTCTAGTCTTACTACACTGACATAATTCACACACATACACACAATCCCCCGAGGCATCTTCCACTTGATTTTACTCAGAACACCCTGTGTTTCTTTCAACAATACTTTGAAGGAATTATTAAGTGGCATATATTTATATGAGGCACAGAATTCTGTATGTTAAGGACTGGAAAACCCCTCACTATTTCTGGAAGAGACTTTATTATCTACAGTACATTAACAGTTGAGCTCAGCTCTTCACTTGGAATCTAGCTGTTCTCGGGAGTCCTACCTAATGGCTCAGCTAAACCCAAAACCCATATTCTTGTCTACACGTACAAGGTATCACTTGAACTTGCCCAACGTGTCAGAAGAAGATAAGAAATGGCCAATGGCCAACTACAGATAACAGCATTCTACATCCAATGGTTTCAGAAGCAAACACCAGTGGGACAACACAAGCTCACAAAACTCCACCTGACTACAAAGCCTAGTAACTCCCAGTCTTGGAAAATAAAGCAAGCAGGTAGCAAGAGTCAAAAACTGTTAAATTTAGGAGGAGCTGGACACAACATTCAATTGATAAAGGTGCGGTTATGTTTTATTTTTAATACAGGCACAATGCTTAAAAATAATATACAGTGATTTGTAACTGTTGCTCTTTTAAAATCTGAAATTAAGTTGTTCTTATAAAACACATGGCTAATGTTCCTCCTCCTTATGTTCTGTATCATGTATTTCTTGTTTATGATTTCTGGGAAGCTTGACACCTAGAAGAGTTTCAAATTTAAATATATCATCTCTTCTCTAAGGAATTAAAAACTCTACTTTTTACAACTAGACTTTGTCTAGAAATCCCAAACTTGTTATCTGACTTTAGTAACGTACCTCTTGGTTTTGTTTTCAAGTTTTGTTTGACTGAACCCAGAGAAAGGGATGGGAATTTTTCAGGTATTTAATAAAATGATCAAAGCAAATACCATGAAAAGCAGCAACTGGAATTCAAAGTAAAGTGAAAAAGGTAAAAACATGAAAAAAAGGCTTTGCATAATTTCAACAGTAGGGGAACAAGAGTAAAACACTGCAGACTGGAGGAAGGTAAGTGAATACAACTTCCACCAAATAATCCAGTTTTTCACAATCTTGTGATTTTTTTATTGGTTTACCTTTCATACAGTCTGCTTCAAGTAAGAAGTAACGCTTTTCCAATAATCACTTGACAGTTACTCAGTTTGACCTTTGCTTATGCTTTACAGAATAAAACTGTTTCCTAATTTATTTTTACTTCTCACAAACCACTAGGTTGATCTTCCATCTTTAAAAAGATCAAGTATTTCATTATACCTAATATCAGATTATTGAAGATTTTAGTACATGCATGGGCATTTCACCTAATCCCACTGACCTTTTCATATTAAAATCCAGGTTCATGCTTTATCTGTTATTTGTTAAAAATATAAAAATAAAAATCATCCATTGTTCAGATGCTGGTTCTTTATTCGTATATGAAAATTAAACCAAAACAAGACTTACTTTTTATTTACATGGAACTAAGACTATATACCTAAGATTTTGAAGAAGTTGAACATGTTAAGTCTTGCATTTGGAATTTTACCTATAGTTCAAACTACAAGGCTGCCTTCTGCCTAAAAGGTAGGCAGCATACATCTCAAGTAATCAGGATGTCACCAATGTAGCTCATACTTTCTTATTTAAAATTCATACAGAGATAATATTTGCTGGTAGATTTCCTTCTATTTTATGTATAACTAACTGATGCCAATGTCCTCAAATCTGCAGGCAGTTTATTCCAAAAGCAGCCTCCCACAGGAAAAATAAACCTAACTGTCCATCCCTGAAACCACTGCTTTATAAAACACCAAACAATAAATAGGAAGTGAAAAATCTTCTCTTCCACACAAAGCATGTTAGCTTGCCACACAGAAAAAATGACCACAAGTGACAGAACAGATGAACATTACAATTAAACAAAAACCAAAAAAATACCATGGGGAACAGTTTAAGCAAATTGCACAAATCACATTTATTCTGCCAAAAATCTGCTTTGTAACAGAAAACCAAGAAGAGCAGAAAGGGAATTTTTGGTCATTAAAAATGAACAGTAATTTATCCTTCTCATAACAAGTCAGTGCCGTTTACAGAAAATGTAATGACCTTTTTCTTACACAATGAAACAAATTTAACTGCAATAAAACCTTTTTCATATGTATTCTAAGCATCAGGATTATTAGTGGCTTTGCTCCCATAAATGTGCTTTCTCTTTTATGAATTTTATAGCTTAACTAAACTTCACTCTTTTGGTTTGATTCTTCAAGTCAACTTAGAGAACACTGGAGGCTTTGAATCAAACTATAAAAATCTCAAGCTGCAAGGTGAAGCGTCACCCACCGGAGCAAATTAATAGAAGATCCTCAAATGTGCCTGATAAATTCTATACAGAGCCTTATGGTTTAAAAAGGAAAAAAACAGATTAAATATTAAAAAAAAAAAAAAATCATCTCCAGAAAAGAACTGTCAAGTGGTAGAAGACATTTCTGGAGTTTAGATAAGTTGACAAACTCCTATTTATATAAATTAAATTAGTCACTATGTTACTCTGTCATAGACCTTTGTGAACACACTGGTCACACCAGTAACATTTGCAGCAAGAAAAAAAAAAAACAACACCAAAGTATAATGTCCTCCTCAAACTGCTTGCTTTATTTGAGTACATATCAGAAGCTGGGTACAAACAACACAGACAGGAAACAGCAAAGTCAATATAAGTTTTTAAAAATGATTTTTAATTTTAATTAATTTTAAAAATGTGTAATATCCATAGTAGTGCTCAGATGTAAGCAGCCAGCTGTATGCTGCTTAAGCATGCACTTTTATTTATATATGTGTGTATACATATATATGGTACATTCAAGAGGGCAGTGTACAAGTTATCTCTTAAGTCTCTGCAGTGCCTTAAAACACACCGCCATCCTCAACCCTACAGACAGATCAGTTCCATTTTGTCAATAGGCATTCATGCCAATGAAGTATTCATCAGCAAAGAGGAAAGCGAAGCAAGAAGACATTTAATCAATATAAATAAAGTTTAGTTTATATGCAGAAAAAGCTGCAATGGAAAGGAACCTGCAAAGTTTGAGGAACAGCAAAAATATTCTATGATGAAATCTATGAATATGTTTGAGACAAAACAACAGCAAAGTTAGACCAGTTGATGAACTATTCCCTAAGTCCTTGGGGAAATGAGAGTTCTGCTCTCAGTAGACTGAAGTTTAAGACAGAAGACTAAAAACTGAACAAAAATCATAGCTTAATTTAAAAAAAAAAACGTATCTATTAACAGCTATCCACTGCACCGAAGAGGGACACTGACTGACAACACTGAAAGACCAGGGAGAAAAATTTGCAATAGAAAAACCTAGGTAAACTATCGGAAAAGCATATCCAAATTCTCTTCCTCTCTCTTCCCTTCATGTTCTTGCAAGTATTTATCTTCTGATGAATTAGTAACTCCCCATCAAAATATAACAGTTTGCATGATCTTCATCAACGACTATAACACAGCTTTTGCTTTCTATGGCTAATCAACACGTGCGCCGAGCAGCACAGCTTATTTCACACAAGAAGGTATCCAATAAATGAACTGAGCTTTCCATCACATTCACCAGGCTATACTGCTGACTGACCAAGAATAAAATCAGTTGACTGTACAGTATAATTAAACTATATATTTCACATACAGTCTGGGATCTTTAGAAAGCACATTTATTGTGCTCTATTCAGGTGTTAAACCAAGTGTTAAAAGGAAAATCATACTCTGTGTGTGCACACATGCACACACACCGGTGTTAACTCTCAAGCAACAGGAGTTCAAAGGCTTAATGGTAAACTAATCATCCTCATTACACTGCTTAAAGAAATCACACACCAGGAGTTGTCTAAGTACTTCACTGAAATATCCTGTATTATTTCCACAATCTACTTCAGAATAAGAGACATTACATTATTACGGTTTTTCCCCTCTTCACTTTTTCTCAGGTCAATCAATACCAGAAAAGCAAAATCCACACGGATTATCGATGCTTACAGGTTACATAATTTACAATCTAAAATGAAATGTCGGAAATATTTAATGTCAAAGCAAACCGCTATTACCTCCAGGTGGTTTATCTATTTGCTTACCTTTACTTGCACTCTCAACATGCTGCAATTCATCTGGAAATTTTAAGATGTCCCGGTAATTCTCCTCACAGATTTCTGCCAGAAAATGCAGTAAAGTTGTTTTCTGATCTGACGATTTAGTATCGCGAATCTGAAGAAGTGAACACAACAGAAAAATTGAAAAAACGTAACTTCCTTTTTCCTTTTTTTTTTTTTTTTTTTTTTTTTAAGAAAAATGTATAAATAGAGCGAATATTGCAAATGTAGACTCATTAGCAAAAAGTTACCTACACTGGAAGCCTGCATATGTAACAAATGGTTTAAAAAATGAAATTTCTCCAGTTCTTTATAATTTAAGAATACACGAGGAATCTCTCCCAGTGCTGTATTTTTTTAAAGAATAATTAATTATGCTGAGAACAAAAGCTGAAGACAGCCCATAAAGTTCTGCAGTTTTAACAAAGCTCGGTCAGAATGCTCACTGTGGTTAAAAAAATAGCTGTAAACAGACACCAAACAATTTAGTTCATTCCTTCAATGTTCCCCACTGCCAGATTTCTAAAGGAATCCCTCCGAATGCTGCACAGCTGGACAGTGTGCTAAAAGTCAGAATTTGTCCTTTTACCAGTCAAGTTAAAGAAATTCCTTGCCATAAATCCCTCATTTTTTATTGAAGCAAAATCCAAAATATGCTGTTTATCCAAAAGACTTTCAGACAAATTCTATACAGACACATGAAATGAACGCACTCCACCTTACTGGAAATACAAGATGATAATAGAATAAACAAAAGGTAATCCTAGCTGCCAGGAAAGGAAATTTAATACATCCAGTTTTATTTATGAAAAGCTGCATGAAAATTTTGCGCAGTGTGAAGATGCAGGTAGTTGCATATTTAGGTAACTGCGTATTTTCATTATCCTCTCAACTGCAGAGGCAATTCTGGGTGGTCTGAAATAAACTAGTCTTCTTGATGCTGATAAGAACCTCTGTTCTCCATTAACCTAAGTGCATTAACTGCTAGAATCAGCTCATTTCTAAAAAAAATAATAATTCTAAAATAATTGTTAAAATACTGGGCTAGTGGCAAATTTCCAACTAGACATAGATACTTGTGGCTAAATCCCATGGCAGAGTGCATGAGTATATCCAAAGTAACCTCATGAACTTAAAATTTATTTTCTCATTCTCTTAAGTCCAAATTTAGTTTCTCCATTCTTATACAAAGAATGGATGTATGAGTTGATTAAAGATGTAGTAGAAGTAGAGATTACCCCTCATTTACAAAGTCCATACAGGGAGTAGGTATTTGCAAGAGTTTGAGATGAGTGTACTTCACTTTTTATAAAGAATTTGTATTGCAAGTATATCTGTAAGCCTTTTTTTTTAACCACATTTTACTAACTCATCTAGTACAGTTCTTATGTATAAGTAATCTACAACATACACAACAAACGAAATCAGGGATTTATTTAAGAAGAATACATAAATGTGTGTGTAAAATCTCCTATTTGTTTTCTCATTCTCTAAATCACTAGAAGTTCTAATTCTATAATCCTCATGACAGGCTTGCCATTGATGTTCAATTTAATACAGGCCTTTCAGCTTTAAGGATTACCCTGTTAAGAATAAATGAGTGCAGTTGAAAAACAGGCTTTTAAAAATATAAGGTATTTAGGCAATTAAGAATGCAATTTAATTCATACCGATTCAGTGATTAAAGACTAAACAATGCTCAGTAATGGTATGCAGTTAAAAGGTTTTAATACGTTATGTACATACAAGTTTTTCCAACTTGAAAAAAATTGTAAATTTAGTGGCTAAACATCTGCATGGTAAAAAGAAATTGCATTTCAATTTGTCTGTGAACAAGACCTGTGGGATTTGCAGTCTTTGATCTCTCTGACATCATCAAGTGGATAAAGCAGTTTTTTTTCCTATCAGGACATTATTTTGCCTTCAGATTACAACAGAAACATGTTTTGTCACCAACAGCAACATCATACTAGCAAGAATTACCATTAGCACCTGCTGAGTTGTTTAACACCTGTAGTAAACATTCATTCAGCTCTTAAACAACTGCACCAAATTCACTTCTTTGCCCCCATCAAGAAACAGGTTTCCACTACATTCAGAGGTATTTTCAACAGCTGAGAGAAACAATGGATAACATTGTTATATGTTATTATTGTTATATGATAACAATAATAATGGATAATGGATAATGGATAAAAAGAATTTTGCTTCCTGTCTAACATAGCTATGTACTGGAACTTAAGTTCGTGAATCCTAAAAATCCCTGCCTTTCAAATGATTTTGTGTTATGCTCCCTGTATTTTCATCCTTTCAATTCTCAAAACATTACCATATTAGTCACAGTCATTCCCTAAGATTTGGTAACCCAACAAAACTCACCAACAGTAACAGAATTCACCATCTGGAATAGAGGGAATTGCTTTACTACCACACCTTTAGCACGGTTAACACAGTGGAACACAAAAGCTTTTACAGAGCAGTGTCTGTACATATGGCATTTGCCAAATATTAACAATGCATGTCACTGAATTTAGGTTTTCCAAATTTATTTCTTTTTAAAGACAACACTAACACTATGGTGTTAAATTTTTCAAATACAGCTTCTGATTCTATGGCTCTCCTTTACATGAGACACAGAATTTGGGAATGACTAATTTAGTAAAAATACATAAGTAATTAAAAAAAAAAATTGGTAGATCAGTGGAGGCTACGAAAGGAGCTTCCAGCTCAATTTGAAGCATCAATTTGAATGGTCGATACTATCAGATTCGTTGTTTGAGGAAGGATTAAAGACTAGTATACACAGAGCATAATACTCACAGTACACCCATTCAAATCAAATAACATACAGAGTATGTATGATGTTTATATTTGTAGCTCAGAAATAACATCAATATAACAAAAAGTCATCCTTTGCATATAGTATCTTGATAAAGCATTTAAAACTAAAGTGTAAGTACACATACAAAACCATGTGAGAAAAGTCAACTCTTGCAACAGCAAATTATACCAATTTATAATACCACTATATTATTATTATACCCATCTAATTCAAATTAGAATGGTAAATACATAAAGCAATGAAAATTGGGCTTCATATAGCAGAAAATGTCTTTTAACTTGAGTAATAAACAATAAATTTAAATTAGAGACAATGCACATGTCATTGTTCAGAGAAGCTTGCCTACATTTCCATTAACAGAAAAGTGACTTTTTCTGAGGTTGGAATTTATGAGTGATAATTCACGAAGTTTAATCAATATGCACAGGCAAGTAATGATACAATTGCATATCTAGATTTCGGTATGAGCTTCTTTTTTGCTCCGATTACCATCACTGTCTTTCTGATTATCTTATTTTTTGACATCACCTTATAACAAAATACACCTAGTGCCTAAATGCGACAACACAGTCAACATTTTATTACAGAGAATGCTTAAGTATTTTCTCTAAATGTCACAGACAAAAAAAACCAAAACAGAACTCAAAACCCACTTCCCTCAAATATCCATCTTGAAAACAAACAAAAAAGTTAAATAGATTTTGTTTCTGAGGGCAAAGCTGAATTAAATACTTATAGATTTTTGTCTCAATTCTTCTAAATGGAACTTAGCTGTAAGCACAGATAGCTATGCTTCAGCAATTATTCAGTGCAGTAGAGAACAATTTGCAGGATTAGTCAATCTACATTAGCTCTGTCAACATCTGTGGGATTTGCAATGACAGCAATTCATAAAACGATCACCTGAAGTGCAAGAATACTTTTTTGTAATCTATGCTATGCTAGAGTACCATTCACGCACAGTGATCACTTCCCCTCCCCCTCATTAACAGCTTTCTACTGGAACTGTTTTAAAACATTCATTTCCCTTTGGATTCCACTACTACCAAAAAGAAAATGCAACACTATACCTAAGAAGAAAAAAATAAATAAAATCCTTTAACTTGGTGTATATTTTTAAAAAGCTAGTAAAGAATATTTTCTTCCCCCTCAGGTGATCGTTTTTATTTTTCAGAAGTTAACAATAACTTTGCATTATAAACTACAGCAAGCAAAGCTTCTCTCTACTGAAATACATCCATTAACACTTGTGTATTTGAAATATTATTTTCCCCCAAAGGTTAAATCTCCTTGATGTACACGTCATATTTACTCATGGTACCCAAAAAAGACACGTGAAACTTGGATCCTCTGATGAGACCAAGCAAAGAATTACTGAAAAATTCCTCTGTGATTTATGCCTTTTGTTTTTTAATCTGTTTACAAATGTTGCATCCCTTTATTTTAAAGGTACTTTACAAACTGAGACAGTCAAGTTCAGATCAATGCCTTACACACAATTTACCATACAACAAGCAAGCCATGCACATTAAATTCTGACGTTCTTGTTGCATCCCATTTTTTGCCCCTACAATTACAGTTAAACTTTAGTTAACAACATTCATCTTTAATCACCAATACTTACTTCTGAGACACAGCTTGAGGGATAGATGGGTCAAAGATGGGAAGAAAGACGAGTAGCTAGAGCTATTTAACATACTCAGAGCTCCATGTATATTCTATTGACAAGATGATAAGTTGAACAAATTCAGATCGAAAAAGCTGTTCTACTTGTATATTCCAGAAAGACTCAGAACAGACTTCAAATTAAACTGACTTAAATTGCCGCTGCACTGAGAAAGACAGCTACAGCAGGGGACCATCCTAGAAATGCTTACTCTGTATTTGTCTGTTATTAAAAACAGAAGAGCAGTCAGTAAACTACATTGATTGAACACTTTTGCCTGCTTAGGGTACTTTCTCATGTGTCATGAGTTTCATGAATCTACACTTAAAAGTTTTATAGCCTCATCTTACCTTGCAAAGAAAACTGATGTTAAAGCCAAGAGACTGTGCATTTCTGGAGCCAGAGTTCATGTAATTTCCAAGGAACAGCACTAACTCTAAAAGCTTACTAAAGCTTTCACTCTTCTTCAGCTCTTCACAAGCCAGTGTAACTGCCATGATGTCAGGTTTGATATTGTTTACGTGCTCTTCAAACATAAGCCTGAAAAGGATCCCATTGAGACGTGACCGCAACATTTTCACTGAACTCATCTACAAAACAAGAAACATTAAATCAGAACATAAAACCCCAAAAGCTTATTTATGCAAAATAGCTTATATTAAAAAACAATATTGTGCAGCCAGCAAAAATACCAGTTCTGTACGTTTTCATTACCCATCCTTTATTTCCAGGATTCTGTACCTGCCCACAGGAATTCTTCCCCAAGCCATACTTTGCCTGAAAAGATTCAGTGAAGCACCATATTGAAAGTAAGAGCATGCTTTATGCTAGCAAACCATTTAACCTGTCAATTCCAAACTCATTGGCAATAAATGAACACCGCCAAAACCCTCTCTCCTAGCAAAGGAATTGTAAGCCACTTCAATCAGTTAACAAGAACTGAAGATCTGCCCTAAGGAATAAGTGGCAAACATTTCATCACATCTCCAGTGAAGTTACCCTTGCACTCTGGTATTTACCAATTTCCTAAAACTAAGCTTAGTTTTTCTTCCTTCAGAAATGCTAAAAGAATCTCTCAAGTGTATGTCGATACTAGCACAGACACGAACAGCTACACTTCTGTCTGATTAAGGTAAAAAATTATACTTCCCATTTTTGGACTTCTCATACTGAGCTGACCTGTAGCTCTCAACTTGCTCTTGGTCACTGGGAGAGCAATAGGGGAGAGACACGATGAAATCTCAGGGACCCTTCTGGAAGGACATGGGGTTATCTAAGTGAGTTCAAGACACATGAGGTCAAGCTTGGCTACTCAGATATCGATGTAAAGCCAGGTCTCATCAGTACTATTGTATAAGTATTTTCTGCCATTTTACTGATGCGATCTGTTAATGTGACATCAGCGCTACATATAACGTGTTTATTTCTGCTGCTTAATTAAAATGAAACCCAAACCAGTTTTTATTCAGTTATTACCTACACTTATAGCAAGTTATAAAATAAATAATATGAATGTTATCAGTATTGATAGTTATGAAATAAACTCAAAGATACTTTAAAGATACACTATGGTATATATTTGATCCTACAACTTTTAAGGTCATACCATCAAAAAGCCCAAATCTGTTGTATCCCAAAGAATAATCAAATTTAGGAGATGGATAAAGAGGTTTTGGCTGAAATCCATGACAGCGAGTTTTATATAAGAGGCAGTAAACACAGAAATACTAAAGTAAGGACATACATCTGGTATACCCTTTCGAGTTCTAGTCCCATGACATCATACTCCATAAGGAACATACTGTCTGCTTTTCAACCTCATCTTGTTGTCACTTTCAACAAATTTTGTAGAACTACTGCCCAAGATACTATCACCTTTATGTTTCAGACACTTTGCAAAAGGTTGTGTAGGACTAGTTTCTTTCTGAACTGATAAAAAGATGGGAGATGATAAATGACAGCATTGTAACATGGCAAATGACATAGATACTGAAAAGTATCTACAGTAGCAATCCATTAGTTTAAATCCCAAAGACCAACTCCATTAGACTAGCTACCAAAATATGTTTGTCTCTTTCATACTTCGCACAAACAATCAGTCATATTTCCTCCTTAGTAGTGGACTTTAGCTCAAAGAAATAAATTTAAAGGAAAAAAATGTGGTGAGGATTTTTAATCCACTAGAAAATTTTCATTTTAAGGCAAGAATGGTTATGTTCCAAATTTAACTCCTAATTTCAATTAGCAGAATACAGAAAAAATTCTCCCACCATGTATTCACTATCAGTGGTGTTCCTGAAACCCTTTATCCCCCAGAAAGATAATTTTTGTTATGTGACAAATCACAGAACTTGACTATTAAAACAGAAAAGATTTTTATGTCCTCATGTCTCCGTTGACCAAAGCTTTACCATGGCTCTTTGACGAACCATGATTTTTCTATTGGTGTTATCTACCAAACAGCTACCAGAAGCAATGGCAATAAACTTTCACAGTAAAAACTTGGGTAGCCTGAATAATGATGAATTCATACTAAAATGAACATAAGGTTGAAGGCACTCCAGATGGTCTCGAACAAGTCATATGATCAGACTGGAACGACGAAAAGGAAAGGATCAGAAAAGAGGCATTACAGCACAACTTGCAATCTTTTTTTCTACACATCCATTGTCACAAATTTCTCTGTGAGCTTCTATAAGTCAGCATCATGCCAGCTCTTGAAATACTGTTCTTCTAATCATCCTGTATTTCAGAAATATCATACTGAAAACATCTGCCTTGAAAGGATCTACCTTCACTGAGCTGCAGTAGATGGAAATTAAAATTAATCACATAATTTGCTTTAACTTTAGTGGAACAATCTCCAATTACTATTCTTACTCAAAATGGCACAGAGAAAAGTTGTCAAAAGCTTTAAATCCTGAAAACAGTGCAGCAAAACACATATAAGCCAACAGAACAGTGTTACTTCAACATTTGTGAAGAATAATCCTTTACAACAGTTCAGCCAATTTGTTCCTACTTTCTTTTCTTAATGCTGTGGAGTGTCATGGAACACTGATCATTTATGTGCCTTGCAAGGTAGTTTGAATACCAAACCAGCATTAAGTTTTAATTTCATTTGCTGATCTACAGAGTATTTTAAAAGTATCTCGACAATTTCGTAAGAACTGTTTCAAGTGGGTTGTTTCCTTAGAATTCAAAACATATATATATACACACATATATACATACATATATACATACATATATATATATATATATAAAAATATAATCCTCTTTAAGTATCAATAGAGGATGAGCACTATTTTATGTCCTCCTTCCCTGCCCTGGTTTCTTTCATACGCGTGTTTCTAAATATGTTCAATGGCTGATAAATATATTGAACTTGAAGGAATCTTCTGAAAATAGATAAGATGCAAAGATTAAATTAACTTAGGAAAAGGTCAAATTGTTTATAGTTGTACAGAATTAGTGTCAAAGGCGTGTAAGAAATAACACATTCAAATAGGTGTATGTAACAGCAAGCATTAGAATTCACCACAAACAATTAAAAAAGCAAGAAAATGGATATTTATTTTCCAGCTAACTGTGAATACTGAAGTGCATGTCATTATTCCTCTTTCTGGGCCTTCATAAAGGTCCTTGTTTGAATTGTCTGCCTAACCAAGTTCTTTATTCAGTTCTTTATTCGTTATCACCATCATTCAATTCTCAAGCCCTGTATTAAAGCAAGAATCAAAAGTTACTGGAGAAAGGCAAAAAGCACAATTAAATTTGCCTTGCTTCCTAAGGAAGAAAGCTGACATTCCTCCAATACAAAAATGTCGAGTTACTGCAACAACTTACTCAGCCTCTTTCTTACCTATGATATATTAAAGTTGCCTTCTTTCCAACCCCCAGCAATGTTCTAGAAAGATTAATTCTTCAGCAGCTCTAGAAATTGCAGTGAGGCAAATAAGTGGCAAACAAATTCAATTAAGGTGACTGAATGACTCTAAACCAATGCAGGTGCAATAAATTTGTACAACTCTTGCCACTTGTACCTCCCAGTAGGGACTGTTCAAGACAGCTAATCCTGGTTGTACAGAAAAAAAAGGGTGACAGAATCTGCCAGCCTCTACAACTACTCAGTGAAACATCCTTTTGCATTAACAATTAAATTACCAATAACCCAGTTCTTAACAGCTGAAGGAAGCTTTGCATTCATTAGAAACCAGCCCAAAAACCCTCCTGCTTTTCCAGAACACACACCAGAAAGGGAATTGTTAGGTCAGTTCCGTCACTTGTTTTGTTCATTCACTAAAGAGTTCTTGACTAAAATTTGGACCCCATAATAGTGGGTCTTTTTAAACGTGGTAATATTCTTCTTCACTCTACTTCAAAACTCACAGTTTGTGGTCAAGTGGATAAAGTTTTCCAAATTTAAATACCACTAACACTGCAGAAGACCTTATTTCTTTTTGAGCCTGTACTCTGAGTTAACAGTAAATTGTTGGTACTTGCACTTAGTATAATAAATGAGACTTACACTTTTATAATACTTAAAATGTTCAACTGGTATTGAAATCAAAAGCCCCATCCTTATTGAAGTTGCAGCTGTTGCCATGTTATAAAAATATTAACTCTTAAACATGAGTTCTACATTTAAAAATCAGATAACATTCTGTCTAGCTTATTTAATGTTATACAACTGATCCAGTTAATCTGTTTTTCTTGCCCTACTTCAACATGAACGCAAGCTTCTCTTTATATGAAGCTGTGTTGCCTTTTTTCATCCCAGGATATAACTTCAAAACCAGTTCCAATAACTTAACTATAGAATTGATTTTAACACTTCATCTAAATGAAAATGCAATTCTTATTTGCATTTACATATCCCTGAACTTTACGTTAATCTGTCCCTTCCAGCAGGTTAAAAATTTACAAGTACAGTTTTTCTACACATATTTTAAACCACTTATTCCAACCTTTATTAAATTTGATGGGCACAGTATTTATCCAATTAACAACTCTTGATAGTAAGTTTATATACAAGTAAGGGTACACATTTTAATTATGACTTAAAATAGTATTTCTGTCTTCTAATCCTAAATATATGCTTAACATCAAGGTTAAGTTTATTATTAATGCAGAACTACAAAATTAATTCAACACATAGCAAAAAAAGTATTCCAGTCAAGTAAAGACCTTAAGTTGAACTGTATTTCTTCCACTTTAATGAATTGTTCAATTAAATCAAAATCTGACATAAACCCAGCAATTTAGTACTATTAATGTAGTTAGAGACCTCTAAATATAAGATAGAATCACTACCCATAAGGAAGCTCAATATTTTTTATTAAACCAGATGGTAAAGTTGAGTAAGCAAACAAGCTTCAGGAAACAGTCCCTTCATACGGCAAACATCACCATTTGGAGATGTTTGATTAAACAGCTTTTTCTAATTAATGTTCCATGAAATATTTTTAAATTCTCTCAAAGTTCTTGTAGTCAGTCATTCCTCAAAAGAACAAATCAACAGAACAGTGATCATGACTATATTAATACTGTCAGAAAATAAGGATACTTTTATGACTTTTTCAGTACAATCTAGTGAAAAAATAAGGACTGTTTAGTTTCAGTCCTGTAGCAATCCTAAGTCAGACAAACGCTCAATCCCCTGGTATGTAGGACAACCAATAAAGATGATATAGTTTCCCAAGTGACTTCCATTTATAGTTGTGTAATTTTCTGGGAAAGAAACTGCCAGCAGAATCAGAATGAAAGATTACAAAAAGAAACAAACCATACTACTATATAACAAGACTGAGGAAAAAAAAGTTAAGTACTAGACATAACTGACAGACACGATGAACAAAAAAAAATCTCAAACTATCCAAGAGCAACCAAAACACAAGACCACTCCTCTCAGTTGAAGTAGTTTTCAAGTATCTACCAGTAAAACATAAATGGACATGAATTCAGACTCTAGTAAAAAGCATACTAAGAACACCTACTATCTACACACACTTAATACACACTACTTGTGTATCAGCAACTTCATTAAATGCTTATGTTTGACCACTACATCAAGACAAAGCAAAAGAACTATTCTTTTTATTTTGTGGTCACCTGAACTGGAGGTAAGTAATGTTCTGATTATGAGAACAAAAACAATCTCCAAATGTTCTCATATACTTAAATTTTGTGTATCTCAGTACTTTACATTTGATGACAGAAAACTTAAAATTCTACAATGTCCCTTATACACACTGTGCAGCCAATTCATATACAAACAGATCAACTAGAGTATCAGTTACAATCTTTCGCTTAACAAATTCATACTCATCCAACCAAGATGAGCTGCATGGCAAAAAATTAAACAGGCTACTTTTTACAGGTTTTCTTTACTTTACAAAGAACATTCCCACTCTCTTAGATGAGCCTTTTGACATCTATAGTAATTATACCTTAAATATATTTCCAGGTTTTCATTTCCAACAGCACATTAGCGTATACCCAAATTGAAAAGGCCATTAGTCAACTACAATCAAATTAGTGCAAAATGTGAAACCTGATCCTGCCTGTCCTATGCCCCACCAAATTTCAGATTAGGTGATTAATGAAGTTCCATACATTAATGAATCTCTCTCATCATCCCTTCTGAACAGGTGACACTGGGGAAATGATTTTATTTACTAAGAAACAACCAGCATATCATCTCTGCATAAGTGGTCAGCTATAGTCATCCTCTCTCTCAACAACCATATGCTTCTACACAAACTTTGGCTGTAACAGAATAAATATTCACCAACCCTGTTGGACCGGGTCTGGCTTGGACGGAGTGACCTGTTCATCAGAGTAGCCTACACGATGCTGTGGTTGGGACTTGGGACCAAAACCATGCTGTTAACACCCTAAGCCTTTAGCTAGAACTGGACAGCACTTGCATTGTCAGGGCCTTCTCCACTCCTCACTCTGCACAACCCAGTGAACAGACTGCGGGTGTGCAAGAGGTTGGGATGGGATACAACCAGCCAAATGACCCAAACTAACTAAAGAGATAACCCATGCCAGCTCAGTAATAAAATGTGGAGGTGGGGGGCTTAGATAGGTTAGCCATCTTCTGCTCAGCAACTGCCTGTACATCACTCTACACATGGGAGATTGTCAGTGGCTGCCTTTGTTTTATTTCTTTGCCTTTTTTTCCCCTCTCTTTCTTCTTCCACTTATCCTTCACTTATTAAACTATTTTTATCTCAACCCATGAGTTTTATCACCTCCAGTCTTCCTTCCTTCCTCTCCCAGCCCACTGGGGATGGGAAAGTGAGTAAACATCTGTGTGGTGCTTAGCTGCCTACCAGGGTTAATCCACAAGACCTGCTCTTTTCCAAATAGCTGCTCTTGACTCTGTTTCTACCTAAAGGGAAGATAAGAAAAGATGGAACCAGAGGATTTTTGAAGGTGCATGGTGATAGCACAAGAAGCAAAATACAACACAGCATTCAGGAAGTTCTGACTATATTTGAGGAAGACTTGACCACAAGGGTGGCCGATTACTGAATGCAGTGCCACTGTCACAGCTCTCATTGGCAGAAAGGCAATTTACTACTACCCTCCAAAGAGCAGCACGATGGAATGATGCAAATAAACAGCACACCAACCCAGAAATACCTTTATATAAAAGCTGTAGAGATCAATGGACTTAAACTGAATAGGGGAGCAAGGCTGAAGCAGAAGGCACAATGCAGGTACGGTTTTTATAGAAGAGAGATGTGTGGCAGAAAGGGGGATCAAGTTGGGAAAGGATCCAAGACATGAACATCATCGGTGAAACATTCAGGAACTCACAGCAATAACATGGAGGAATGTCCATCAAATCTTTCAAAATCAATGTTATTATGCACTTATTTTGAATAGTTAAAGAATTCATAGGCATCACTATCTTCATTTGTCCTAATGCCTCTACCTTGTCTGTTTCCATTCTGTGTTTTTCTTAAGACATGTCAGCTGTTCTCCTTGCACAAAATCTAAGTAATTTCCCACATTATTTGGCAGTATTTATGTAGGATGGAAGTAATGAAATACTCATTTCGTGAAGCAGCCATTCCATGGCATACTTTGCTCATTGTAATTTCAAAAATCTTGTTGTAGGCCTGGAAGTACTACTGTCACGTCATCAAATTCTTTTAATCACTCTGAAAGTGTGTGTTATGTGACAAAGAGGGAACAAAACACTCCTCTAGTGCTTCTAAGCTGATTTTTTTAATATATACACATATACATGTAGGTATAGAAAATACAATATAAAAGATATGCATATAATATAGATATGTATGTATCCATAAATATACATGTAATACATATTATATATCAATATATATGGATACGTATTAATACATATCTGAAAGATATTATAACAGACTAGTATATTCTGCTATATTTATACACATATTAATGTCATAATTCATTTAAGGTAAGCACCAAATTAGTATTTATAGAGATTTTTAGATTGTTACTAATACAACAAATTGATGGTAATGTTTTACTACTGCAGACCTTGCAACAAAAGTAACCAATGTATCGCACTTCTACCAAAATTCTTTATCTTTGTTTTGAAATAAAGCTTTTTGAACTTTATGCCATTTTTTTTTTAAAAAAAATAAAATCAATAGTCTAAGATTTTTCTAAAGAAGCCACTGATATCTTTCACTTCCTAAATACTCTGCAGAAATCTCTAATTATGTTCTCCTACCCCACACACACACTCAAAAAAAATAAGTCACAGAAAAGGTACTTCTGAAGCCAAATGCTCACATCACAGCTTTTTAGTAAAAATCTGGTTTTCACTCTTTCCTTTTAAGAGACCTCTATTTCTGTTTTAATATATTTTCATGTACATAACACCATAAAAATCCAGCAAGCACAAACCTAGCTCTTGTGGAGTTAGGTATAAATTGTAAACACATTACAGAGGCTCATCATCATTATAAACTTTTAGGCTGACAACTTGAAATGAAAACAGGGACTAATTTGCCTAAGGATTTATCAGGTCTTCAAAAGACCAGAAGCAGAAAACAGTCTTCCAAGTCATAGCTTAATGTTCAGTATCACACAATCAGTCAACTACCAACCTGTATTAAGGCAACTTGCTCAAATGTTATGAATTCATTTGGAGACAGGTTTGAACCACTACAATATTTGACATCCCTACTTTTAGAATAGAAGTATGTATTGAACACTAGTAAAAGCAACAGAACACAACTTACAATTTCAGTTCTAATATGAATCCACACCTATTCTAGATCATTTTTGCAAGTTTCTATGTGTTTATATATATACATATACCTTTTATATGTACACATACATATATATGTATATACACATGCACACATAACATACATACACAAAGACTCTTTTTAAACCAAGGTTATTGTGAGCATATTAATTCTTTCAGCTGTTTAGTTTTTGATACAGCAGGACAGATTCACCGAAGTTGGCAATGCCATTTGGTTACTGGGTCTTTTATAAACTCTAGGAAATTCAACTACTCCAACCTTGACTGTTCTCCATAACTGTTTATAAAACACAAAAGACTTGCACACAAGACAACAAAGTCAGACAAAAGATTTTGTCTGGCACAGAGGTACCTGTTGCTCTTAAATACATACCATAAATCCTTCCAAGAAAACATCTAATATGTATTTAGAGAGATTTTTAGATTATTACTCACCAGTAACTTTTTCCTACTGCAGGACTTGCAAAAAGAATAACCGAAGTAATTTAAACCTAATTTTTTTCAGCTTAATCTCTTTGACAAAATAGAATACTCCACTTAATTATTGCACTAATACATACCACAACTCCAAATTGTTCTGGCTCAGCAAGATCATTATATTCATCCTTTAATTCAGCTAAGGCATTGAGTTCTTTCTGCTCAGGAAGATTCTTCACTAGGTTCTAAAACAAACAAGGCATTATATCAAATCTGTTATATTAAACTAGCCGAGATCTTAAAAAAACATGCTTAAAATACCACAACATGGAAATGCATGAGGAAATTATCAGAAATCTTATTTACAGAGCTTTAACACTATATAAACATCAAATCAAACCAGCAATTATTTAATACAGACATCAGCACCTCTCTTACAGTCTCTAATTTGAAGAATGGCTTCTCAGTACTAAAAAGTTAGACAAAACTCCTTGATGCTTTCAGATCCTGAAGAATTAGACCCTATCAACAATCTTTTTTTGCCCTCATGATTGCATCTTGCTCATTAAATATCAATCAAGAAAGAACTGGTCTGTGTAAAGCAAAACAAAACTACCTAAAAATAATAAAAATCTTTAGACAGTCAAAAACACACAGAGAAGAGCAACATCTCAAAATTGTACACGTCATCTGGTTAGTCAATATACTGGAACAGAGGCACAGATATCTTATTTTTAGAATATACCAGTCTTGACATGCTTGCAATATTCTTGTTTACTAGGAGGATTTGATTATTGATCACTCTGCCAGGCTTGATGAAGTAGGCATTAAGGTACAACTTTTAAGAAACACGTCAGTTTAATTTGTCAAATTTACAAGTGGTAGCTAACTTAATTCTCCAAGCTGAAAATAAAAGAAAATATTCACCCATCTTAACAGGGAAAAATAAAGCTGACAAGCAGTCTCAGACAAAGCATCCCTGTTGCAGATTTTTACGCTTACACCAAGAGCTAGCGAATATACTTGGCAGAGAAAAGATTCTCCTTGGCATCATACAATTAAGCTATAGCCTTGTGTTTAAATCTAAACATGCTTCCTTACCTATGAACCCTAACCCATGTGCCACAAATTTCTACTTCAGAAAAAAATTAAGGATCTCTAAAACATTCTTGCTGATCGACTGTTTAAAGCTGGTGAAGACCAGAAAAAGATGTACTAAACATTTTTCAACCTATTTTCATTAGGTAAACTATTTACTGAATGCTGTCATCAAAAATTTCACGGTATTTGTCAAAAACTTGTATTTCATTACACATTAATACACACAGTAAAACATTTTTTCCATCAATGCAGAAATACAACTATCTACTACTTACTAAAACAACTTTTTTTTTTTTTTTTTTTTTTTTTTTAGCTACATAACTGAAATCTTCTAAAATGCTTGATAATTTGTTTTTCCACACCCACAACCCCTTTGGACAAGAGCTAACAGTTTATCAACACATTTTACTCTCAGCTCCTACGAAGGAAACAAACTCTACTAGCACTGCAGTCCCCTATACAGATACATATATATATATAAATGTTTATTTTCTTTATTTGTAATTCATAACTGAAAACGAAGCTAAAAAGCATTCAGTGATCACATAGTCAAATCCTTGTCAGTACTTTAGGAAACTAGTTTCATTAATGTATTCATTATATGGATTTAAATAAAAATGGTTTACATAAACATAAAAAGAAGTAGAAATTTAAGGCTGACATTAAGAGGCTGAAACAATCACTCACTATTCATTGTCACAATGCCCTGAATTCTGCTACATCTGGTATTTGACAACTATGTGTTTACAAAACTTCCTCTCTCAAAAAGAGATTTTTGGTATTTGTAATTTGGTAATTGAGAATATTTTTTCCTCGTGTTTTCCTCAAGGAAGAGTTACAATAGTATATAGTCTATCATGTACTCAAACTGATTAATCCAATTAATTTTATAACTTAAGTTTGAAAAGCAGCAAGAAATGAGGACTTGAGAAGCGTTAACTGAAAAAACACTTTTCTCTATGCTCTATTACACTATACCCTTTTAGCCTTCCCTACTTTGATACTTAGAACAAAGCAGTTTCTACATGTGCATTTTTATAAAGCACAAGTTTTGCTAAGCATGAAAGAAAGCAAAGTTGCTTTGTAAAATTTTTCCAACCAGTAGTATCGAGAACTGTTAAACTGGTAAATTGGTTAGTAACTCAGTTGGAAGATCAGAATAAATATGAACCAGAACAGACTGAACATGAAATAAACAATACAGCCCATTCATGCCATTACATTTGTCAGAACGTCCTTAGAAACACAGAAGGAATGTCTTCCCTGTTATCAGTGAAATCTCCCTGCTATGAGGAGCAACTCTGCCACACCATTCCCTTCAGAAACAAACCAATCCCCAAAGCCTCATTATTTATTTTTTTAAAAGATTATAGGCAGCTGAGTTTCTAGATAGCTACAGTCATGATGAATTCACATACATTTATTCTGGTATTAACACTGCCTTTTACTCATGCAACTTTATTTTCCTCCCCAATGCTTATGCACATCACTCTTCTCCCCCTATAGTAATAATGTAGTCATATCCCCTCTCAGCTATTTATACTGCTAATCTAATCAAGCCAATCTTTTCTAGCTTCCTTCTGTAGACTGTTTCACCATCCTTCAATCATCTTAAGTAGCTTTTAAGTTCAGCTTCTCCATTTTACATTCATTTTTGAGAAACGTACCGAGTATACTAGATAAGGCCTTTGAAGTACATTATTCAAAAGCGTAATAATTATTCTCTCTGCTGGTGATACTTGACCTGATACACCTTGCAATCACATTTGCCTTTTTTATTGTGAACTGGGTCTCGAAAGGATGAAGTTAATTTTCTTCATAGCAGCCCACGTGGTGCTGTTGTGACACGTGACCAAAACGATGTTGATAACACACCAATGTTTAAGCTACTATTGATCAGACCTTCTGCAGCTTCAAGGCCTCCTCTGTTTCTCATTCCATGGGGTGGGCAATCTGTGCCTCCCGCCCCAACAAGTACCCCAGGGCTGGTGGTTGGGGCTGGGTGAGGGCTTAGCTGCTCCATGCGCAGCTACACCACAGTGGTAGCTATACTTGTCCGCTTGACCACAGGCTATTACTTCTCCTCTGTCATTACCAACTGGTAAGCTGCCATGACATCAGCTTTCAGCATTTTATTATTAACGTGTAAGATCATGACTTCATACTTCAGCATAACATACTACATTCTATTTCTACTAACCTAGGTTTCATGGTACCTCTACATTTGTTGCAGAGACAACCACACCGATATTAAACTATTCTGCATTTGAGGCATTCAAGGTGGGGTTTTTTACTCCCTATTGATTTTTTTATTTTACTAATCTTCAATTAAATGATCTGATACCCCTAATAATAAACAACCTTAGGACTTCTAGCCTATTTCCAAATACTACAGATCATGTGCATAAGCTTTTTGTGAGAAGACATACTCAGTGGTCATGTGCATAAGCTTTTTGTGAGAAGACATACTCAGTGGTCAAAGAGAGTATTATTAGCAATTTAAATATATTCTAGAAATGCTAATCAACTTCATGCTGACATGGCCTGAAGCAGGACATCATAGTGAAACACATCAAAGTCAGACTAGAAATGGTTTCCCATCAAATGGCAACTTCCAAAACCACTGTGCCATAGGATTTCCCAAATGGAGTATGACTGAGAATCTTAGATACCAAATATGTATTTCCAAACACATTAGTTTAAGTAGTATAAAATTCAGAATGTGACAGAATAAAAAAATGTAACAGTATGTAAGTGCTATTGAGCTCAATAGTTAGAGATTGATAATAAAACAACAGCCTTTCCTTTAAAGCCTCATCCAAAAACTCCAAAAATGTAGGAAAGCCTTGGTGAAAAAAGAAAAACTACAAAGGACAATTTTCAATTTATCAATTATCAATTGATAAATTTAATCCCATTTACACTGCACTTTTTGCAACATGCTAGCTTTATTAAAACCACATTCCTGTTAAAATTTGAAGCAGCTGTTTTTTACATAATTATCTGTGAAAAGACCACGCAATTCAGTTTAGCCTCGCGTCCCTGGAACAACCATTTTCCAGGTCCAGGAAAGGAAACCCAAATTATTTTGAAAGCCTTGTGGGTAATGGGACAGGGGTGCAAGCCGGAGACAAGGCAGGACAAAAGGATAAATCGAGGCCTAGTATGTTAGCTAGATTCTGCACCTGTGTACAATACTAAAATAAACCAATTCAATACCAGTGTCATTGGTGTGCTACACCTGTAAACCACTTCAGGTTTACATTTCTCTGTCACACTGTGTCACTCCCTAGAGACCGTGAGGGGCAGCGTACACACTTGCTCTTCTACTATGAGGAAATCAGAGAGGCATGTAAAGAACCTGTATTCCATCTCCAGCTGAGAGACTTTGGACTCAAAATTTAACACCAAATCAGCCCAAGAGCAGGTTTGATTTACAAAGGGTTTCTGGGTTTTGTAGTAGTATCCTGAAATACTCAGGTAGTTTCATCCACCACCAGTGATAAGCTGAGTTGTTTCCACAAAAAGCCTGATGGAACTTCCTTACCCACCAGCCTAAACCTTTTAAGTGCTTGTCTTTTAAACCGAAAAGCCGGAATTACGAGTTTTTTTCTTTTGAAAGGGAAACTTCATAAAGTCAGAGATTCAGAAGTCCTTTTGTTAATAGTGTCTTTTAAAGACACTTTTACTGTTATACATGACCACATTCAAAAGTAGAAGTGAAATAAAACAATACACATGTGTTACAATTGTAGCTATTACCCTGGAAACTCTACACTATTCATACTCCAAAATATTACACCTTTACAGCATTTTTCTCTGGAAAACAAGCTATGAACAAAACCAGAGATATCTTCACATACCTGAATCAAGGATTCACTCAGCTTCTCTTCATCAACCTCTAAAATTATATTCTTTATTTCTTCATAAGGCAAACGAAAAGAACCCAAAAATATTGCTGAAATTCAGAAATAATTAGAATCAACAAAAACAAAAATATTTATATAAGGCATCAATTTCAAGCAGATGAAAAAAATCATACCTTGATTCAAATAAAGATGATTAATAGTTAAGAACTTTTCTATATAAAATAAATGCTAGATGAGGCACACAATTGCAGTTTGACTTATAATCAATTTTATTTCTAACAAATGAAACTACGACAACATTTTTAACTGTTTTAATCAGCCTTAGTTGCTCCCTAGCAGTTTTACTCACCTCCAGCAATAAAGTCCTGTTTTTATGAATGGCAATAACTGCATTACTAAGAATGACTTACTCAGCCACTAGAAAGATTTCATCTATTATTTTTTGCTTTCATAGCCAAGTATTAATAGCTGTACTGCGTTTACCATTGGATAAAGGATATTCCAGAAAAAAAAAAAAAAGAAAAAGAAAAAAGAAAAGAAAAGAAAAAAAAAAAGAAATCAAACCCCCTAACTCTATACCACTTTTTAGTGTAACTAAACTTATACAAGAGACAATGCATATTGTATACCCTTCAAACATGGAATTCTCATAGCAATTTAATCTCATAATGTCTCAACACAGCTCCATTCAATAAAATACAGTTTCCCTAACACAGATGTGTTAGCACTTTTAATAAAGTGCTGTATATTCAACCTTACTACTATGGCTGATTTTCCTACATACACATTTTCAAAATCTGAAGCTTTATATCACTTATGTCATAGTTCATTTTCTGCTTAAGAAAATGTGCTCATGCATGTGGTAATAAACAATGCACAGATTTTGTCTTACACACTTCATTTGCCACAGGCACAGTTGGACTAGTGACATTTTATGGTATTCCTAATTCAAATAAGAGAATCTACTACTCTTAATGATTGACTTCCCTCCATAATCAGAGAAGCAGGAAGTTAAAGGCATTAAAAAGTGGGTCTCTTTACCTTCCAATTTATAGTACTAGTATTTGCACCTAACTTATCCTATTTTTGTCTTTATAAATCTAACCCCCATCCAGCTCTATTTCTCCAATGCTCTATCCAGCAAGAACAATTAGGAATGCCCTCTCAACCCCAACCCAGAAAACCTACCTACACTGTGCCTTCCCTGAACCAGTGATCATAATTTTATTATACTTCCAGTCTAAAGCAATTCATGGAAGAATAAGCTTTTTGTTACAAAAAATATAGTTCGTTAACATTTAAGTCTATACCATTTCTCCATGTTAGTTTTGCCAATTTATAGTGATCTCAAATCATATGTAAAACACTTCTGAACTTAAGACTTATGTTCACATTAACCAGTTTTTGCAAAAATAATTTCGCACATGCAAGCAAAAAGAACATTTAAGAACAGTCATGTGGGTACATGCCAATTAGATATTCACCTAACACATTTCATGCCACTTACATAAATTTTGTGCAGTTTTTCCATCCAAAATTCTTAGTTCTTTAATCCTTTTCTTTGACTGAACTGTTTTCTTTTCTTCTGATTCTTCTACTGCCTTTTTAGCTGTAAAGAATGTATTTATTAAATTCTGACTCATTAACACAACTGTTCAATCTTAACAGACAAATACCAACTCAGCTAGAAAGCCATAATAATGCATCTATTAGAATCAATTCAGGCCAAAATGAATGCACTGCATCAACGTACTGTATAATATCCAAAGAAATCAAGCAAATTTATAAAATTAAGAGAAACATGAAATAAAAACATTAATGTCAATGACCAATTTTCCCAAGCACTATAGAATTATGTTTTATACATTTTAACCTACAAAGCCTGTTTCAGCTCCAGTTTATTCCAAGCACTTTTAACAATACAGTGATTTGGTGTACCTCAAAGCACGTGAGTGCCCTCTGTTGAAACAGGAGTAACTCAAATACTATTTGAACTTCTTCATCCAAAACCAATACGGCAAATCACATGAGATTTATCACATTACACAAAGGTAGGCTTTTAGTAGTTATTTATATTGTCACTGATAAACAATGAAAACAAATAAGAAAATACCATATATTTAAAACTGATTGGGTTTTTTATTATCAAGGATCACCACCTTATATTCAATGCTAAATATTATATAGAAAGGAACATGGTATTGAAATATTTAGAATATATGCAAGGTTTTGCATAAATTAACATATTTAATTTTCACATAATTTTTCTGTTTTAATTAAGTAAACCATTAAAAAGGACTTATGTCCTTTTAAATACGACATATTTGGCACTGAAAGAATAGAAAGTTAACATGCTTAACTTTAATTAAACTTAATGAACATTTTAAGTCATTCAAAAGTAACTGAAAAACTTAAAAGACAAATTAGGAGGAAGTTTAAAGCAGACTAAGAATGCCTTTTTTGTCTGAGCACTGCTTTTTGCTGTACTAATCAGCATAGATTTAATTATAGGTATCTCCTAAAAAAATTATGTTAATTTTTAGTGTACAGAATAACACCAAAACCTTAGTTTCATCTCTAACCGCCCCCCCTCCAAAAAAAAAAAAACCAAACCACAAAAAACACCACAAAAAAACAGAACAAAGAAACCAGTTATTTCTTTCCTTCTACACATTACCCCTAGGAAAATACCTAGCATAAAATAATTCTACTGGGTTTATACCACTTGAATAATTAGTTTACCTTGAGCATTCTCACACTAGTGTTAACTAAGTTAGTACAAGACAGTTCCCTCATCCTCATCCCCAGCTACCTCTAAAAAGCCTAAAGCAGAAAAAGCTAAACAGAAAAGATAATTCAACAACAAAGCAACACTTGTGCTCCCCTTGCCCTACTATTATTCTACAAGATAACTACTTCACATATGACCAGTCTGCTTTATATTTGTAAAAGGACAGATCAACACATCAGCTCAATGACACACAAACAGTAAAAGTTCCTACCAACACTGACCGATTAACGAACTACCATTAATAATCCTTAAGTGTCACTCCATGAAATTATCAGACCCTTAGCACTAACTGTTCTCAATTAAACAAGGAAATTAAACCAGATGCTCAACAAAACAAACAAAACCCACCCAAGAGTTAAAAAATAGTTGTCCCACAAAATGATAATAAACATTATGATTTCTGTTATATAAACAGAAACTACTGAAAAGCCTAGGTTTGTATCTTTGAGACAAGTGAGAGAAATGATTCAAGAAGATGACTGATGTATCCCAATCTTCATCGGTTTAAAAATTAAACTCTGGATTTCCATTTATGAATGGGCGTCTGAAGTGCTGAACACCACACACCCCCTCATAATCTCCCCAGGGTACCACAGTTGTCATGACAGTTGCACACTGAGGACAAGCCTGTCCTGTAGCCAGCTAAGATAATACACACACAGTTCAGGGTGCTATCCTTTCAGTCCCGTGGCTTGCAAAACTGCAGAGGTAACAAAAATATTAAGTAGTAAAAGAACACAGGAGAATCAGAAATGTTTTTTTTACCAAATGTCGCCCTCACAAAGGTAACACTTGTCCTACGTCAGTAATTCAGGTACACCTGATCAGACACAGCAAGTGAGAGAAACCTTTGTGAGCAGGAGTTCAAGGGCAAAGTTATTACATGAACCCAACTTAAAACATGTATTTCAAAGAGTAAAGTTAGCTTTATGCCACTTGACAGAAAACATGGAGAACTACTAGAACCAGATGCTTATGTGACTGCACACAACACAGCATCAACACCAATCTTACCAACCTAAGACCTGTTGGCAGGAAAAGACATTAAATCACCAGCATTTCTTCACCAGTTTGACTCATGCTTGAGATTACATTACGCATCAGTGAGCTATCAAAAGGCATGCTCTTCCCCCTCTTCTGTTAGAGGTGCTCTCACTCTGATCACTTAGTCCATCTTCACAATGACTCAACAGTGACAAGGATCACGGATTAGAGAATTTAAGAAAATAATTAAATCAACAAAAAGCTACTTAATATATTTCAGAATCAATATATGCTACTGCTGACCAACCTGCTTGTCCTTTTCAGGTACTCCCTTCATAAGTGCCTGTTTAAAGATGAGACACACATTTTTTGTTTGATGCCACAGAACCAGAGAGAGAAATCAAAAAAAAAAAAAAAAATGGATTTCATAGCAGTCAACATAGGGTAGCTCAAAAAAAGAAAGATGAAAAATCAATCTGGAAGCTAAAGCGTCTGTATTACTTCATACAGATCTTGGAGTTTAATACTGTGATTATTCATTAGAGCACTTTGATAATGGCACTGGCTTACATCTTCATTCAAAACGAGCTTTTTAGCAAACTGACAAGCCTTACAGACAGTACCTAAAACTAATGGCAGTCATACTCAGGTTTCTGTAACAAAGGTGGTCATATTTTGGAAAAAAAGGTGGAACAGAAGAGAAACTTCCTTACATTCTGACTGCAACAGCTGGTTAAACAATACAACACTAAAACACAAACAGGTCAGCTCTCCAAGTCTGAAGCTTTGTTCCACAAGGTCCACCTCCTACCCAACTCCCTGCTGAGTTAGCCATCCACTTCAAGTACCCTACTTAAGTTTGCCTCTCTTGTTTCAGAACACGTAATGAGAGTTTTCCCCACTTTAAATAGCTGAGTCCAAAATCATCTTCCAAATTCACGGCTCACCTGTTTTACTTCCCAGAACATACTCACTAATTAAGTTTATGTCAGTCCTCCACTGTATAAACAGCCCTGGAACCATGGCAGAATCCTGCCCAGGTGCTCTAGCAAGTCACCCTTCACAGAAGTGAAGAATAACTCCTTCACACATTCTCCATAAGGAGCCCAATTATTTTGTTACCACGTGAAACCTCTACCAGCAGAGTCCAGACCCAAAAGGGCATGCCAGTTTGTCCCCTTGCACTTCAGATTAGCATTGTCTGTTATCACATCCATGGTGAAGCTTATCTATTGTGTTCATGAAAACCATTTTTAAACCTCCGCCTTACGTCTGTTTTCTTCTAGAAAGCTATGTCCGAATACTAATCTACATAAATTTGTGTGAAAAGGGGTTATCTGGAATAAATATATACATACACACAAACACTCAGGCACACATAAATGTTTCTTCATTGTTTTGAATAAATGGAGAAAATTATGCTCTTGGTTGTTTAAAAATGTCCCAATTCAGTTGGGAATAAGTAAGCAGCAAACATCTTTTTTAAAAAACAATTAACAGTCATTGAAATGACAATATACCCACTAATGCATAATTATCTCACACTGGTTAGATGTATAGAACATTCTGGCTGGGTTTATATTTCTTCACAATTTACCTCAAGCAAACAGGAGAGAGAAAGAGGAGACCCAATATGATAAAGCAAAAGGGGAAAATGTAGGTTTAGCATACATAGATGTCTTTTTGAAGACCATAAAATACAGATCAGAACACCAACATGATGTAGCCTATTTTTTCTTTTTATTTTTTCTTTTTCCTTTAATTTAGAGTTCTATTTTGTTAGTAACAACGAATTTCTTTATCAATATTGGAAGAAAAAAGCTGATGCAACATGCTGCAAGGGTTTGTTTTCTGTTCATCTAACTTTGAGACGCATGTGCAGCTCAAGTGTGTACCTTCAGTGTTGCCTTCAGCTGGGAAATTTAATCCCACTGAAAGTGCACCCCTTGAAACCCATTTAGGATCTAAAGAAAAACTGACAACACTAAAAAAAAATGTTATACAAGTTTAATGATACATTAAACGACACTAGTAATAATTACGGTAAAGAAAATACACAAACATGGTGAAATACTTCAGAGAGGTAATTAAGTACAAAATTCCACCACCAGTACTTTTGTAGCTCTGTAGCAAAAAAATTAAACAGGCATGCCTCTTGAAAAGTACCATTCTACACCTGTTCATTGGTTTATCTACTGAACAGCATTAGAAGTCATCACAAAAAATTTTTAGAAATGCATACAATTTAATTTCATGGTATTAGAGCTGTTAAAGCACTTCAAACTAAAAATATCCAGTTCGTATTAAATTCCTCCTTACCTTTTTTTAAATAAACAGCAACTAATTTTAATAAAGAACTAACACTAAAAACTGTCTGTCATGAATATGGTGAGAATGAAAATTAAAGTGAGATAAAAAGGAGTATATAGAATTCCAGTGGGGAGAAAGCAGAGATTCAGGTGAATGTTAGCCTACCTAAACCTGAGCTTTAATCTCCAATTTCTATCAACTCTGTACCCACAGTGCATTAACACCCTTATATTGTCATGGAAAAAAAAAACGAGTAATTTCACCTTATTTCCATCTGGCATGTGGCTTAACTATTATATTTACTAGTATTTGGCAACAAAAGTAAATTTACAAAAACTAGCAATTGCTTTACTATTCCCTTTACCTGAAAGGACATCTATGCTATTATAGGAGTACAGGAGAAAAAAAAAAAAAAAGGTAAGTGTGCATATAGTTGCAAGAAATGTAAACTATACACACAACAGTATGTATGCTTGAACAGCTTAAATGATTAACTACACTGAGTAGTTCAAAACAAACCCCATAGATACAACTTGGTAGAAAAATGATATCACAGAATGACAGAATGGTCAGGATTGGAAGGGACCCCTGGAGATCACCTAGTCATCCCCCCCTGCTAAAGCAGGGTCACCTGGGGCAGGTTGCACAGAGTCATGTCCAGGCAGGTTTGAATGTCCCCAGAGAAGGAGACTGCACAGCCTCTCTGGGCAGCCTGTCCTGGGGCTCTGCCACCCTCACGGTAAAGAAGTTCTTCCTCATCCTCAGAAGGAGCTTCTTGTGCTGCAGTTTGTGCCCGTGGCCCCTTGTCCTGTCGCTGGGCACCACTGACAGGAGCCTGGCCCCGTCCT
>JAVJGJ010000034.1:17968607-18007078 GCA_035590215.1 Microhierax caerulescens
AAGTGTGTAACGGATCCGTCATGGGAGTGTGTGGGTGGGGGGGAAGGAAGGACAAGGGGTGCACGGAAACTTGAGTCTGTTTTGCACATTAATGGCTATAATGAATAAGAATTGGCCCAAAATCATGCTTTGGAGTCCTGGAGAGGCTGCCGGGCCCCTGGAGACCATCTGCAGCAGGTCCTGGCACATCCTTCTGCTTGTGTGGAGGGTGGCTGGGAGCAGGTAGAGCCAGCAGAGGGGATGCCACAGTGCGGGGAGAGGTGGCAGCAGCTGAGTCCCCTCTTTTTATGCTGGGTGCACAGGGGGAAGGAGCACCCATGCAACAGCCCAGACCTTTCCAGGTGGGTTCCCTGCTGCAATGCCTTTGGACACAGGTCTCTGCAGCCCTTTTCCACCATGCACAAATGAAGTTCGTATGTTTTAAGCTTGGATCAGAGGCTGTCTAGAGAGCCCCTGGCTCAAACCGGTGCTAGTGGCCAGGGCCTTTGCTGTAGATCCCAGTCTTCTATAGGCAATTTCCCCCCACCCCCTCTAAATGTCACACAGGAGAGTGCAAGCAGGTGGCAGGCTGCAGGTGGTACATCATGGGGTAAGTGTTGCAGTGCCATGGTTGCACTGACGTGGTTGCAGAATGTGCGAGTTGTCCCTTTCAACCCTGGATGTGTCTATTCCAGCTGGAAAGGTGAGTGGCAATGCAGCTCTGGCATTTGTAGTAGGTTTGGAGGAAATGAGCTTTTAATATGGTGTGCCTGGCTGATCTTCATTTAATATTGAAGGGAGCTGCTTTAACAATGCATGATGGGGCAGTCATTTCCCATCAGGTATTACTGATATATCTGAAATGTGACCGCTCTCTCTGATGGTCTGTAATTCAGTGGTTCGTGCCCAGGCAGAGGAGGGTCAGCACAGCCTTGGTTTAATTGCTGGATGAAAGCTATGCCAGCATAAAGATACTATTTGGCACCACAGAGTACTGCCAGGGCCAAGACCCAGTTTCTTTCTTTATTGATGCATTAATTCTTTAAAGCAAAAGAAAGCATGGCCCTGACAAGAACAGACCTGAACTCCTCTGGTCCTCTACCAGCAGTGACATTAGACAGGAGCACTTCTCTGTCCCTGCCCTGTGGGTGGACAGTAGAGGGCCCATGTTTCATCTCCAGCAGCTAAGGGTCATGTAGGATCGACAAAACTGCTGCTGCCAGACTCAAGTTCCAAACTTTTTTTTTTTTATGCATATCAGAAGGTTCAGGAATGGTTTAGATGCATTTAATTTTAAACTCTCAAGATAGCACTCATCAGGGACTGTCTCAGGTTTAGGATATAGACTAATCCTGAATCCCGTGCTTGCTATCGATTCCCTCTGCTGTTTCACTACCCTGTCCCAGGCAGTATGTAGCTAAGGGATGGTACTGTTGTAATTATATACAGAAATACCAAAGCAAACAAAAGTGCAATCCCAAAGATGGACTATAGGCTGTTTTCTGCTCTTGAGGGAACAATGTTTTTTGTCCATGGACTTCAAGGCACACTATTATTCATGAACAATTTAAGACAGAAATATTTGATACTGTAAGGGGGTTTGATAATGACTTAATCAAAGGCAAAATATCCCTTTGCTCCAGTTCAATGTTCATATAGTTTAGTTCTTGTTAGCATTGATTTTCCCCAAGCCTTTAGCATCTTATTTATGAAAGGCAGCATAATGAATTTTAGCAATAAACAAGAATGTTGGAACAACAAAAATAGACCTTCCACTCACTGATGTGTCAGTATAAAACTCCTGCTGCATTTCTAGAAGGGCTCTACCTCGGCTGGCTTACATTTCCTCTACAGTCGCGTGGCAAACATTGTGCCCCCATCTCCATCCATATGTAGGACAAGAGAACTCAGAAATTACAGAATCACAGAATAACCAACGATCAGGATTGGAAGGGACCCCTGGAGATCACCTAGGCCAGCCCCTGCTAAAGCAGGGTCACCTGGGGCAGGTTGCACAGAGGAAGTTCTTCCTCATCCTCAGAAGGAGCTTCTTGTGCTGCAGTTTGTGCCCGTGGCCCCTTTTCCTGTCGCTGGGCACCACTGACAGGAGCCTGGCCCCGTCCTCCTGGCACTCGCCCTTAAGATACCTGCAGACATGATAAGATCCCTCTCAGCCTCCTCTCCTCCAGGCTGGACAGGCCCAGCTCTCCCAGCCCTCCCTCATCAGGGAGATGCTCCAGTCCCCCTGTCATCTTCTAGCCTTGTGCTGGCCCCTCCCCAGTAGCTCCCTGTCTGTCCTGAACTGGGGAGCCCAGCACTGGACCCAGCACCCCAGATGTGCCTCACCAGGGCAGAGCAGAGGGCAGGATCACCTCCCTCTACCTGCTGGCCACGCTCCTCCCAACGCATCCCAGAGATGATGCAGCCTGTAGTTCCAGCCAGCAGAATGAACTCTGGCAAGTGTTGCGTCCTGAGGGATAAAGACAGCGAAACTGCACAAATGGTCATCAAGAAGTGCAAATGTGTCCAAAAGCATCCTGAATGAACAGAGCCCTGACAACGGCGATGTCAGAAAACAACCATGCAAGCCAAATGTACTAGTGACCAAGGAGGTATTTCCTATCCAGTCCTACAGCAAATTAAACTAGAAAATATTTAATGGATCTGCGATGGGTACCAGGTGCCCCCAAAGCTGCTCTGTCACTGCCCTCAGCTGCGTAGGGCAGAGAAAACAGAACAAAAGGCTCAAGCCAGCAGTGGGCCCAGCCTGGAGCCAGCTGCCACGGGCTCCATCAGGTATGGGGGAAGCTTCTGGCAGCTTCTCACAGAAGCCACCTCTGTAACCCCCCGCTACCAAACCCTTGCCATGCAAACCCAGTACAGGATCCCAGACAGAAGACTGGGAGATGCCACAGTTCACACAGCTGAAGCTGTAATTTCTCTCCTGGACCACATCATCTCTCCTGCAGAACACGTATGTCATGCAATTTGTGAACTGCATAAACTGAGATTAAAATCGTTTGGTATCCAAATTCATTTACAGCCTCCACACTGTCATGTGATCTTAAACCTTGACAAATAGCAAACCATTTGCCCAAATATCTAGAGATAAATGCAAGAGCAGCAACAGATGCTAGACACACCCTCTTGTCAATTAAGTCAGCAGCTGTGTGATCTCATGTTTATTCCCAATGCCACCTGGCATTTTTCAGTTCACCTAAAATCACTCAGTCATCAGTTCCTGAAGTAAAATTAATTAAGCACTCCTGCTGTCACTTTGTCCTCTCTGCAATCAGAAGAGCTAAATACCTAGTACAGAATTAAAAAAAAAAAAAAAAAAGAAAGGAAAAAAAAAGTTTATTACAAAGGAAGCAAATAATTGATTCAAAAGTAGATCTTAGTTTCAGCTCAAGATAAAAAAAATAAAACTGATTGGGAAAAAAAACACATGGAACCTCTTACAATCTGGTATGTCTTTTGCCTAATTAATGTAATCAAGCTGAAGGAAGTGACATCAACCCAACAGATTACACTCTGTGGAAGGAAAAAAAAAAAATTCAACTTAGTTTTATGAGTTAGTTTTGAAAAAGAATAGCAGGGGATCTATATTCCTATTAGTTGTTTTTAAAATACAATTAAAATACACCACATTTAATGCCTATATGAAATAACTCTTGTTCCATAAAAACTGCCCTAAAATGGTTGTAAATCAGTCTAATTTTCAAGTGCAATTTGAAGACCTGCATCAAGAATTTGTGCAATGAAGTTGCAGAACTAAAGCATACTTAATTAACCACTCCCTGTTGCAGTTGCTTTCAGCTTTCCACCAACAGCTTTGATTTCAAGTAGATGTCTGGGCCATAAATCAAAACAAAACAAAACAAAAAAACACCAAAAAATCCACCCAATCCCCCTCACTCCCCTGCAACTGATTTTGCCCCCTATTTACCCTGCTAAAGAGCATACAAGGAAATGTTACTTTTGCTGAAAGGCAGTAAGAAAATAATAATTCACCACATGAAAATGGTCTCAGAAATCCATGCAAGTCTTCCTTCTGAACATCAGAAAACAAACAACAGCAGGCAAACAATGATAAATCAAATAATATCCTCAATAGGCCTACTTAACTCTGTTGTATGACGTGCTGTAAGAAGCTAGAATAAAAGCTACTAGCCTTTTCCACAAACTCCTCTCTCACATTCCCTCCATGACTATATGGAAGAAAACCTCAGGATTGTGCACCCCGTTTCTCCTTTTGCCATTGCTATTGCTTCAGCATCTGCAACGCTCAATGCAAACACGCTGGGTTTTGCTCCAAAGATTTTTTTGATTTTTTTTTTTTTTTTTTTTTTGCTCCTTTTTAGATACTTATCCTAGGTGGGTTTTGCTGGGCACTGCAACATTACGTGTCTCTGTTGCTTATATATTAGTGCCTGGCTAATGACTGAAGAGATCAATCAATTCATTTTAGAAGTACTATAGGAAGTTCTTATGTGGGTCAGAGAAGACATTTGCCTGTAAAATAAAAATGCTGCTTATAATAGTATTTCTAATTTAGACAGTCAAATGTCCCAGTTATATTTTTTGCTCTGATATCAGGCCATCGTCACCACAGAACTACGAGATAGGATAGCTATAATTATCTTCCAGATTCTGACATGCCTGTTATCAACACAACTTCCAAAAGTGGAAGTACCAGCACTCAAAAAAAAAAAAAAAAAATCTCAAAACACAAAAAATTGCTATCATATTTTATCAAGATTTTAATAAACTCATTTTCTGTTATTACTATGGAAAGTCTAGTAAATAAAAATCTTTTAAATAAATAGTTCAGCTCTTGTTCCTTTTAATCAGACTTGTAAAAGGCACATGTTTCCCAAGAGAGACACTTAAGGGGATGACATTTTCCAAAGGAATTTCAGAAATAAAGCTAAAAAAAGATCCCAAGATCCCAAAATCCCTTTATACAGCCAAGTAGATACTGGCATTTAATACAACAGACTAAAAATTTTAGTAAAACTGATGTGCTAAATTTATTTATTTTCTTCTTTCACTGTGACATTTGACATCAAAAGCACATGACTAAATATTTACACATTAAGTAAAATAAACATCTCCAAATGCACATTCCAGTACCCTGCCCCTTTTTGAAGTGTTTCTTTACCATCAAGTTAAAACCAACATGCATGAAACATTGTTTCACTTGTACATCTCTACATCCCAAACCACTCATTTAAGATTTCAAGATACCCTGTAGCTTTTTAAATGTAATATGTTACACCTGGTTATACACTCTGACCTACACAGTGAAATAGACACTGTTACATGTCCATAGACTCAGTACTTCAGAAATTTGATATAACATTTAGCAAAGAGAATTCTATCCACCTACAATTTAGACTTAGAAAAAAAAACCAATATTGGTCATTAGCTTATGTTTATTGTTTTATTAAGCCAGCAGAACTCAAAGGAATGCTATCATACTCATCAGGTCCAAAGCATAGCTTTACAGGGGGAAAGGATCATATTTAAAGTAACTGGGAAATTATCTGACTTAGACTTCATTTATTTCTACAGCCAGTAAGCACTGCACTGTGAAGTTGACTGGTAATCACAACTTTGATAGTTGATAAATACAAATAGCAACTTTTATCCTTATTTTAGTCTTCCATAAACAAATGTCTGAAATAGTGGCCTTGTGGTGGGTGGTATCAAATAAATCTAATTAGTTGCATGTAATCTATAACAAGCATCCATTTCAACCTGATCATATGTTGGCAAAAATATACTACATGCCAGCGACAATAATACAGGCTATTGCAAACTTCAGATTAGAATTACTTAAGAGTTGTAACCAGACACATTAAAGGGCAGTGACTTGTTGAGAACAGGAACTGTCACACCATACGCTGTCACAGGGAAGACATATTGCAACTTTCCACATCACAATCACTCTGACTTACCATCATTCTAACTAAGGTCATCCCAGTGGAGTTTCAACATACTGTAACAGTGAAACATTTCTGGCATACTAATGTAATTCTCTGACAAACAAACAGTAACTGAGATACTTGATGATTCAATACTAAGCAACCAAAACCATGAGGTTCCCCTTCCAATAACTGGGATAAAACAACTGATACTTATTAGATACTGGCCATCATTCAATGATGCATTACTGTTTGTCTTTTGTATATCACATATAATTTTGGTATTCCCCTCTGCAGTCTTTGAAAACACAGAGAAAGTAAATATAAATTAGGTATTTGTGAAACTTGCACTGACAGAAATAGAAGGCAACAAACAAGAAAGACCAGCAAACAGCAGGATTGAAATACTGGAAAACAACACATCTGTTTCAAACACGGAGAATGTCCATGTCACTGGTTATGAATGCTAAAAATTCTGAGTTCTCTGAAGAGAAAACACAATGAAGACCTCACTATGTATGAAGATGTGACCCCTGGCTCAGAAAAAAACTGTCAAGTGTTCAAGGCTGGGAAGTATCACTATTTAGTTTATTCTGTCTACGTATATAAAGAGACAGACGTTTAGTATATATTAATTAACATGTATTTACTCTTTTTCCCAATCATTTGTTCTCTGTCACCTTCTGAAAACAAAATACAGGGCTCAACAAGCTTTAATGTAACCCTGTATGGCTGTATCCATTATTACTACCTTCTAACAGATTTACCTTGAAAAAGCTTTCTTAGGGTCCAGTATGTCAGCGTGTGTTCAAAACACCCAGGTGCTCACTGAATACCTGTGCAATGATTATCTGTCTTGAAGAGTTAAAGATAAATTACTTCCACATAACAGCATTAGTCTTAGGAGACCTATCAGAGTACTAAATTAAGCCACTTACATTGGAACAGACTAAAATTAGTCCAGAAACACACAGCTACCAGTCTCTCACCTTTATAAACATCATTAGGTTTCACTATTTGCCTCAGCACACTGTAAGTATCTACACATAAAGAATCCACAGTATAGTCTCAATTTAGCAGATGTAACCTATGATCTGCTTACCATTACTACCAACATAAGCAAAACTAATTCATTAAGGTGGCAGCATCTCTGTGCCAATGATCCAAATGTCTTAACTGCAAGAACAAAAAATGTCAAAGGGAAAACCTCAAAACTTATTTCTTATCTACTGCCTTTCTGAATATGTAACTTAGATATAATTCCACATTGACTTATAAAAAACAGCCAGTTTACCACGTGGACTTTTTGCTTTTAGAAAGGCTTTAGACAGTAAGTTTCTTATTCATCTGCCTCTCATACTGGGAAGCTATTCTGTAATAATATTCTAAAATAATTATATTCCACCTCACAGAACAGAAAAAGAAATTACGTTTCTCTAAAAGAATGAAGTTTCAGAGAAGTTTCAGCTTCTTACAACTGCAGAAGACACAACACCTACAGAACATACAAAATGTTAATTTCACATTTACATCCTTTAGAGAACATGAACAAGTAATTCAACAACTCAACGCAATTATCAGCTTTTTATCTGTGTTAATGTGTATGTACCTAGTATTTTCTATTTCTCAATGAATTCAGAAACTTAATAGCATGATTGTTAACTTTTAATCCTTTAGATAGCTTTTTAATATATCTTCCTCCAAAGAACCTTTATTAATTTAGATAACATATCTATCCTTACTCTATGTATATATGGCAGAATGTCTTGCAATGACAGATATTCTGTTCAAAGCATCTCCTAATAGCATTACAGTTGAAACTACTATCCATCAGATAAAAGTTGTAATCTCAAAAGCAGATGAGGGATTTTTTTTTTTTTTTTTCAGCGATAATGAAAGAAAAATCAGCTTTGCACTTAAAACCAACAGGCACAGAAATGGATAATTTTTTGTATATATGACATCATTGCAGGTCAGCACAATGTGTAATGGACGCAGGCCACAGATCAGACCACATTTTGTCAATCTACCCTTGCACAGAAAAAAACCCCAACACACTGTGTTTCACCTCAGAGAAATTTGAGCAAAAGTACATTTAGGATGCAGCATGCACTAGCTATGGGTCTGACAAAAGATGGAGGAATCATCTCTAATACAGATTTAAAGTAATTATTTTACAAGTAAGATTAAAAATTCTGCTTATAACTACAGCTTTGCTTATGGTGGGGTTTTGTTTATTTAAATAAATGCACTGTTATTTCTGGAACTCTGCTGGAAGCTTTCAGGATGCTAAAATATAGGTGCAGAGTGTATTTAATAGTCACCACAAACTTCCCTGATAAGTAGCTGATCTGTTTTCGATCCTTTCCTCTAGACACATTTTTTTTTCCTCCCACCTTCACTTGGGTCACAAATTTACACTTTACTTCAGCAAAAGAACCTGCATTACAATGCCCAGCTTTCTACTAGTAGCTTCCTTTACCAGTATTGAGAAAGTTTCCCAAAAATATAGCTACAGCTGCAAATAACACATCAGAAAGTTTAAGACATTATTTAAAAACCACCCTACACAGAATTAGAGAACACAGACCTAGAACTGACAAGCAATTGACCTCCAAATCATTATCAGTGCATTATGTACATATATAAAGTTATACACAAGAAAGATAAGCCATACTTAACAAAAATTTCCTCAACAGCTAATATTAACAGTTCATTTAAAAAAATGACAGTAAAATCCACGGAATGAGCTATTTAATCATGTTCTAAGAAACTAACTCCAAATTAAATAGATTTTTCCAGTATCTGACTTAAATTCCCTTGCTAAAAACGAAGTTGGAAAAAAATACTTGAAGAAGAGTAACTTTTGAGGATTTTTTTTTTTTTCTGCTTTGACTTTAAAGAAAGCTTTCTGTTTAGTCTGATCTTTTTACTTATTCATACAGAACGTGTTTTATTCCAGGAATACATATTTATATTTGTTTAAAACCAAACAAAACCCACTTCTTTTCAGTTCAACACAGATTCTTTTTTCAGTTCAACTTCTGAATTTCTTTTGCGTCAAATTCATAGAAAAAAATACTCTCTGTAAAAGCATTATAGATCAAGACTACTTCATGAATGTATTCATATTTCATGCTAATTAGTCTTTGTACAGAAAACCTTTCCCTGGTGTACCTAGTACATGTGTCTCTGTCCTCCAGTGCTCGTTAAATGTGCTATAGTTTATTTGAGCACTGCATCACTGAGACTGAAATAGAAACTTCAGAATACAAAACTGCTTCTCTTCCTCTGCTGTATTTTATAGAGCTGCTACAAACAAAAGTTCTATTTCCCTTAGAAAAACAAGCCATATAGTAGGTACAGAATCTACTACCTACTAACGGAGTTATCACACTAGGATGGTATTCCAAACTTTTTGAATATATGTACGTATACATTTATCCATGCGAGACAAGCAGTGATCCTTACCCTTTTCTAATGGGGACCTCAGAAACAACAGATGTAGGAAAAACACTGAAGCATGAGTTTGAGTTTACCTCCCCTTGAATTTTTTTCATAGCCAGAACTGATGATTCCACCTCTTCTCTGAAAGATCTTAATTTTTAAATTCTGAGAGCTCAGGTCTAACCAATTAATACATGAATTCTGTAAGCTACCACCTAAAATTTAAGACATTATAACTAAGACAGCTCAGTCCCAACATTGTTAAAAACACATACAAGAGACCTTTTAAGGCAATACATAGCTGTTTCTTACTCTGATATTTTTTCCTTCCAACACAAAACATTGCTCTACAAGTTCTCCACAACCCCAACACCAACTCCACTATCTGCAAACCAGTCCGTAGAATTTCCACAATTGATTTTTTATGAATGAAATATTGCATAAGAGGTTTAATTTATTCATTTTATATTAGCAAACAGTTCTCAAAATTTACTAAAGGAATACTGATGAATACCTAAAATTACTCCAGCAGCAGAACTATCATACTTCACTTAAGTGGAAAAACTGTAATAGTAAATATATCACACTTCGGAAAATAAATACATCACACATCAGGGGAAGGAAAAAAAAAAAAAAAAAAGGAAATAGCCTGCCTTAAATGCTACTGCTGAAGCTTTCTGACAAAATTACTAATTTAAACTTTTGGTGAAGCTGAGCAGCAGGGGTTTCCACGCATTTCTTCACCAAGTGGTGGTCTTACAGCTACCATATACAGATGTGACATACTCTACAATCTCAGTTTCATGCTTGGCACTAAATGAAGACAGATAATCAGCATCTCTCTGTAGAGGTAATACAGTCAGGAAGTAACTAGCAGAGTTTCTTATTTTTTGTCCTTCCTCCTCAGGTGTCCAGTGGGGAAGACCAACTTGTCCTAGTGACATTTCAAAAGGGTTAAGAAGTGCAAATTAAACTAAAATGGAAGGAATCACCTCCACCTTAGAGCAACCGGCCTGGATTCTGAAGAGGCAAGATGCTGATTTAGAACATGAACATCATGTTTATAGGAATTATGTAGAATACATTATGATATACGTTAAAGTAACCAATGAATAAAGCTAGCAACTTTCAAATATCCCAGACCTCGAGCTATTTCCCATCTGTGTCTTAATCTGAATACAGTTTCATTTACATACAGACTACTTGTACTTGCTTTGCTGAAGCTGCAATTATTACTGTTCTTCATGTAATGCTAACCAAGACCATAACTACTCAATCCAAACCCTTCTGATTCAACACCAATGCTCTGAAAAAATACTATAACTATTGCACATCTAAAGAAAGCAAGCTCCAGGAATAACAAATAGGAGATCTAAGAAAACCGAATCTATCTCACCTGTCCCTCATTAATTTTTCCCCTTATGAATATACCACAAAGCCTTTAAAAGCACAGTAATAAAAGAGACATAATTATACGTGTATTACAGCCCAAAATCTCCAGCAAAGTTCCTCTGCCTGTTCAACCCTATGGCATGATCATTCTGAAAGCATTATTTATATTAGATTCTGCAGGAAAGCAAGACAATACACAAAACAAACATAACACAACTGAGACTGAGCATAACTTCTAAGAAAGTCTAAACAGGTATTTTTTATCTAGGATGTTCTTCATTCACTATCACGCAACAAAAAAAACTCTACAGTCCCAAACGGGGGGGGGGGGGAATGTATACTTCAAACTTCCTGTATGTTTCAAGAGGAAATCTTCACAAAATATCAGTGTTTCCCTCATCTTAGTCCACTACTGCTAATATTTTGACCACAGGTTGTCTGTAGTGAAGATGTTTATGAAAAGAAAAAGCTTCACTTGTTCCCAGCAATATTTATGACAATGCCTACCTGTACATTTCATCAAACAGCATTGTGTTTTCTCATACAGAATTAGTGCTAATTACAATCAACACAGAACTGTCAGGCACTCCCATGTAAAGCAAGTAAAGCACTATCATAGTGGGTTTTAAATACAAATTTTGGGGTGAATATTCAGCTTCTGATCTACTCGTAGCAAATCAGTATAATTACTAGTAGGTCATACCAATATAACATCTGTTTTACATAGTATGTTTTTTCAAAATAAAATACATATTTTGTGAATCAATGTTGCAAATTCCACAAAGAAAATGAATTTTCTAACTTAATGAAAGGTAAATGTGCTAAAATGCTATGTGAAATAAACCACAAAGAACCAAAATTTACAATTATTGCCTCCTAACTGGAAGCTTTTGTTTGTTTTGGCCCCTTCAGAATGCTATGCTCATTTTAGTTCTTTTGTGCTAGGATGAATGAAATGGGTACCGATGCTCTTGAATTAAGACACACACCCTGTTCAACAGGAGCAAGTGCTACCTAACAGCTACCACTTGCACAGTGCCTTCCTCACAGAACAAAATTTATGGAGGAACATATGTACAAGTAATTCTTGGGAGGCCTCATTTGTGATTTGTCTGAACATTATCCCAGCTGTGGCAAAACTACATGCATCATTCCTAAGCTCAGTTTGGAAACCATGCTTCTCTGTGTAACTACTGAAAATTTATTTACCAAGTATGACTATTAAGGAATCAACTTCTGCAGATAAGCTTTAGTACCTGATGCAAAACCAACTATAAAGAACACATGCACCTTTTACCCTCCTTTTTTCTCGATACTTTAATCATAGCAAGACTGGGTCTAGTTATCTGGTACAAATTGCCCCCATACTCCTGGGCAGAAAAGCTTTTATTTCATTGCTATTTATATACAAATACTTTTTTCCCCTCCAGAAATATATTCTTAGGCATTAACTATGATTGTTGGTAAATAATTCCAAGATTATTTAGGAAACAAAAAAACGCATATAAAAATACGAAGACACACATATGTAAATCTAAGCTATGTGGTAATAATTTCAGGCATAAGCTTATTTAAACAATCTAAAGCTTTTTCTATTCCCAGGTTTGACAGTATCACTACTGGACAAATCTGGTTGAGAAAAAAAGAAAAAGATGAAAAATGGCAAACTAGCAAGTCCTTCTTTATGGTACTTGCATTTATCCTGTTGTTGAAAAAGAACTATTTCAAATTCCCTGAAAGATGAAAACAAATGAGCATGCTTCACTTCTATCTGAAACAGATACAAAGACAGATTATCTAAGCACACAAACTAACTAAATGAAATTCCTGTAAGACACAGAAACAAGTGACCCCACACTGTGAAGCAGTACCTTCCTTTGGTTTGCATTCATATACTTCTGAAAAGGAGAGGGCAAGGAGGGAAAGGAAACATATACATCCTGAATTAATCAGAAGACCAAGGGAGCCACCTGCAGTTTGCAATCCAGAAACAAATACATTATGAGTCTGTGGGATTTTTTCTTTTTATTTCAACAAAGCAACACATACAGCTGAGCTAGTACAACATGACTGTGCTTAATGCTAGAGATTCCTGTATAAAACTGAAGCATGTGGTCTCACACCTACAAATACAGCTGTGTTAAAGGAACGTTGGCCAAAACATTAAAAGTTTGTAAAAGTTTAAGCTCTTTGGTGAATGTGATCTGGGCTTCTTAACACATCAAATTCAGATCCATTTTTTGAAAGTACTAATCCATTTTCCTCTACTTCATAGTATGAAATGTAAATGAATGTAAACAGTTTTCCTTCAAGTTTGATGATGCACCAACCTTATTCTTTAGCTGCTACTTATCTCTTTAAGAAATAGCTGAAGAGATAAACTAAACTTTTTTCTCCCCAGTAAAAATGGTTGATAAAGAATGATGCATATTTCATATTGTCGTTTGTCAGTCAAGAATAACAGTGAATATAAGCTTTGTAATATTCACAGAGGAACACTGCACAGAAGTAGAATCAATCTTGAAATATTATATGGCTGATAGCAGAATGAGAATTTGAAAACTGCACTTAAGGAATGCAAACAATTACTTCAGTGAGAATGGTTGAAGCTAAAACATTCATTCTTATCATAGACTCACTGGTCACAGAGGGGATTAAAAAAAAATAAAAATTCACATCAGAAAGATATGCCTGTTAAGTAGAGGAGCAAGGGGAAGGAGAAAAAAAAAAAATCAAGTGAATCAACAGTATCTACTGACTTACATTGAAACAAGCCTGTCTGTCTTTCTCTCTCTCTCAATATTTGGGCAGAGGTGTAAATAGAAGGAATATAAGTTAGTCTAGAAATTAAAAAAAACCCTGCAAAATATCACACTATCCTTCAGGAAATGGTGGTTTCATAGAGGAAAAAAATTACACACTATTTTCTTCAGAAAATAAAAAAAATCAGCCTACTTTATATCAAAAATAGAACACAACAGACATTGCTTTAATACACCCTTCCTTACTAAGTAATTCGGTAGTCCGTTCTGTGTTTCCTTCTTGCATGAAAGTACCTCACACAACTGAAATTAGCAGGTACAATAAGGTTCAAGTGACAGAAACTACTGCAAACATTAAATGCCTCAATGAATTGCAGCAATAGGGCCTCAAAGAAAACTTCCTGAAGACTGCACGTGGGTATCCCACAGATGAACATTAGAACACCATCTGCATGATGTTTAGGAGTAGGACTGCACTATTTACTTGCACATGTATATTACAGAACTAACATGTTAATTACGTCAACAAAATGTGTTCAGAAGTGAAGGGTTGTTTTAATTAAAGCCCGATGAAAAAAATATACTAAGGAAATTGCATCTTCCTGGTTTATAGTATCTAATTTGTTCAACACAAATCAAAAAACACAGTCATGTCTTTCATATTGCTGAACTACAGAAATTTTGTGGAAGAAGAATAATTTCAAATACCGAAAGCAGTGAAGTGCAAATTTTCTGGCATCCTTTCTAATAACGGAAAATATTAATTGAAGGTATAAGGAGGAGTTGTTGATGCTGCATCCAAGGGAAAATAAAAGCTAAAGTGGGTGGGAATAGCAGCCCACCTACATTCTGGCCTTTAATTCACTACTCCAAGAAAGCTGACATTTAGACCTCAATTGCCATGTATTCACAGGAAGATATTGGCAATCAAAATACTACCACAGCTCAAGATTTAATAATTCACTTTAATTAATAGATAGTCATTGAAGCACTTTAAGGCAGAGAAAAATAACGTACAGAAATTTTACCAGACCTGAAAGAAGTCTTGATAAACTACAGCAATCAAACGCAAACAGAAGATGCTAGTCAATAAAAAACTAGCAGAAAAAAAAAAAAATTGCCAGTATCTTTTCACACAACTTGTGATGAAGAACTCAAGATGCTGATGACTTGTTAGAACACCATTTGATCTTCACTTTTCAGAAGGACATAGGATGGGTGAGCATACCATCAGAAAAAAGCAGGGGTGGATGATAAGAAGTCTACATCTGAATGAAAGTTTCAACATAACTGGAATAATGGTGATGTGTTTTTATTAGACTTGACACATTAACAATGTACAAATAATTGTTGAAGCCTCCATATATTGTTTGTATACTTTTTGTTCACGAAAACATTGAGTGCAACACCTGCATACATCTATCACACTGCCTATGTATAGTAACAACTAGTATTCCACCTTCTTGTGTTTTTAGAGCCAGTCCCTTCACTATTTCCAGCAAATTTAAAAAGAACATTTACCTTATAATGTTTACAAAAAATTATTTGGGTAAGCACTTTCATCTGCTTACACTTGTGCATAAGTACAATTTCCTCAATTGTTTACAGTCCAATCTTTACAGCCTAAAAAAGAAACTATTTATCATCTTCAAAAAAGCTTATTAAAAATGTTGACAAAGGAGGCTGTTGGTATCATCGCTGCAGTGTTGTGTAAAAATCACCTTTTTCTTAGCCTTATCACGTCATATGTTCTGTCTTCCTCAGGAGAAAGAAATGCTGTCTCCCTGCACTGGTCTTCAGGGTTTTTTTAATAGTTTTGGTACACTCTTAGATTTTTTTCAACAACCTTTTCCTACTACTTCAAATTGCCTGTTTCAAACTCTTTCCTCCTCAACCAACAAAACAAGTTTAGATACCATGATCCTGGCACTGACCCAAAACATGAACAAGTTTATCAACATTCTACTAATTTTTCAAGATTATTAATATTTTAAAACTAAGCTGAGCCCTAGAAGTTATTCATGAAGGAAGATATCAAAAGTAAGACTGGAAAACCACCTAAGTTTTCATCTTGTCATTACTAAAACAACATCATAATGAAGTAAACTAATACATTTTATAATATGCATGTATTACTACACTATACATAGAAAACAAAAATCTGAATATTTTGTTCAAACTTGCCTACATGCAAGTTTGTTATTTTCTCTTGTCCTTTTTCAGTCCCAACTCCCATGAAATGAAAAACACATTTCAGCTATTAAAAACCTTACTTCAGTTTTGAAAACATATCAAAATGATTGTTGAATTGTAGTTTAAAAGTCTAATCATAAAGAATCAACAGAACCTGATCGTGAAGTTTTCTCTTGAGGAAGTTGGATGGATAATGAATTCTGTATTGGAACAATCCCAGTAGTTACAGACTATTATGTACTAATTACTACCTTTACAGATCTACTGTACGCATAATTAATTTCTTCAGAGCACCACTATCATTCTTGACTGGCAAAATACACAACCTAAATTACAAGAGACAGAAATTAACATGATCCTTTAGGGAGAAGGCATTAACTTGCTTTGTAGTGTTTAGCAATTAGACCATCAATCAAACTGCAAAGAGTGATTTTGATAGCAGCAGGCCTGATACATCGAGTATTGTCACATTATTACAAAGTTATCTGAAGCCCCAAGCAGATGATGTATCACAACTCGCCTACAGAGCCATAACATTTTAATCCTTCACTTTCACCTGCTAGAAGGCACTTCATCATACAATTACATGTGTATTTAATATTAAAAACATTAAATGCCAACATAGGGAGTTTTTGAAAACATAATCCACAAATCACAGCAGACATCGCACTGCTGCTGATGGTGTTATTTTCCCTTACACTGGTAGACAAAGATAAAATTTGCTGTCAGTTATGGGACAGAATCAACATTTTGGAAAAGAATGCTCTACTTGCACAAAATATGATCTGCCTAGATGATTTCAAATATTTACCACTTAGTAGGTTCTTGCCAAGAACAATAATGTTTTAAACACTTCATTTTAGTTGGTGGTGGTGGTTTGTTTTTTTTTTAAAGACATTCTATAGAAATACAAAGATACACACCCCCAACCAGGCCAAAAAGCAGTAGATCAAGCTTCTGGAGATTTATATACTAAATTAATTCCAGAGATTAATATGCTAAACAGAAATTGTTGTTTGACTTCATTACAGTATTTCCCTCACTAAAAAATTACTATTATGTATTTGATCAATAATGCATAATATTTTTTTTTTATTTCTAGAATTTTAATAGTAGCGTAATCTAAAGGCATCAACAAGGCGTTCTTAGTTGACAATGCACCTCATGATTTTAGTGCATATTAACAGAAAATAATGACTTAAGATCACATAATAAGACTCACAAGGACAAGAGGCATTTATCTGATCGGTTGGATCTCTTCAGTTATCAAGAAATACTGCAGGGTTCATACCATGCCACCCAGCTAAGGAGGATTGTTCATTCAGTTTATTTCACATTTTCTTTATACTCCATAAACTGGGAAGGATTATTTTTCTTTTAAGTAGGAAAATATTTCTGTGATCACATAAAGCTTAAAACTGGCCACACAGGTTTAAAAAATGAAAAATTTCTCCATGTAAAGGTTACCCTACTTGTTAAAAAAACAAACAAAAAAAGAAAAAACCACACCCACACAAAACTTGTCTGACAGGACTGTTGCTTGCAGATAAGATTAAGATTTAAAGTTTTGAAAACAAGAAGATAAGGTTAAGTTAACAATCACTCAAGAGAACTTTTTCCTCTTGCTATTTAAATATCTACACAAATCAATCCTCCATAAGATTATTTTGCAAATCAAATAGTACTGAGCCCAAAATTTTCAAGTTCTGACTCAAACTGTAAAAGGATGATGCTTGTTCTCTCCTGCAAAATCTCTGCTTTAACTTTACAGCAATGCATGATTCACAAAATAAAACTCTGGATTATATCAGATTCTCTCTTACAGCAGGTCAACACAAGTAACTGAGGGGAAAGTAGCATCATCTTTACTCTTTTCCTCTGTGCAGCTACACAAGGAAATATGCATCTCTGTTTCATTGTCACCCACAACACAGTAACCATCCCATGTCTTAATACCACCCAACTCGTTGATGACCACCACAGTGTCCCATTCATTTTCAATTATGCCTGACCTGGAATATCATTTACTTGCCAAAATTAACTGTGATCATTGTTTCCACCTCTGCATCTGAAAGCATAATTCCAAGCTTAAAACACTCATCTATAATCTTTAATAAAAATCTGACGCACTGGAGTCCATTTTTCAGAGGCCCTTTAAGAAGGCATTCAGATCATCTGTATTTACCTTGAAGAAAAATGGAGAAAATCCTTCCAGTCTGTACTGAGAACATAACCAGGTCTCTGTTAACTTAGTCCAAACTCTGAAATGTCAAAACCCTGTAAAGTCTGAAAGGGAATATTTTTTTTTTGTTTCCACTGCTCCCTGTACAACAGATGTTTTTGTAACTGTGCTCAATAACTGATTTTACAGATCAAATGCTGCAGTTTGACTGAAAAGCAATGATCTGAACCTAACTAAATACATTCCTCATATTTAGAGGGCATCAGTATTAAATATCTGATGTTACAGTAGCAAGTAAAGATTTAACCTTATGCATGCTTTTTAAAACAAAATTTGGATCTAAGAATATTTGAAGTAAAATTATTTTACTGGTCAGGGACCATTCCTTTTTGTTTCTGCTGCTCTGTGATTAAATGTTCTTATGTTTTACAAGCAGCTAATTGACGACTGCATTAATTTGTCAACTAATGAAAAGCGTGCTTCAGAGGTATCCAACTTCCCCTCTGCCCAGCTTTTGGTCTCCAAAAGGATCACTTCCTTGGCTGCCTTCCCTGAAAACAGGCAGCACTCAGCAAGGCAGCAGCACACAGTTCAGTGACAAAAAACATTACGTTATTCTTGGAGTATCTTAAAACAATATTTTGTTAAATGAGGAAAACTACTTAAGTTTTACTCTTTCTGTGCCAGAGAATCATGAATAGAATTCAGAAGTTTAATCAAATTTAAGTGCTGCATCCTATATAGAATTACTATTTTTTAATAACTTTTTATACTATTATTTGTTTTATTTCAGTTACTATTCCCACAGGCATTCCAAAATGCCATGAAATACAAAATAGTAAACACCAAGTCATCACAATTACTTTTGGCAACTATCAGTTTTCTTCCACTCCTCCATTTATGTTTTTCTCATGTTGACTATGCTCTTGAAAGAATATAAAATGTGTTTCTATTTATCTTTCTATCATTCTCCTGTAATACGCTGGGAGACCACACCAAGAAATGGGACCAAAGCAGAAAATAAATTTGATCATAGGTTACACTTTAAATAAGTACTTTGGGGATTAATGATCTGCCTGCCTGTGGCTGGTAAGACAAAAGGGATTAAGAATGGTGAATACCATTTAATGTTTCCCTTTGCAGATAGAAGTTGCAGAAAAAAGCTGCTTGTAGAATGCAATTAGAATCTGTGCTGCAACGAAATGCTCTGAGACTCTTCCTGACTTCTAGTAAGCTTTCAATTCTTTAGAAAAACTTGAACTCAAAGCAAGACAGTGCTGACATTCTCTAGTCAGCCAAATAAGATTTTAATATCCTGGATGAAATGCATTAGCATTTTTAACACTCTTCCCATCCTTCATTATGGCATATTGTTTTCTACAACAGTTAACGAAGAACAACATAAGGAAGAACAGGCAAAATACCTGCAAGGCTATCACCACAGCGAGCTATTTGGAGTATTTCTATTGTTCATAGTCTGAGCTGTGCAACTATGTCAACAATAATTTCTTCTCGTATGAAACCAGCAGCTATGTCAAAATTTCAAGAGGGTTTTCTCATCATTTTTAATGAAGCAGCTTTTCAGGAATTCTGAAACATTTCTTCACATTTCTGATTAAAGTCTTCAGCTCAGGGCAGAAGCTTGTAATTGTCATTATGAAGAGTCTCACTCTATTGTAGGTGTTAATCTGCTGCTAGGGGTTCTTTCCCTTAAAGGTTTTCCTGTCTTGCTGTCATACTAACATCAGTGACAAACTCCACATCATTTTAAACTCACTGAAATGCTATGAGCCAAGAATCTAACTTCTGTTTGAAAAAAAGTGTTAAATTAATGTAGATGATGCTTTTGTATTACTGCATGTAATATCTGTACCTTTAGAACAGAATGTGGGAAGCATTGTAAAAGCAGAATACTAATGGCTCAAAAGCAGTGACGACTGAAAAGACCATGAGCTCTGTGTGAAAGAACTGTCTCTCTCACAAAAAACACAGCTATGACTAACTCCTCAAAGGATTATTAAAAGAGTGCAGAAAAAGACACTTTCAGAAATAACTCAAGAAATCTACTCAAGAAATGGTTCAGAAAATGTTATGCTCCTCTGAGAGACCTTCCTTGAAGTTAACTTTTCAAACACTGTATTGGTATAAAATGAAGTTCTTATTCTTGAAATTCAGACAACAGCCAGGACACCGCAATCAAACAAACTTCTACATGCAACTTAATTATCAAGTAACAAAATCCTCAATTCACTGACAGAAATGACAGCATTCTAGTGGTTCAAATTAAAACAAAAGACTCCCTATGGTTAAAATACAAAGCATCACATGCATTGGTAACTCCCAAAACCAAAATGTTCAAGAAAAAAACAGCAGCACAAAAATTCTTCCAGTCAGTACACACATTCATTTCAAAATGCTGTGCTTGCATACTGAGATTTGGCCTTTGACCACTTGATACATCTGACTCCATCTACCTTCAAGAACTGCACATCCCTAAAGTATTTCATATTCTAACTGGTTGACAAATGAACTAAAGATTTATAGCTAGATCAAGAATTCATTCTTTCAGTATCTACCACTTCTTAGACTAGAATTTTTTGGGCTTCCTCACTAGCTCTTGAGTAAGTTATTATTGAACCATACTTCAACAGTACTTCTTATTTTCAATGCCTGAAACAAATTACCAGTAAATGGTCAAATGTGAAATACTGATCAATTGACCATAAACCGTGGATAATAATGAAAAGACTTGAAGAGACTGTGTGTAGCTTCAGAGGTACTCAAAGACCATTTGAAAGCAACCAAGAGCTGAGGATAGTATTGAAGTGTCAAAATCATAACCAATATTCAGTTGTTAAAAACCGCATTCCCCACTCAAGATACAAATATTATCATCGTATCATCTATTGAAGGAATTAAGTGTTTGAGAAGTTGATGATTATTTTTCATCTAAAACCAACAGCAGAAGAGCTGTTTACACGATATACTGTGCAGCCTCAGTTACACTTGTCAAAAAGCTGCAGTGTACCTTTTATTCTCACTGTATCACACACTCTAGTAGTCAAACCAACCCATTTCACACTGTGTTGCAACAAAAATTGGTAGACTGACTTCTTTCCCATGGTATTACCCAAACAGTATAAGGAGTGTGCATTCACACATTCAACCCTTTGTTGAAAGGGTTGAAATGAAAACTAACATATCATTCACTAATGACAGTAACAATACAGTTTAACTGTATATAACTTGGGAGGGATGCTTCTTAGATCACACAACACAAATTTCAATTGTAATTAAAGGAGTATATTTAAAGACTTTTTTCTTTAAAGAGCTGCATACAGTATCAAAACATAATTCAGCAAAGGCTAAGGACACAAACAGAAGAACTTTGAAAAGAATGATAGTTTCAACCTACTTGTTCTTGAATCATGACAGAGGACATATTACACTGTTGTGATTTTGTGATTCAACTGCCTATTTTAATTGCTACACTCTAGGTCTTAGTTGTACTTCTAGAGGACTTTGACTTAGCTGAGCGATAGAAGTAAATTTTTGTTACACAACAAATCCTCCACGTGTAGAGTATCTGAAGGAACCTGACAACTTAAGAGCTCCAGCAACTAGGAATATTAATGCAGGTGAGCATGATTTTAGGATTAAATTTCAATTTAATTATACTTTGGAGAAAATTCACATCTGTCTGAAACATACCCTGCATTTTCAAGAGGTATTATTAGCTCTTAAAGTTCCTCACATCGTGCTATAAAGTGAAGGAGGAGCAATTCTTCTAATAGACTGCTATGCTTAGTAAAAGCACAAGTTTTAAATTGTCTTCCTGCTATAAAACCATTACATGCATTCCATGTTATTGCACAAAGCACTCTACTGTCATTGCACAGTTTTAAACTTAATATAAGCATAATACAAAGGAAAAGAAGAACGTACCTTTCATTTGTGTTCCAAAGGTGAGCGCCAATTTTGCAAACAGTTCCGGGTTTTCAAATTTATCTTCTTCAGCTTTTACCCAAAAGCTATTTTCTGCTATCTCTTGAGGCTCAATCTGAAATAAAAATGGCATCTTCATAGTTAATAACTACTATTTTCAATAATCAAATTAAAGCAAATGCTACTAGACTTTTGTGATAATTGCACTGAATTGTTAAGGTATGTTTCAGATACAATGTTCCCTTAAGGATGCTTCCCAAACAAAACACCATCAGATCAACTGACCTCTATCTACTCAACGATTTTTATTTTATTTCCCCCATTCAACAAGTTTTCCAAACAGCCTTGATAACATACTAACGCCTAGGTTTGAAAACGTTCCACCTCTCTCTTGATTTCTAGAGAGTTCTCAAAATCTTCACCACTGGTATGTATCCTTGCTACAACTGTAGAAAGAATAGTTTTCTTACACCACCAAAGTATTGAATACCTTATTTGTAAGTGACATGTCAATGTGGACCTTTCAGTGACTCAATATATCAAAAAAAGGTAGGAAGAATTACCTTTTTAAATAAATGAAAATTTAATACTTCATATCGTTTTTTTTTTACGTAGTTTCCATTTTTCAAATGTAACCACAGATTTCATTACAGTACCTTACTTGATGTTGGCTATACTAAAAGAAGAAAGTCCTCTGCAACATGGATGCTGAAAGCCAATTTTACTTTTCATGTATAATTCCAAACAGCTATTTTGTTTTCAAAATACATTCCTCCAGCAGTTTTTAAAGTGTCATCAATTATTTTTTTTTACAAGTTTGTTGAAATGTCAATTTTCAAGGGCTACTTGACTTCAAGATGATATGCAGGAAATTTATCAATACTGTATTTGTAAGCCTCGCTAGGATTTCACTGCAATGCATTAGGCCTCCACGTTTTACCATACGATCAGTCTGTTCACGTGTAGCTGCTTTACACCAGCAGCAAGTTAAGACTCTTTTTAAAACTACCTTAATCCAGCACCAATGGTGAAGACAGTTACAACAAAAGGCACTAAATTAAACGGTAATAATTTTATTTCCAAAATGGCAGCTCCTTAAAAGTGATGATCAAATAGACTTTTCTTTTTCAGTATGCAGGAGATTTTGGCACCGTTCCCAGAGCACTTAAGCAAAGTGTCCATCTGTAGTTACTTTCCATTGTCATACAGAGTGTTCAGATGTACGCTTTATAAATTATTTCTATAAACACATGAACATAATTGATTACAATGAAATTGGCTGCAATGACAAATACACGTTATAAACTAAAAAGCTTATTTTTTCTACATGTTTACAGGACAGTAATTGAGTGCGTTGCAGTTACAAGACTAGTGCAACTGACTCTAGAATCAGATATTACTTAAAAGGATAACTGGGTGTAAAAAGCACTGATTATTTGTATGACAGGAATTCTTCTCTAATTAAGTGAGATGCCTAAATAGATGAAAAAGAGAAATGAACTATAGGAGAGAAACTATCCTAGCCAGACAGAGAAGCAGCAACTTCCAGAGAGTATTATAATGTCAGTGGCATACAGATTTTATCACCCACACACCACGCCAATGAAGTTGGCAAAATATGTATCTGTGATGAAACCTATGTTCTGTAAGGAAAAAAATCCAGATGGAAATACCCAAACAGACACAAAAGGTTAATATTAAACTCCAAAAGTCAAAGACAGTAACAGAAACTAATTGAAATAATAGCCACACAACGTTTTCTTAAAAGCCTAGATGGAGCTGGAAATGCATTTCTAAAACATTAGAGCTCCATTTCAAAAGGAGAAAAAACAGGTTTTAAAATAATCCAGAAAATTGTGTGATAGGTGGTTTGAAAAGAATAATCTTCTAAGCAGGAACACAAGGACATTCAATGGTAAAATATCTCCAGCAGACAACAAACAGTTCATAGGAGGGGAAGTGATCTTTTCTTTTTTACAAGCATTTTAAAGGTTACCAAACTGTATAATTCAAATATTCATAGGAGTACACAAAAAAGGACTTTTATATGGCTAGATAAATTTCAAAGGAAAAAAAACCCACAACCAAAAAAAAAACCAACCCAAACAAACCAAAAACACTACCAACCCCCAAATCTCTGGATACCAAGACTGGGTAATGCCAGATTCATCTAAGTCATACATGAGCATGTATTTCAGTACTACAACTGATACATTCTTGTTTCTTTTTAATAAAACAATTAGGCTATTTAAAACAGTCTATTTTTTCCCCTCCAAAAATATAAAATATATTGGTGTGGCTGGCAGGAGTTTAAGGTGTTTTGTACAGATGTTTCAAGAAAACAGCAGGACTATATAATTCCTTTAAAATTCAGATGCTTTAAGGTTAATATTTGTTTTCAAAAAACCATTCCATTTTCTGATAATACACTGAGAATCATATGTAAATAAACAAAATACACCCCTCCACTTTGCTGCACTCCACAGTTACTTGTAACATCAGCCTCATCTACAATTCTCTATAATGGGCCTGAAATTCCCAGCACTGCCATACCGTACTGCAGCACTAAGAACACATACAGATGTGTGTTAACCAAAACCAAAGATTTAAGGTCTCTCTTCCCCCCAGATACTTTAAATTCCTTCTCGTACAATAAAGAGGGAAAGTTATCATTTATGCTTACATGCAGATTGTAAGAATTACAGACAGAAAAATTAGCGAGTTTTAAACTTATTTTAACATTTCCTGAAATTAAAAACATGGTTAACTACTTTGAATACTCTTGTAATCATTCTGAAAATCTGTTTTTAAGCTACTACTGCTAGATACACTTTCAGATTATATTGGCTTATCTCCAAATATTTTGAAATCCAATGGCAAAATACTAAAGATCAGTTATAAACATTAATTATTCTGGTAAATAAACCCATAAATTGACATGCCATGCATTTCCACACAGATTTTACCTCAACATTCTCTATTTGTCCTTCCAAAGTTAGAGGGATTAATCATTGATGATACTGCTCTTACTTGTTACTCCAAAGAAAGAGCCATTTCAATATGCAACAGTTCAGAATTTAAAGGAACACAAAACCTAAGTTTAATTTTTTAGTTAGAAAAGCAATTAAGATCACTTATTCAAATATATCAGAGGACAGACAGTTCGTCCTCCAACAGGTAACACCTGTCAGCACTAGTTCTTGAAAGGTTTTGCTTGAAATGGTGATGGTACATTCAGAAATTATACAAAGCAACTTAGCTTAAACCATCTGAAAAACCCTGTGGAAAAAACTACAATGGATTTCCAAACATGGTCCAGTGCTGCTGCGCTAAGACCATCCATCTTTACATACACTCTTACACCTGAAATCCCACTGTGTCTGACAGGGTACATTACATAAAAACCTCAAAGGACACACAAGCCTTGTGCCTAGTAATACTGTGAAAACAGCCTACAACAGACTGTCATTTCTGTGCCATGATGTCATTCAATTCAGAGGGTTTATATTGAAACGATGCAGCATCCTTAGCCAGAAGCAGCACCTGACATCCCATGTCATGCAGCTCCATCCAGGACAACATAACACTCAACTTTATAGAAAGGGGTACATCTATATCCCTATGAATTTCCTTACATTTCTACCAGCTGTGAAACATCCTGAAAAAAAACTTGCAATACTTCAGGGTACAATTTAAATTGCAGGTTCAACACTTGTTTAATATTAATTTGCAACTTCTGGTCAGCAACTTCCATCTGTAGCCACTTCACTTTCACCAGCAATTTGATTTTACTAAGTTCTTGGTACCAACACACTATTGAAACTGAATATGATTTTCAAGAAAAGTGTCAGACACTACTGGTAGTACAAAGGTTTTAGTACCTTGACAAATAAGCAGCAGATATCCAGTCAATCTACATTGAAGTTTGAGCTAGAGCACAAACCAGATACCATGCAAAATATAAACGTCCTCCTTTGATATGTCTTGATGATGTGGTGATCCATGTGTTTCTTCCTACAGCAAACCTCAAAACAGCTATCACTTCTTATACCACTAAAAAACTGCCAATCACAGACTGCCTTTAACATGTAATGGTTTAGTCTTCATGATAGATTCAGTTACCTACTTCTTCATATTTATTTCATTTATGTGGAAGGAACAGAGACTATACTGATGAAAAAGGGATTTTAAAGCAATACATACACAAACACACACCTGGATACCAGCACTACTTCTTATGTCACAAAGTGACCAACTATATAGGTTACAAATCAAAAACTGTGCTTTGTGGGGGTTTTTTTCATTTATTGCTCAAGTCTTTATATTTTATGATGTTTTAAAAAATTATTTTTTGTTAAATGTAACCCCGTTTAGATTCTGCATAAGCTGGCATTCTTTGAAGTTTATGGTGCCCAAGCATTTCAACCCCATAGCTCCTGCCAGTAGCTATAGCCCTGCCCTCGCACACTACAAACTTGAAACAACCAAGAAATATCTCAGGTTAAAAACTTACAAATACCATTATAGCACAGATACCAGCATTCTCTGAATTTACAACTACAAGAGACACCATAAACTTCAAAGGTCTTTACATGAAATGGCATGCTGTTATCTATGTCTGAAAAATGCTTCAAAACTATTGCTGATGGTTTAGACACATGTATGCAACTCTAACACGAAGCCACAATTCACGTTCACTGCACCTGCAGAATGTTGCCCCATCTTTCCATTTCAGTCGCCACAGTTCTTCCACTCTGGTTTGATACACGCCAACAATACAAGTAACTCTGCAGAACTATAAAATTCAGTGACTGTTCACCCACTGATTATACTCCACATACCTCAGAAGAGTCACAGATGTCCTTTCAGAACCACCCTCATGACAGGGCCAGAAGAGAAAGAAAACACAGCAGTCACCTACTGCCATCTCCTGCTGTGTTAGATAAATCCACTGAGCTTAGCACACATTCCCTAAAAGCTCTCAAGGGAAAAAATTCTCTCACTCAGCAATGTGCAACCCAGACATTTTAGAAACTTTGTATTGGAACTTAATTAGCTTCCTGGGATACTCATCTGTCAAACATTAAATACAAAGTTCTGTCAAGATGAATCTCATTTAAAAATTCTTTTCAGTATACAGTATCAGCTACATTTGTAAAGTAAAGGAGGGAGGAGGAACACCAGCTTCACAACTCTATTAGAGCCATGACTTTTAACTAAAATTTAACATTAAACCACATAATACTAAACCAAATGCAGTAGTAATTTTCCACAAAACTAGATAGCTGAAAAATCACTCCAGTAAAAATTTCTTCCATGTTTACAGAAAACCTCATGTTTAGTAACACTGTTGCCTTTAGAACCTTCTGGTAAGCTTTGCAACGGTTAACAAGGTAAATGCCTGCCTTTCTTGGAAAGAAAAACACTGTTAAGTGTATTTTGTAATACAACTATCTTTAACAGGCAGGTAGGGCAATGAAAGTCAAATTTCCTTTCAAACTTGCAGAACATACCACAAGAACAACAGAAATCTGGACACAAAATTATTGGCATCATTTCTTAATTAGATGCTTTAATTTATAGTAGATTACATATTTATTCAGGGGACTGACAAAATAATTCTTAACCTCATGTTAAGACATTAGCCCTAAAACAGAATATTTTAGTAGTTTAAGTCTGTATGCTTACTGTCATGGTATAGTTATTTATTTTATTAGGAAAAATTAGAAATTTAGTGAAGGCATAAACAAAGCACCTTCTCAGCACCCTTTCTCATCACTCAAACACAGCTACTTCAATTAAACAAACAGCTGGAATTATCCCTTGACCCCAGACCCTTCTTTCTGTCAACTGCCAGATAGTCAAGGTTCCTAAATAGCAGTCTTCCCAGCTGTTTTCCATCCAATTGTCTACTTCAAGATTCATTTTCCCAGTCCTAGAACCCTGCAATCATTTAACTCAACTTTTTGCTGAACAAAGGAGTAACATGATTTCCAAAGTAAACACTTTAATTTCTTGGTTACTTAGATCTGCTTTAAACAAGACATTTTACCGTTGAAGTGCTCACATGGCAAGTCAAATACCAATTACAGATAAAAACACGTAGAACTTCACTCAATAGAAATTCAGCCAAAAATTTTGAGAGCTGTTAGCTACAGGCATCCCCGGAATATGGGGTATTACAGGCTCTCAGCAGCATTAAACAGTTGGAGCTTACCCCACAGCATAAGGTGTCTCTGAAAACTGAATCATTATCACAGCCTTAAAAATATTTTGGATAAAGAACAAAATTAATTCCCCAGATTCTATGAGTACTATTAATAAACTAACGACAACCCTAGCACATCACATCCTTCTTTCTCAAAAGCCACTTTCTACCAATGAGAATAAAAACAAACACTGCAATACCTTTGACCAGTTGATTCTCTTCATTGTGACTTCCAGCTTATACTTCTTCTTCTCTTTCATCCCATGTGGTAATGCTGGTATCACCGGAAAGGGAGCAAAAGGAACACCCCCAAGACCTGGTGGCATTGGAGGTCCACCAAAAGGTGGTGGTGGAGGAGGTACTGCTCCACCAGGTAGCGGAGGCAGTGGAGGTGGTACTGCTCCACCAGGTAGCGGAGGTGGCGGCGGAGGCATCATTCCACCAGGTAGCGGAGGCGGTGGCGGAGGCATCATTCCACCAGGTAGCGGAGGCGGCGGCGGAGGCATCATTCCACCAGGCAGCGGTGGCGGTGGCGGAGGCATCACTGCACCAGGCAGCGGTGGCGGAGGCATCGCTGCACCAGGCAGCGGAGGTGGTGGCGGAGGCATCGCTGCACCAGGCAGCGGAGGCGGCGGAGGTATTGCTCCACCAGGCAGTGGAGGTGGTGGTGGAGGAGGTGCTGCTCCACCAGGTAGCAGAGGTGGTGGAGGGGGTATTGCTTCACCAGGTAGCGGAGGCGGTGGAGGAGGAGGAGGTATTGCTCCACCAGGTAGTTGAGGCGCTGGAGATGGTGGTGCATTCTCACTTGGTAGGGTGGGAGGTAATGGTGCTGCTTCTGTCATTTGACCTGTCAGGCCCGGACCCTGAAACATAAAAGAGGAATTGCTTTCACTGGGGAGGAGGTTTAATACAAAGTTGAACCAACCAGCCCATTCTGTAGTCAACTGTACCTCAAGGAAGTGAGAAATGCAACCATTGTCCTATTTAAATGAGAAGCAGTAACAATAGATTTTACCACATACCATAAAGCTGCCAAATAAACTGAATAACCTAGCAATTTTATAAAAACAAATTGTTGCTGTTTTAAAGAAAATTTAACAGTAGCAGTAACATTTAAGTTAACAGAACAGCACTTTATTTCTTACCAATGCACAACACATTTAACCCACTTAGGATATTCTGGCAAGCTGGGGCAGACATGGCAATAACCACACTGAATTTTAACGTTAATCTGCTTGTGGAAAATTTTCCACAGAAATCACTGAAGCTGCTATTGCAGTGCCAGAGGTTATGGGATTGCAGCTGTTCATAACTATGCTGACACCTTATTCGGGGACAAGGGGTGGAAAACAGCCACCAGTCATTGTTTCTTTTAAATCTGTCTGCAGTTGTTTCTGTGGTGATAGGAAGAAAAAGCAGTTGTAATGTCCATTCTAGTAAGTTGTAAAATGAGCAATGAAGAGAAATAGCAGCATGTTAAATCAGAGAGGTTTCTGTAGCGATAACATGATCCTAGCTTAGTACAAACTCCTCACAGATTTTTGTTTCTCAAGACTGTCTGTTAAAAAACAGCATCAGGAGCTATGCACGAACTGCCATGCAAGCTGATATTTTATTTCCTCTACTAACTAACTTTTCATTACAAAATTATGTAATATAGGCTGTCCATTTTATCTGATTTGTATACTGCATTCCTACTCAATTATTTACTGTTTCTAGTTTAAAGGAAGCAAGAGTTTGTTAAAAAAAGAAAAATCAAGCTGAGAAAAATCTGACTGGATTTAAAAACAAATGCCATAATATATTGTATGGGTAGCACAACAGAAGAGAAAAAAAAAAACATAGATACTACAAATTTTAAATGTATCACTCTTAATTGTACCATTATTATGGATGAGTTGTAATATCTAGTTAACCTGACCTGTGTCAGAATCAATAACAGAATTAATAATTAATTAGACTAAAAGTAAGTGTTTGGCTTTGCAGAAGGCACGTGGTTTCTTGGCTTATGAACTATTACACATTATAATGCAACAACTCGTGAAAAACTCATTAAAACAAACTGACAAATTTCAGTGTAACATTGTCTTGTAGATATTTGCAAGAAATACTAAAATTGGTACGAGTGAAGTATGAACAGAAGTGTCTGTGTGGGAAAACAGAGTAAGAAAACATAAAACACCACAGGTTACAACAATGACTTGTATTGTCAGCAAAGGACACAATGTCAAGGGACAGTAACCCAACAAATGTGATGTAACACACCTACAGTAACATGAAATGGTCTGACAAGGCTATAGCACAGGCAACTTCCCAGCTGTGGGCCAGCATCCTGAAAGCAGGATGATAGCAACCAGGTTATACAGTACATCACATTGTGTTCTTCCTCTTCCTGTTCTTCCAAACAGGCAGTAAGATCATGGGCATTAAGATATCCACTATAACAAAAAAAGGCAACAGGCAGACCTTGCCTGGCATTGAAAGAACAGGAAATAAGCCACGCTGAGGCAAAATATCAAACCATAGTATCTGTTGGTTCCTAAATGATATAAATGACCTGTCTAAAACCCAGTTCGCTGTCATTGAACAAGAAGAACCCAAGAGATGTTGCGAGGGCTCAGCAGGTAGTGCTTCCTGTCCTTTCTGCCTCACAAGTGACAGATCACTTCGAGACACAGTTCTAGGGCTTGTGAGCAGAATTTATGAGGAAACGAATGCAAGTAAAAGCAGCTTTGCTGAAGCTAAGTATCCTCTTCCCCTTCCATAAGGTCTTGCATTTTTTCTTACGTTTACTGATGAAACTGTATAAAGCTAACGTGATATTTATTTTAGAAATGGCTACAGTCTGATACCCAGAGCTCAAACAAATACTGGTGTTATCAGTTGCATGCACATACTGAAAGGTATGTATGTTGTGCAAAAGTGGCTATTCAGATTTCCACATTTGCAATTCAAGTATAAAGTCTTATGAAACAAACACTTTTCTGCAAAACATACAGAAGTAGTAATGTTAAGGCATAAACAAATACTTGGAGGAAAAACATGTCAGACTGGATGCAAACTTTTCATATGCTAAGTAACTTTTTTCCTCAATAAAGCAGGTATCTCTAACAGGTGTTGAATATATTACTGTTTGAAAAATATTACCTCCATTAACTATCCTTAGTAGTTTACACTGGCTTAAAAACCAATCAATACATCTATAGTATATATTTCCAGACTTTACAGAGACAATATACTCCAGGGCAATTTCTTTTCAATTCTTAAAATAAATAAATAAATAGATCAACTCAACTGAGGAACTTACTGTGATATTGTTTTATTACCTGTGTTCGTAGCTGTTTGATTTCTGTTTCAAGTTCTTTAATTTTCTCTTCTCTTTTCTGAAGCTCCGCCTGTGCCTCTTGTCGAGCTGTGAACTCTTCATCAAACTGTAATGTTTAAGCAATACAGAAGTGTTTGTCCATTTATGTCCACAGTAGAAACTATATTTTCAGGAATTCTTTGAACAATATCATAACTAGAACAACAGATGCACTTTTAACTTAAAAAAAAAAAGTACTATTTTTTCCATTGTGTTCTTCAATTATCACATAACTTCTTTTATTAGTTTATCAAGGACTCAGAACCTCTCACATTCAGCTACTTAGTACAGCTGAAGTTCAACAGGTTTTCCCCCCTCAACAGAACTCTGCAAACTTCTCTAACTAAACTCAAATAAACATCTCATGCAGCAAGCTGAAATCTGAAGAGACGTATGGAGCTTCAGCAGTATCATCCACAAGTAACACAAGAAAGGAGGTATACAAATAAGCTAGTGACCCCTTTAGTCTAGATGTCCCCATATAAAACTTAAGTCCAATTTACAACATATTTGTGAGTAATCTACTGTGTATTTCAATCCCACTACTATTTGCTAAACCTAAGAGTTTATTAGCAGCTTTAAGAGCTTCTGTTACTCACTCTTCCACAAGACACAAGTCATCACTAGGATGAACATGTGTTGACTTCTACTGACAAAATGCGTCACGATAAATAACTGTCAAGGAAGTATCACAACAAACAGCTTTCTAGAAAGCCTAGACACCATAGCTCCTATTGAAATTGCATCCACATATAACACAGAAGACAGAAAAAATGACTTTGTTCAAACCTTCATTTGAAATTTGTAATCATAACGTTCAAGAATATGTACTGCCTTTTGGCCTGCAAAAGGCTTCTTACACCAGATGAGCAAAAATAAAAATTTTGAATGCTTTGAATATACAACAACGATGTATATGAACTTTAGTACTAATGCAGCTAACATAGTACACTCAGCATTTCATATCCTTAGACAGGGTGTGATAAACTGAGATTAACAAATTATCCATTGACAATCTAGGAAACAGGAATTCAAGTAACTTGACAATGCATGTTGTATAAAGGCATTTTCAGCACAAACACCAACAGTGATGAAGTAGAAGCACAAGCATCAATTTCTTTACAAATATCCCCCAAAAAACATTATTACAAGAAATATACCGAACTGCAACCCTTCCTACAGGAATAATTTTAAATGTTTAATCTTTCCTGTATCTAGTCATAAATTAAAACTGCCCATGACCAAAACAGGACTTAGTTATCATCAAGTTCCTCTTCGAAGAGAACAGGAGCAGAGGGATAAAATTGTTAGCAAAAGAGTTTCCAAAATGCACTGTAAGTGAGTAATAATGTGAGTAAATGTGAGTAATAAGGAAATATATTACGCTCCGTCATTATGGAATACTTTACCATGGGCATTATTAGGAAATAAAGCAGTATTTTAATGTTAGCATCTCTGTGCCTAACAAGTTGATACTTTTTCAAACACTGAATGACACTGATGAATGACTTAATCTTCATGAAGTTTTTTAGGTTCTATAACAAAGCTATATGAAGAGCAATGACCACTTCCCCCAGCTTGATTTTTTTTTTTTTTTGATTGAAAGCATATACATGCACTGTAGGTATTTAACTATGACTAAGTATTTCAGAAAAAAAAAGCAACAACCATAATTATTCCCATCAGTTATCTACATCAGAGGAATATATCTGAAGACATGTACGGCTAATACTACTCATCTGCTTTCAAATTTAGAGTAAACTGAATCTGAGCCTTGCACATACACACAGGAAAACCAAAAACCTTAAAGAGCTATTAAATGTGAAAGAACATCCTGCCTGTGAGATACACTATCTCCGCATTTCCACTAAGTTTCTACTATGTAACAAGCCTACTGTGCTCCTTTCAGGCTTCTGTTCCATACCTTAAAAACAAAACTGTGATGATTAGGACTTACCTTTCTGGAAAATTCTGCTGCTTTCTTTTCACTCTCTTCTACTTTAGCTTTGTCCACACATGCATCTAGAATTTAAATAAAATACCACACAGAAGTCAGATACAACTTATCACAGCCATGAGGTGCCTTTCCAACCATAACTACCCTATGACCCCATGACACAAAAGCACCAGACAAAAAAAAAAATACAATTAATGACTAAGTTAATCTGACAAAATATTTGGTAAATTATTTTTATGAGCAAAACCTGTAAATTAGAAAAAAAGTGTTGAGGACACATGACCAAGAAACTTGAGGATGAATCATCCCAGTTGTTCTGCCTCTGACACATCCCAGTTTGCATGCCCTTCTCTTCTATATGAATCTACTACTAAGTAACAACAAAGGATTCTTCAGTTAGTACGAAGGAATAGTTACTTCTGAGCTTTCAAATCAGAAAGCCTCCTTTCTAGATCAGGAATCCAAAAGTCAAACATTTCATTATTTCAGTAAAATCATTCTGTAGACAAGGAGAATTTGGACATAGGGTAAAGCACAAGCTTTTTCACTCAATGGTACAAAGCACATCTATTGACTTTTCATGCAGTGTAAAACATTTTATAGGTGAGATAAACAGAAGTAACTATATATTATAGGTAGGAACTGGCATGGAAAGGCAAACCAGTCATTCCTAAAACTAGGTGGTCAGTGGAAACAGAAAGCAAGATCTTACTGTAAGAATAAGTAATCACATTCCTAGAGTCATAAGTGAACAGAAAATGCAGAAAAATTTCTTAGATATGCAAGATACCTTTTAGAAAGCAATTCCCTGACCCCACCCCCAAAGTCAACATGTACAACATCCTTTCTTCATTCCTTTTGTCACATCACCAAAAACACATTTTCTCAAATGAACACATTCTCCAATAATTATTTCCCCTATGAAATACTCAAGAGATGCCCTTGTATTTCAATACCATCTATCCCAATCTTAAGAAAAGCATAAAACACTTCTAATGCTGATAACTACCATTTAAACTACACAGTATTTATCGACCTGCTTCATTCCCACAACCTGAACATCCACAGTCCCTCAGTGCTTTACCTGATTAGTTTACCTTAAACTAACCTCAAATACTTAGAAAATATTACAGAAAATATTCTTAGAATGAACCATATAGCAACTATAAATCCACTAACAATTAATGCTAATGTACATTTTGATGTTTTTAATAGACCTGAAATTCATGGGATTTATGAACAACCAAATATATGGTTATTAAGACTGTTGTCTTGACTTATATCTGAATACAAACTTGGAGAAGCAATCTTTGTCAGTGTCATTTTATTAAAGCGTGCGGCCTCCCCACAAGTGTACCTGTAGCTTACATGCGTATTTCCAGAAAAATGGAAAAATCCGCACTGTTTAAGTCTAGACAGAAGGATACAAAAAAAAATATGCACTTCAGTAACACAAGGTAAAATTGCTTATACTAACCAATAAGATGAGTAAAATCCACGTCCATTCTTCCTCTGCATTTAAAATCTGGGTCCATGCCACTACAGTGCAATACTATCTGCGATACACATTCTTCTATTATCTTGTAATACTGAGGTCTAACAAAGAAAACATTTTACAAGTTAGTAAGAACATCAATCACTTATGCAATGTGGAGGGGGAAAAAACGTGCAACTTTAACCCCTAATATATGAATTGTACAATTGCTGGTAAAAGGATCAAGTTAAGAGTCATCTTTGCCCTTTGCCTAATAAAGCGCTGTTTTCAGAAGCCTATCTGAAATTCAGGACTCCACAAAATACACTTTGCATTTATCCTTTGCCAGACAATAATCAATATGTCTTTATTATTATCATTATATATTTCATTTTCAATATATGCTGCAAGAATTATTTAGCACATTCTCAACAAGTGAATTCCATCAGGCAACAGTACCAGTACTCAATTACTTAGAAAATGAGTTAATTATTCACTTAATTGCTTGATATAAATCTCTACACAACACAGGAACATTTAAGATTAGGAGATTCTGTGCTCAAAATTAATAGTTCTTACCAGCACAAGGTATTACATCTCAATTTCACATATCAGTGAGCTCTCAAAGTAGTAAACCCTCAAACCTAAACTCATGATCTTCCAAATTACCAAAATTATAAAAATTGAAGATTTTCTCAGGTTATAATTTACTGCTTGATTCTATCATCTTGCATATGAATTGTTTTTATTATCTCTTTACAATAAAAAAAAAAAAAAATCACTTCTTAGAACAAGGGGGTTTTATGTGGTACTTTGACACTGCTAAGACACTATGAGACGCACATAAGAAGCTTACATTGAAAAGACAAGATACAAGGCACTGTGAAAGTCTTTTTAATTATTACTTATACAACTGACTTTCATATTCTTTGAAGTCATGAAGTTATCAAACTTGTGAAAAGGAAAAGGTGCTTAACAAGTTAAGATATTTCAGGGTGAGGGTTTTAGAATGAGGTTGAAGTCTTTGAAATAAGCATTATATTTAACAAGGTCTTTTCAATATCACATTGAGCAGAAAGATAAACAACCCATCAGTAACAGAGCAACTATTCATGTGTGATTATGAGCTACTCTGTTTACCAGGGTCTTCATTTCTATCTTTCCCCCCGCCCAAATTCAAACCTGACAGCCAACACTTACCGGACATAGTAATCACTCCTGATGAGAAGGAAATGTTGGAGAATTGACAAGAAGTAATTTTCAGAAGAAGTATCTTTCAACATATTATACAGCAGATGAAATACTTCATTCACATCAGTGCAAATATTGTTAAGGAATTAGAAGGACTTAGAAAAGAAAAATTAAAACCCAAACAAAACAAAGACACAGCTCCCCACTACACAGAACACCCATCCCACATCCAGTTACCTAGCTGTTGATATTGTTCAAGTAAAACCTTTCAACACACTCAACTACTACCCCTGTTAGTAAATACTCCTTTTCCACTACGATTATCCACAGAAACTCTGACCCCTGTTTAACAATTAACATTTCATTACTACTCAGAAAAATCGTACTTCGCACAGAGTCCTCTAAACATATTTTATACAAAGCTTTCATTTTCATTCTGAAGTGAGCCAAGGTATTGGCAAATACACACCAGTCAACCGTTTTAATTTCTTTAAGAAGCAAATTACCTGTCATTACCTGTTCTGTAATGCAACAGCATCGCTTGTTAGTGATTTTATATTCCTCTCATTGACTGCATCTACCTTCGTTTGCTTCCTAAGTACCAACAGTACTCTTAAAAACTGCAAGCAACCATTCTGAACTTTGGTAATTTTAAATTTACTGCTTCATCACAACTAGAGAAAGCATGCATCTTAAGTGCTTAAGAAGGTATCAGAAATTTTGTTCCAACCTAGCTATCAAAACTCATTTTTCTTCAAACTTACAATCTGCCATGGGTATTATTTTATACCTTCATGTCATGCAAGCTAGAGTTGAACTTAGTAAATTTTATTTATGAAAAATTAATTCAGTTCCCAATTACTTACATTTGACAGGCAAACTTCAGCAATAATTTTTTAAGTTTTTAATAAAAAAGAAATTCAGAGAAATCTGCTTGAGAAAGTCCCTTGTAAGATACACAACTGTGACAAACTGCACAAGAGCATTCTAGCTTATGTTTAATGAAGTTATTAAATGGTGCAACAAGTTACAGCATCACTTCTATAAAGACATTTCTATAAAGGATATTCCATTTCAGCTCTGATATCATTGAGACGATGTGACAGTTCAATTAAGTCTTCTTCTTTGTTCTCATCAAACACTCTCAGCTGAATATCAAGCTCTTCATTATCCTTATCTTTCAAGCCCTATTTTTCAAGGCATAGTGTATCTTAATTTTCCCTTTTTTAAATCAAGAATTCTCCCTTTTCAAAGATTATATCATGACAAAATATAAGACATTAACCTTTGGAACAGGAATAAGCCGTAACTCAGTGCCTAGGGTTTTTTTTATTATAATTGCACAGCTAAGAAAAATTAAGGCAAAATATCAGCAAATATAGCAGGTATGGGCTGCAGAACAAACACAAAGCCTTCTAATTGAGTTGAGTTCTCTTAATGGGACAGTCAACTTATGCTTGTTAATGTCAGAGTTTCTTCTAAAAATAGCATAAAGATATTTCAAACCACTAATTAAAGTGAACTTAAGAAGCCTAAAGAAGTGTACAGAAATTATGCTACACTTCGTTATTAATCTAGATCATAGCATATAAACATCCATAGTACACTGAGAAATACAAAAGCAGTAAAAATATACCCCAATACTCGTACTTGGAGCAGGGAAAAATTTGTTTTTCTTCTAAGAAATATAAGCAACTTCTCCAATATGCTTAAGAATCAAGTTTAGCTTCCTACTGGGCAAATCATAAAAAAGAAAACCAGTTCAAAAGCCTTTAGTGTAAATGCACCCCATACTTCAAATGAAAACTGACCTGGAATTGTCATAACTGCACATGCACAAACTGGATGGCAACCACGTATGTTCCCCAAAAATATAGAAACTCAAACCAATTCTCATGTTTGAAAACCAGAGAAGGCTACTATGGATGTGCATAGATTATTAAGATTATTAATCCTTCTCCTGACTGTTTTTGTTCAAGAAACTCATTTATAAAGGTTTTCAAAATTTACCCTTAAGCACGGATATGCTTTATCATTAAGAAAGTTGCTTTCTAATGCAAAAAAAAAAAAAACCCAAACCCTCTACCCTGGAGATCCATTGCCTGCAGAATAATGACCTGAGGTCAATGTGTATTTCGTTATTATCTCTACAAATACACAAACAGCAGGATGGTATTGACTATTTTAGTTGATATTATAGCTTATATGAAACATTAGTTAACGCTACTAGCAACAGAACTGCAGCACAATAGCTGTTCAACATTTTAGAAAATGTTAACACTAAATATTAATTGCTTTTAAACTCATAACATCTGCATGTCAGTACACCCTTCATAGAGTTTTGTCATGATTTATTACAATTCAGTTTATTTGACACCTAACTCACACCCAATTGTTAAAGATTTTACACACTTATTATGTAAACTGACATTTAATACATAAAAAAA
>JAVJGJ010000034.1:18020812-18036889 GCA_035590215.1 Microhierax caerulescens
AATCACTTTTCATAAAAACATGCATCCTATTGGCTTCTGTACTTCCTCCATCCCCCAAAGAAAAGGAAAGCTGCTTTTCATCCATTGAAAACCAAGGTTTCTTTCTTAGAACTCTGAAGACAGTACAGTGTTTCAGAAAAGCATGGTCAACACACTGCAGATGGCACACAAGGCAGAGAAAATGAAGCACCAAATTTAAAAATAATTTGGTTAAGACAGAATCAGCAAACAAGAGCAGTGTTTTCAAATGAGTGGAGAGCGCTCAAAAAGTCTAACTAAAACAAACATTAAATGAACCAAAAGAAAAGTTACATCATGTTAAGTGCGTTTTGGGAGCTCTGAGCAGAAGAAAAGGCCCAAGGATTTTCAGTATAAAAGAGGAAGACATATGAACAATTATCTGTGACCAAAGAAAAAGGTAATAAATTTTAAGAAAAATCATTTTGAATGCCATCAGCATTTTCATGGAAGACAAGCCTGAAGATGGCCTGAAGAAAAGAAAGCCTGACAATTCATGATGCAGTAAGAATCAGTTAGGGCTTGAATTCAACTACACAGAAGAATAGTTTAACCAAACAGAAGACAAAATTAACAATGAAAATGAGGCTTTGCTTTATTGTAAAGTCCCAATCAACATTTTACAATTGACCACATTATATATTTTTTAAATTTCTTAAGATCCTATCTATTTAAAAGCTAATTCAGGGTAACACGCTACAGAAACGTCACTTATTTCTGAACAACCTTAAATCATTCCGTTCAAATGCTGTGATTCAATTGCAAGAAGGACTTACTGAAGCACACGAGCTTTGATATGAGCCCTTTTTCCATTAGGAAAAATATTTTGCATATGTATAAAACGTCCATGCTGGTGCCAATGGAAGTTTAAAGCGCACATCCATGTATGAGGATATTTCAGGATTTTTTTTTTATTTATCTTTAAATTGTAGTACGTTTTGGCAAACATATCCCCAGTTCTGTTAAGCTGCTCATGCTACAGCGCATATGGTGGCAATAACGCAATCGGTTAAATTTTTTAGCAGTTAGACATGCAATGGTAGCCATGCTTTCCTTACTCAGCTGCAAAATTATGCTACCTCAAGCAGCTACATTTCCGTATCAGCATACATGAGATCACCATTGTCCAATTACTTTTTGGGAATACTGCAAATACTTCCACTGTGAAAGTTTCTACTGCTTCAATAAATTATTTTTGCTTACTAAGAAAAATCAAACATTTAACACTGATCATTAAGTGAAGACAAAAACCTTACAACACATTATCAATTGTTCCCAGTGATAGTCTAGGCGAAGTATATTAACAGGAAATTTCATAATATTCACTGCATAAGCTTGAATAATTCTCCGATAACTTGATGTTTAGCTACACTATGCTTTAAGCATTGGACTCTTTCCAGGACAGACTAAACAACTGTGGATTTTGTTTAAGATGAACTCATGCAGGAACATCATTTCTCTCAGAAATGTAAATCACATTATAATGCAACTTCTTCCTTCCACTAAAGTTTATAATGTTTAATGCAAAGGATTTGTATTCAATAATTGCATGTCACTGTAATCTTATTTTTTTTTAAATTTAACTCTGCAGAGCCGATTCTAAAGGTTAAAAGACAAGTTAGATGCACTGCTTGCAGTCCATGCTTATAGATTCATTAGGCAGACACCAACATAATCTTATTTGCTGTTTTATTTCACTAAGAAAGAGATTATTATTTAACACTATCTGTATTCAGCACTCAGACTCAGCTCTGCAGAACTTCTAGCAGTGCTGCCATTATGTACTTAAACAATTTTTCCACACATAGTCTTCATTTCAGTAACCTTATAGTGCACATGGTAAGTGTGGGGTAAAAAATGAAATTCAACCTAATTTCCAAATGAAATCATACGCATTTTATTGAAGAACTATGGTGATAGCAAAGTTTATCACTTGAAGCGTACTACTGCCGCTTGGATACACAAAGCTACCCCTACCACCACTTCTCCACAAAACTGCAATACATTCAATTCCTCAGAATTCACCACTAGCTTCTTTAAAACTCCTTATACAACGTGGCACAAAGCAGGACAAAACCCATTTCTAGCAAAATCTTAATATTGTATTTATATACATATATATACACATATATATATATGTAATGTTTAATCCAATCCAACATTCATGAGTTTTTGTGGCATATTCTCCTTTTACGTGAGAACTATATTGGCTATAGCCAAGTTTTAACACAAACGTTACTATTGTATTTTATGACTAATTACTAATAGTCACACTGCAGGAAGTAAGTTGCACCTCTTCACTATTTGAAACTGTATTCCTCCACCCCAACAAATGCTGGGGCATCAGTCATTCTCCTATAATTCTAGCACCCCAAAACAGACTTTAACAATTCTGCTTGAAGGATCCAGCAACTAAGGGTAATCAATCAATGTAAGTGCAGGAAATGATCAACATGAATGAAAGGCCTCTATATTTCTACTCAAAATATAATTTTAAACTCATTTAAAGACCATTTTTTCACTAAAGGAATCATTTTATCTGTCTTCAGAACATTTCTTAGCAGACTATTTTACCCAGTCTTCAAGCCAGCTACAGTACTCAACACACCCAAATTAAGCTAAAATACTCACTTTACTTCAATTTTAAATACTTCCAGTATTTTGATTCCTCATTTCTAAGACTACCTTCTTGTACATCTAGTATGCATGTCATTAATGAAACCATACAATCATGCTGTCCTTTCCAATAACTTTTGATACCAAAAATTTCTCAATTAATTACACAGAAATACACTCAGGTTCCACCCATTACTCTACATCATTAGATTTGCAATTCCTTATAGTTTAGAAGAAAACATCAAGTTTTCACATTGCCCGACAGCTGAAATGCAAATTAACCCCTCAGCTGCAAGCATTTAAAAATGTATTATTGAGTACCTATTTATTACTTTTTTTCCTGTTACTCCTAGAAGATGAATCTAGAAAAAAAAAATGAAATTTTCAAGCTTGACACTCACAAAGCTAAGCTTCTTACTTTCATGTGTCTTGGAGAAGTGACTACTTACGGATTTGGCAGTTGCAGAAATGTACTGGACAACCATTTCACGTTTTGTGGTCAAGTCCTTGTCTCTTAAAGGAGCTTTACGTTCTTCATTTAGATTCATGTCTTCCTGTAAAGAAACAGGCCACACAACATCAAGATTCTATTTCATATTTTTTATTAGTCTTTGTTATTTTCATATTCCTTTTCTTAAACAAACAGCTCATTTTTAAGCAGAGGTGATTTTCTCAGGCTTATCTGTTTTTGTTTAATCCTGAGCTACCCAATTTTCTCATTTAATTCTGTCACTGCAAGTGTTTGCTCTTTTCAAGACTTAGCCAAAATTATATATGCAGAGTAGTTACCATTAGTGAAATTTGGCTCAAGAAATAAAACTAGAGGATAAAGCCAAAAATGCTTGTGAACTTCCTGTGTTCTTTGTAAAAATCTTATCAGAACAGACACTATTCTTGCACTATTCAATCAGAAGCCTGTTATTACATTCGTTATTATCTTGTGGCAGACGTAGATGTGAATGCATTCTGATATATTTAAAAACAAACCTAAAATTCCAAATATTATGCTAGATCAAATATATATATATATATATATATAAATGCCTGTTTCAACTTAGTAACTGACTAAATGCAACATGTAGTCATTACAAGTCATGACTACTCTTGCCCTAAAAAAGTCAAAGTAACTTCAGAGTAGCAACCACAACCAGTAAATGTAACTGTAATACCTTACCAACAGCTTTTTCAAAAACATTATTACTCTCTGGAAGACAGACCTATCATCTGCTTCAAATATTATTACTTCATAAAGTTAGAAATTAATCCCTTAACCTAACAAGCAAAACAAACAAACATAAATTAACAACCGATCTTTCAAAAGAGATTCACAACTTCATTGAGCAGACTAAAGCTACACAATGCAACAGGACAGTTCTTAGGCCATACTGACTGCGTGGAATTTTAAGCAATGACACAGAAAACAGTTTTTCTAACAGTACTCAACTGCATTTCCTGATACTTCACCTATCAACAAGGTAGACAGCAGGATTAATACACAGCTACTTCAAAAGTTTGTTTCTGGATTACTAACAGAAAAACTTGCTTGTGAGTAGAACCGCAAACCTTGACAAGTGATCCTAAGACAGAAAACGTTCAAGACCATACAAAAAAAAAAAGTCAGCCTGCTATATATTAAGATTTTACTAATGGAAACGATTATTTTCCAATTTATTTACTTAAGTTTAACAAAATCTGTCCTTCATCAGCAGTATCTAACTACTGCAACTAAGGTCAATAGAGATTATCTTAAAGTAGCCGTCAACAGCTTAGTATTTTTCTTTTCTGCTTTTTGCCTTTTTTTTTTTTTGTCTGTAGAAATAAACCAAGTAATTTAAACTTACATAATACTAGCATTCTATGAGTTACTCAATTTTTTATGTGCCAGCTTAGACAGGTTTGTCAGACCTATGCTATGCCCTCCCAAGTAGTTCATGCTTCCAAAATTATATTTGAAAATCACTATTATATAATAAATGCCGACATGAAAACAAACTAAAACATTGTAAAATAATGTAGCACATCATCTTACCATCATTTTTTCGAACAGATCCATAACTTCTTTTTCTGATAAGTTCATGCAACGCTCATCAACAAGTGCCTGGGCAAGTGGAATTTCACTTATAGAAGGCTGAGAGTCAATAGGATGCTGAATGAGAGGTTTCTCTTTTTTCACTGCTGATTTTCTGAAGCTTGTTATTCTGTCACGCTGCAAAGACATCCATTTAAAAATAAGCAGATATAGGAAAGCAGCCAATTACATGGCAGTAATACACACATTTTTTAGTTAATCCAAGCAGCAGAGTTAAAACTCAAACTGAACTGTAAGTAAAAATACTCTAATATTCAGCAATTGCTTTTAATAGAAAGACAAAAACATTTAAGGTAAATATATGACAGGTCACAAGCAAAAGGGATATAACTTTTTCACAGTTTCATAAGTATGCCATCTATGGTAAACTCTTAGCATTTCAAAATCTTGACTTCATTTTCTCACGTTACTTACTCCCTAATTATCCTGATAGTGAATAAATATGATACCACAAAGGTAATGTCCAAGCGTTCCTTCAACTGAAGAGCTATAAGTCTTTGGAGGACAACTGAAAAAGCCAGCGTTGGGAAGGAGGTACTCACAAGTTCATCAGGCTTATAAAAAAAATCCTGCTAAAGTAAAATAAATTTTGTAGAGGAATTAATGCTCCAAGTTTAGTTCACAATTCCTTGAAGTGTTTTCGAGTACAGACTCCTGAAATTAATGCATAATTTTAAAAAGCCAGGTAATGGTTACTCACATAGAAGCAGCCATCCATAGTTAAACACACATAACAGACATTAGTGAAAGCATATCATACAGTCTGCGATGACGCTTCGCTGGTTAAGGCTGGCTTGTTTTATGCCTTACACCAAACCCCCCACCTTTTTTTTTTCTTAAAGCATGCTTACTCAGTTAATTTGTTAATATTGGAAAAAAACACCAAGAGCACCTTCTTTATAAGGCCATTTATTACTGTATTATTAATTTATAACTATTCTGAATAAAGACAGATATATATATATTTATGTTCATTTTGATAACATTATGTCTGTAACGATTTTTCTAAATTAATTGTTTGCATCAACAAATACTAATGTATTTGTTTCAGGCACTGAACAGCCTTATGAAGACGTGCTCTTATGTAACAGCAGCTTATGTAGGTTTACCAGTATCATTCACATCACTTATTGCAATCTTTATAAAGGCATGTAAATCAAAATTTGTATTTCCTATAATTACACAACCTCTGCGAAGGTGTGAAGACTTTAATGGAGTATTTATTTTATAGGAAATCTGGATTCATTTAGTGTTCATTCAGTCCAGTCAGGAGTGGAGACTTTTGACTTAAAGAATATGGCAAAGAAATATTCTTCCTTTTTTCAATTGTTTTGGTTTTTTTTTCTTGGCTTGTTTTGTTGTTTTTTGAGATCCTACAAGAACACCTTAAACTTTTGAAGGGAAGGTACCCCTAGATAAGCTGCATGCCCTTTGAATTTCTTTGGAGTTTTTTTGGTTTGTTTGTGTTTTTGAGAGGAGGGGGTTGGGGCTGGTTTTTCTTCTTCCTTAGAAATCTTAGTTTTGTGGACAGAAACACAATACTTACAAGGATATCGTTAACATTGTTGACAAGATTATTATTTTAATCCTATTTTTTCCTTATTAGAATAGTTTACATCACACTTTCTGAATCTGAAATTAGGGCATAGCCTATTGAAAGGGCCAAAAGGTATGACATAATGCCTGAAAGGCAGTACTCAAAATTAGCCTACATACTGAATGCAGTGTTACTGTTCACGTACATTAAAATGTGCATTCAGCAGTCACTGAAAAAAAAAAAGTAATTTAAAATCAATTTCATTGTACTGTGATCTGTTACAAGTATACCTTATTAACAACAAATTTATTTAATCCCAATGCAGTGGTGAGATCATAAATCAACCTTCTACATGATTACTTGATACAATTTCTTCATTTCAGACACGTAAGTGATGATGAACTAAGTGGCCAGTGCAGCTTAACTATTATATACAGAAAATAGAAGTTTCTAATTTTGCTGAAGTCAATTTTGATATAAGTTTCTGTAAAAATACTTTACAGAAACAGTTTTCAAAGTATTTGGAATTATAAAGTTAGTGCTACTGAATAAAAACTTGTTTGACATACTGTACATACTTATTAGACAAAATGGTTCCAGTTGAATCATGAGACAACTAACTCTGCAAGAGTCGCTGCAGATCTTTTACTTTAAAAAGGTCAAGAAAAGTAGCGCCTGAACTGCTGAGTAAGTTTCATCACATCCACAGTACTACTGTAGTGTACAGAATGTGTTTAAAGAAGCTTCTCCAAACAGATATCATTAATTACTGTTCTTCAACTGAGTTACAAATTACAATCTTTCGGAACAGTAACTCAATTTTGTGAAATATAATGCTTAATATCCTTATAAAAAACGTGTTACATTGTCCACATTTGGAGTAAAACAGCATGCAGCGTGGAGTTACCATTGCAAATTAAGATGTTACAAAGACCTTACCACATCATCTGCCAAAGTTTTTATTTGAATATTCTATTAAAAAAAAACAACAAAAACAACAAACACACAAATCAAAGAAAAAAAAAAGACAGTGTTACCTACTGTTTCAGAATAAGGAAGTCTGTATTTCATGTATTCTAACACTAAAAGGCACCAGAAACTTCAGGAAGTCTTGTTGCAAAACTGCAGCTAAACGGGCATGGAATCTACTGCATTTCATGTGAAAAATGCTTGCATCCAATTTCATCTTGGTTTTAGACTATTTAACATGAATCTAAAACCTGTATAGCTCTAGCGCCCCCAATATTTCACAAATTTAAAAAAAAAAAAAAAAAAAAAGATAGCAGAATCTCTTAGAAAGCTTTCCAACACAAACATGGACTACTGGACTTCAAACAGTCAGCAGATAACTATATGACACTCTCAGTTTTGACAGTATTTGAGACTCAGTTGAGTATAATTTCCTGCGCCCTAGCTTCTTGAGTCTTCTGCCAATTTCTTCTTAAGAGGAAATAATTTGATTTCTTACATGAACTAGCTAAAGCCAATGTACCAATGATGCACAAACCAAACCCTACTATAACTCACTCCCTCCCTAGTACACTGTCATTTTTTCCTTAACAGTAGTAAAATCCTGCTGACAAAGATCAACATTACATTTTTACATGGCCAAAAAGGCAATCTGTATTACATACCAGTATCAACCATCATATCAAGGAATTATTTTATTAATAAACATTGCTCAGTAAATTTGGAAGTCTATACAAATAACGGAGGATATATTGAGGTGGGAAGGAGGAGCAACATGTTCATACTTTAAGCATTGTGAGGTATCCAGGACAGTGTGGTTGATTGACCCTGGCTGGTAGGTCAGTCCCCACCCAGCCACTTGCTCATTCCCTGGCAGCGGGATCAGGGAGAGAATCAGAAGTGTGGGAGAGAATCAGAAGTGTAGAAGCAACAAAAATTCATGGGTTGAGATTAAGGCATTTTAACAAATGAAGGGGAAAAAAAGGATAAAAAGAAACAAAAGATGCTGAAGCCACCACTCAACCACCATCAGATCAATACCTACCCAGCCTACGAGCAACTGCTACTTTGGAAAAAAAAAAAAAAACAAAAAACAAAAAACACCACACTTCCTCCCCACTCCACCCCCTGTTTTATTGCTGAGCATGGTTTTGTGGTATGGAGTATCATTTTGGTCAGTTTGGGTCACCTGTCCTGGCTGTGTCCCTTCCCAACCTCTGGTCCACCCCCTCCTACTCCCGGGTCATGGTGAGCACAGTAAGAATAGAAACACAGAATCATTTAAATTGGAAAAGACCTTTGAGATCAAGTCCACCATTAACAAAGGATTGCCAAATCCATGACTGAACCTAAGCACCACATCTACACATTTTTTTTAAACACCTCCAGGGAAGGTGATTCCACCACCTCCCTGGGTAGCCTGTTCCAAAGTTTGACCACCCTTTCAGGGAAGAAATTTTTCCTAATACCCAATCTAACTCTCCCCTCGAGCAGCTTGAGTCTTTTTCCTCCTGTCCTCTCACTTGTTATGTGGGAGAAGAGACCAACACCCACCTGCCTACAACCTCTTTTCAAATAGCTGTAGAGAGCAGTAAGGTCCCCCAGAGCCTCCTTTTCTTCAGGCTAAAGAACCCCAGTTCCCTCAGCTGCTGCTCCTCATAAGACTTGCACTTCAGACCCTTCACCACCTCCATTGCCTGTCTCTGGACACGCTCCACACCTCTATGTCCCTCTTGAAGCAAGGGGCCCAAAACTGAACGCAGTATTCGAGGTGCGACCTCACCAGTGTTAAGTACAGGGGAACAATCGCTGCCCTTGCCCTGCAGGCCACAACAAACAGTAAGCCTTAAGACTGGGTAAGCACTGTTCAGCAAAAGCTAAAACACCAGTGTTTTATCAACACAGTTTTGGTCATAAATCTACACTACAGAACCATATGGGCTGCTGTGAAGAAAATTATCTCCATCTCAGCCTGACCCAGTACAGACATCTAGGATAAAAATCTTCTCTTGCTAGTCCAGACGTTGACACCAACCCTTCAGCTTCTTAACTGCTGTATCTAAAACCTCTTCCTTACAACTACACCTCTCCTGTATTTTTGTTACCTGGACTTATTATGGAATTAAAAAAGAACGTAATACTCCAACCTTGAAATCAAATCTAAGATGTTATTACTCTGTTAAACAGACCTTTTCTTTTTAGTGGAGCTTATCAAGAAAGAAGTCCAAATGAAGTAAAGCCTAAACATGACTGGAAGCCAGAGACCTATGTAAGCAAGAAGTTTGAAAACTCTGTATCCATTTTAGCAGTCACTTGTACTAGAAACATCCCCCGTGCCTCCAACTTCTCCTCATTTAAGCACTGTCAATCTCTCCCAGAACCTGCAACAGGATAATCTACTCTATCTCTGCATTTATATTGCATTTGTCACTCAAATACCTCTGGGCAAAATACAGAATACTAAAGCAAGATTCCACACAGCATTTTTTTCAGACATCTCAAGCACACTTCCCAGATCTCCTTATAGTGCATAAGCTACATTGCTGCCAGTAGCTACTCAAGATAAGCAACATATTTAACAGAAGAGAAACTGCAGGTAGCTGGAGGCAGAGGCAAGGCAGTTACGTACCTGCAGATTCTCACTGACACGCAATTTTGACAAACTCTTATACCAACAAAGAAATCACACTTCCAGTCTGATTTAAGACTATAAGCCAGAAGTAGTTTACCTCCCCAGGAGGAAGTTTAAGATAGCAGTTTTTGTTGTCAGCTCCTGTAGCATTATTCTCTATGCCATATGTAAGACAGCCAGAACAAAAGAAGATTAAATCAACCCTTTCCTAGCTTGTTAAAGACACCCACTCCCTGATTTTAGAAGCAGCCCAAAGGCAAAGGTTTTGCAAAAATCTCTATGATAAAACATTTGCAAAGAAGGGATAGCAAATTAGTACTTATATGTAAAAACATACATATAAGACAGCTCTCCTAGTTTTTAATATCAACACATACCATGGAACTTCATCAACTTTCATATGAAATAACTATTTCCTACTGATTTACTTAATTCTTCACTTAGACTTCAGTGGCAGAGCTTCTCCCTCTCAAAGGTAGTCTTTCTAGTCCATCGCTACTTTTAAATACCACTTTCTGTTTACTCCTCCTAATTTTAGTTTATTGTAGGTATCCCACTACTTGTGTATGTACTGACAGATCATGAAAATAAGGCACACAAAAATCATTGCATATACTAACACAACTCCATCACACTACACATCTTAAAAGGTCAGTCTCAGCCATGTTGATATTCAGTGTAATTGAAATCTTGCACATATGAACTATAGGCAGATTTCCACCATAATTCACTGAATTTATTGATAAAAAAATCACCATTTCCTCATACAAGTTCAGTTCAGGCTCCTACAATAACATTCCAACATTCAAACAATTTAAAGACTCGAGATTATTGCATTAACTTTCATCACAAAACTCATAGCAAGTCTTTTCTTTAAATCTTTTTCTAATTTAAATAATAAAAATAAAAATAAAAAAAAATTAAAAAAAAATTAAAAAAAATTAAAAAAAATTAAATTTCTAATTTAAATAATAAAACCTTCCAGATCACTTGAGCTGGCCGTGAGTTGTAAATTAAAATGCTTTTACATGGGTTGAATAATCTTTCCATTATATATAAGTATTACTTTGCCACATTCTTAATTGTTACTCCAGACTTGCTTCCACCACAAATACAATATCAAAAGCAACGCACAGGTTTACCACATGTATAATGAAACAATGATCAGCTGGCTAACTTCTAAACTTAACAGCAATTTTAACTCCACTGCACACTGCTCAGGCAATCCGCGGTGCGCTGCAACACTCCACTTCTGCACACAGGCTAAGCTTCAGGTAACAGTTCCAACTGCTACTAGCAATCCTGATTTTCTAAGAGTAATAAATGGAAATGAGACCTTCTCATAACTTTCTTGGTTTTCAACTGGGATGATACAACTCTCCTAAAATTTACCTGGACTTCAACACCTCCAAAAGACACTGTAAACTTTGCTTGAGGATAATTGTTTTTTAAGTAGCTGCAAATAAATTTGCATAAAACCAGGAAAGGAGTAACATCCTGTATGAATACCTGAACAAAGGGAATTTAAAGGGACAAAACCCAAAATTGATCAATATGTGAAGTATGAAAAGTTGTGTGCAACTCAAGTCTAGGTCTTACAGCCACAAAATAGTATTCACTCCTACAACTTCTGTTCTTCAGTACAGAGAACAAGTAATGTTCCCATCAGACAATTTAACTGTCTGTTAACATATTCAGTTTAGTAATTAAATGTAAAAAGGTATCTAGGATATTGCAAAAAGATATCCAAGCCACATTAGCTGATATGCAGAAACTAGAACTACACACTGAGTTTGGACTTTCAAGATCTTTACAAGTCACCAAGTATATCTGGTATTACTAATAAAACTAGTAAAAAAGTAATTGACAAAATGTTTGTCATATTAATTTTTTGGCACTTAAAGGAGCATTCACCATGCTTTCAAAAAGAATTTGAATCGTCGCAATCCATCTGGTACATCAAAGATAACTGAAGGTAACAACACTAATACTTTTGTTACTGTTGTGGCACATTTGCACTTGGTCTATGTGACTCCACATGGAAAACTCTTGTTTGCTTTGCAGCCATTGGCTTCACAAATTCCTCAGGTATGCATTATTTAAATTATTAAACTAAGGATTAATCTATAACCTGAATACACAGGTGAACATTCCCCAGGGCACCTCGAAGTGAGACCAAGTAACAAATGAACACCTTACAAAAGGCTGCCAGCCAAAAGGAAGCTGGGAACTTATTAATAAGGTTTTTTTGACTGTTTGACTGGAGGAACCAAGAACCTGTCTGGTTTTCCTCAATTACTCCACTTTTTTTCCCCAGGAGACTGGCCATCCACAAACAAGCAACACTCAGGAAAGAAGTTATACAACTCTTCATGCTAAATAAAGCCAGAGGGTCACCCAAGCCGGTAATTATTAACAGCAGAGGGCACCAATTCTTTAATCATGGTGCTGAGAGAAGGAATACCTCAGCCTGATCCTGAACAAAACAGGCTGGAGGCACATTACTCTTTACTCATACTGGACACTCACCCTCACAAATGCCACTGTCTGATCCCCTGAGGGAAAGGGGCGCCCGCTCCACACTCTGTTCAAGGGGAACAGAGAGACCCTAAGAATCAGTCTGGTCTAACTAAAAATAGAGGCTGAGAGAAACTGAAACAGTGTCTTCATTTTTGTTTGATTGGCAGACCGCTATCAGAAACCAAATGGACTGTTCAAAAAACTGCACTTTCCCAGATGACTTCAAAGCAGCCTTTATTCAAAAAGCAAATTGATTCAGAAGCTGAAACAACTGTAAACAAATTTAGATATCCTTAATGTCAACAATTTTGTAAGTCACCAAGAGCTGAGGAAGACAGTTTAACTATTTTTTTTTATTATTGTTATTTGTAGCTCAAACTGTTATTACTGTTTTGAAAAGTCTGTTTCAGACAATAATAATTCATGGGTCTCATTGATAAGTAATCTTTAAAAATCAGAGCAAAATTAAAAGCTTTTTCCAAAAGCTGCAGTTCCACATCAGTCTAAGCCAACAAAATTGCTGGCCATGAGACAAAAAAGGGCAATGGTTGCACCAAGACAGCTAGCCAGAGCAGCTTAGACTACTGTAGAAGCAATTTCAGAAAGCATGTTAAAAGAGGCAGTTTTCACATTGGCCAGCGCAGAGGCAAATGAACTAAGTTTTGGCATTTTCCAGAGCTACTGCTGGAGTCCCAACACCTTCCATCAAGCAGCCCAGGAATAGCAGAGTTTGTAACAGTTATGCTACATCACTGCCGAGTTCTTTATACAGCACTTTGCACAGCCAGGATCTGTTTCGTATTTTGATATCTAGTGATCATACAACAGGTTTTTTTTTTTGAGCATCTTGGAGAAATTCTTGTGACAGTACAGCATGCCTTTCAGGACAGATGAACTGTCTCTCTTCAGGATGCTCTACAGCTTTTAAATTCTCAATTAAAACTATCAAGCAACAGTTTGCTAGTTAAAACTTGCACAAACTAGACTTTTGAAAGAGCCAAGTCATAATTCCATTCACAAATTTCACAACAAGCAAGCACTGCAATACTGCTTTTATGAGGTGCATCCTAGCCTCAATATGCAGGTTTACTGTTCTAAAAGATATTTAGCTAATCAAGATCTTTACAAAGGTTAAGAGACATGACAAACCCTGCCCTTACAACAAAGATTTAACACATGTTATTTTACTTTGAAGCTTCCATTTTTAGTCAGAAATTTTACCCACTGGTTTTAGTACTTTATTTAGAAACGTGTGTGGCATTGCATAATCATTAACCAACAGAAAGTTTTATAGGACATGTTTAAAAAAGTAACAAGGAAAAAAACAAAAAGAATGATTAAAAAAAAAAAAACACACAGAAAAAAAAAAACCAAACAGCCAAGAACCACCAACCACAACACACACAAATAATTAAGTACAAAACTCTATGGCTACATATCCATAAGGCCCAAAAAGATTTAATTAACAATCTTCCACTTTAAGGACTCTGGGCAGTCTGGCAAATCCAAATAAAATAAGTGCAGCCACAGAAATTGATACAAAGTTTCTGCATAGGACCTGCAGGTACCACCAGGAAGACCTCACGTGTTACATGCAGTGTCTCAGTTGCACTACAACAAATAGGTATTTGCATAAAGAAGGGAAGTCCTATTTGGCAATATGAAGACAGCATATGGGACTGCACCAACGGGCAGCAGCATAAATAGGGAAAATAAGTAAAGGTATTCTACTTCTTCATGTCCTTGAATTATCTGCTTAAGCATATACATTTTATTTTTTGGGTTATCTAGTGTTTGGGGCTTAAATAACTTCAGTTTCAAATCTAACAATCTTGGTAAAGAATACTTTAATGGTCTTTCTTGGAGAACACCATTTTAAAAAGAACAGGTTTCAGATTGTTGAGTGCCAATTACATTTCATGCTTTGCTTGATAAGAAAGCTTATTTCAAAAGCTGCATCCCTTCAGTAAATTAGAAGTGCACTGAAATAATTTAAAAAATCCTGTGACACACCCATGTAGCCTTCTCTCTATGTATTTGGTGACTATAGAAAGAGTGCCAGGTATACTTTATCAGACAAGAAGCCATCTGTCCAAGCAGTTGATATGGTACTGGTATTGGGCTGGACTGCTTGTCAGTATCAGCATATTTCTGTGTACTGTATGTACAGTAAGCAGATCACTTGGTTTGGAAGAAAATTAGTGGGTATAGACAGAGTTCACATGCTAAACTAGTCACTTCAATAGTCCTTTGATCAACTTCCAGGACTTAAAAATGAACAAAGAACAGCTCCTAGTTCAGTAAAAGGATGGTTTAGATGCATAGTGTACTGGTGGCATGCCTGCTGCTTTTCTGCCAAGTGTGCCCATCAGTACCACACTCAGCCATGTAGCTCCGCTGCTTGTATTTCAGAAATGCATTTGTTTGACTTTGAGCACTGAGGTTTTAGGGCACTTAGCTTTTGCTTTTTTGGTATATTATTGTGAATTGCTTTTGAAACATTCTGGAACAGTTAAACTGGAAAAACTATGTCAAAACAATTATTGACATAGTAAGTACAGGCTTCATCTCAATTTTACGCTTAGACACAAGCAATAGATTTGAGCTCTTTGCTTTCAATGTGGCAGCAGAACAAAGCCCGTTGTGCTAGAGAGCAATAATTCATGTACAACGAATTGCTGTTCATCTTCCTTCCTTGTTCTGGGCTCTCCTGAGTGCAATCGGTTGATCTTTTCATTCACACACATTGCAGAGCTGCTCAGACTGAGTGAAAGCTATTACAAAGCTAGTGAGTTTAGCCAATTAAAGTAGTGAGAATAGGCCTCCTCCTTTTATACCTCACTTCATAAAGAGACACCCCTGAAATGCAGTTTTAGTTTATTTTTACTCTTTTCTTGACATGCAGCCCTTTTAACTACAACTACATGCTTTGAACTTGGTATTTATCTTTTCTTGAAACCTAGGTTTTTCTTTCAAGATAAGCAATGAACAGTTAACAGTTAGAGATTTCTTTTGAAACCATTCTGAAAAAACAGGCAGAAACCGCTTTGAGAAAATTCTTCAGTACTATTGCACCATTTTTTTTTTTTAATTCCTGCTCCCCTGCTTTGTATTTCCCAGTGGATGCAAGTACAGCCCAATACCCCTCTATATGTGACAGGCTCAATTTCTGCATACTTATCTTTCTGTTCTGTGCAGAGATAGTTTGGGGAAGATTCTTTACTCAGCATGCTATTGGTTTCATAGAATAAATCTTGCTCTTAGGGTACAGCAAACACTGAAATCAGTGTCACAGACGATCTGCGTTTTCCTCTACTACCATTTGAGGAGCTGATGTAACTGGTAGAATGTATCTGCTGGGAGAGAATTGATACACTGAAAAATAAAGCAGAAGGCCCACAGCAAGTTGCCTAAGTTCACATTAAGTCTATACTATGAAGACCTTTGTTGGATGCTGGGCAGCTCCTTGAAAACTCAATATTTTACTTCTTACAGACTTGGAAGAAGGGAAGACTTGTGTATTTGTTTTTTTTTAAAAAAAAAAAAAAAAAAAGTAAGAAAACCTCCACAAAATCCAATCAACTGATATGCAGCCCACAAGGAAACTGGCACTGGAAGGGATGCAGTGAGCCAGAGAAGCAGTAATTACTTGTGAACTTTATTAATTTTGTCTGTACCCAGCAATCTTGGAACACA
>JAVJGJ010000034.1:18036989-18047393 GCA_035590215.1 Microhierax caerulescens
ACTTTATTCATTTTGTCTGTACCCAGCAATCTTGGAACACACAGTCACAGGAATCATGTCAACAACTTCTTAGAATAATGTTGTCTTTATTCCAAGATACTAACTTCCCAGCAAAGAGCAAGTATTTGATCACAGCAGTATTTGATCCCTGCATAAAAAAAAAAGTTGATAGTAAAGTTACTTCCCCCCTCCCAATAATAAACAACGTGATACTGAAACTTGGAAAAATAAGCAATGCTGCTGCCATAGTAAGGAACTTTGGCTTTTCCTTGAAGGACAGAAATTCTAGATCAAGTAACTTCTGCAGGCATGGACCATAATATAATTCAACAGTCAAAGCATATCAGGTTAAACTAAATTTATATCTGCTGTGGTACACACAACGGCTTTCTGTTCCTTTTCCTATTCCTTCCTGTTTATAACAGATTCCCAAGAAGATTCTCTGTCCTTTAGGAAGTAGGAAATGAAGCAGCATGTGAATAGAGAGGGATTATATTATATATAATAATGAGAAAGCCGACACTATAATTCAACTTCAGTACAAATGATATTCCCTGTTAAGAAGTAACAGGAACTCAGGAGGATTACAGACGCTTCTAACAGGTTTCAGAGAATCTGTTATCTTCTGCTAACGGATCAAGTAAGAAAAAAAAAAAGATAGTTCATCGTAATATTAAGGTGCGTTACGTGTTTAGGTTACCCCTGAACACCTACATGAATTTATATATAAAGGCCTTCAAAAATTTCAAAATCAAAATTTCAAAACAATTCCTTTGAAATATAAAATGTTAACCGATGGGATTACTGCTTATCTTTCAAGTCATTCAGGAATTAGTTAGAATCACAGAATACTGTCAACTAACCTTAATGGATTTAGGAAGCCTGTCTTAACCACCCAAACTTTATCTGAAGTTCAAATGTGGATGTGTACTTGTAAAATATGAAAATTAAAATTGTCTATCTAGTTTACAGATGGAAATTCTACCAAAGCCTACTGCTGTACTCTCCACCTTCCCAGTTCAGGAAGGCCTCCATCAAGCTGTAAATAAGATATAGAACAAAAATTGAACTGCACTGCTGGAAGACAGTAGAGTAGTAGAGAATGGAGGATTGTAAAGGCTTGAGAGACTGCACCAGACATTGTCTGCTATATTTCTAGCTAAGCCAAGAAATTGTGTGCTAAATTAAAAAGAGTTTCCTCACCTCACTTTTTTCTGTTGATAAGAATAAAGCAGTGGAAGATCCACTTGCCATAGAGGAGTGAAAAGGAGGAACTGAAGAAGTTCTAGTAGAGTGGATTGCCTGCGAGCAACAATTCTTACTGTCCCATTATGTAAGACCACAAAAAAATAAAACAAAGAATGTGGTTTTATGGGAATTTAGGAATTAAGACTGGCAGCAGCACCAGAAATAAATCCCTGTATTGACACCAAAGTCTGGATAAAATCAGTTACTGGATGTTACAGTTCTGAAGCTTTGGTTGCAACTCCTCTCTCAAGTCTAGTTATAAACTACCTTCTACTATCTGTCAGTACGCATCAGTTCACTCAAGTTCATCAGAGTGGCTAAGGCTCTTATAAGCAAAGAGTTGCAATGATTAGGAAAAGCTGAAAACGGTTCCTTTTGTACGTAAATTGTATACAAAGTTAGGCAGAAATGCTACTATACGGCTTACAAAGAGGGAGAGACTCAACTCAGTTAATCTGAATTTATGGGCTACCTTCTGAACTTAAGCAGCTGACATGGCTTCACCCTTTCAGTTCCAGATTTTTTCTTTAAACCTTTTGTTTTTTAAAGTACCTTCTAAATGTGGCTGGCACAAAAATTAAGAAGCATATGACACCAGCCTATATGCCTGATACGCTGTCATCTTTTTTCTTCTTTATGCAAATACTTACCTGTTCTAAAGCAACTGGAACACACCATGTAACCATCTCAACTATTAATAACTGTCAAATTCTCATCTACTCAAGCACTCACACAATCACAAAGGCAAACATTCAGCATAGTTCCATTATGAAGCCACAGTATTTTAGAAGTTACTTCAATTTTATAGGTATAAAAATAAATCACAGTAGGAGAATATGAAGAGTGAAAATGTAGACAGGAAAGTCAGCATTTTACAAGAATTAACTACTTTATCTTTTGTTAGGAATCCTGAATCTAATGACTTTCAAGTTGGCTTAGCATTTGATCCTCAGAAAGCTACTCATTTAAAAAACAAACAAAAAACAACAACAACAAAACAGGAAAAAAAAAAAAAAACCACCACAGGAATTTTTAAAGGTCATATTTAACAACCATCTTTAGCCCTTACCATACTGAAAAAGAATAACAGACTGCAGAACTAACATTTTTCCTGACCAAAGTACTTATTTTGTCTTGTTCAACCATCCCCAAGACACCAACATGAACTTACACAGAGCCACTTGCAAACACATAACTAACTAGTTGTGACAAAAAGTTATCCTCAAGAACATTTAAGGTCTGTGATTATTTCCTCTCATCTTCGTGCCTAAATATGCATTATTATGGTCTTTGCTTACATGATCCCATATGGGACAAAGTTACTAACATTTGACTAGTAATCCCTGAGCAAAGAAACTGGAGAGAATGGGCCTGTGTACCTTCAAGCCAACCTGCATCCACCAGTATCTTTTCTGCAATTCCCTTGGCCTACAAAACCTAAAATTACAGATGTTACTTCATTTGCTGTACAGCTACTGTCCTGTATCTCCAAGTGCCAGGATTCTAACAGTGCTATTACCCGACTATCTCAAACTTAACTTTTTTTATTTAGATGTTTATTCTAAACTACAAGGTAGAACTTCTCTGAAAGTTTCATATTCCTCAAGCAAGCTCTCCTGTATTTATTCTCATATAAAAAGGTAACCCAAGTATGTTAATTTGCATGTTATAAAGAGATAACTTTGTATTTCAACTGCAATTAGGACAGCAGTAGGAGTATGTGTGTTAAAATATACACACACAAATCAACAAGAAATAGTAGACAGGATTCTTTCCAATTACATTTTTTTAATCAGGTGGTGACTTCTACACTTACATTCCATACTTGCAAGACAAGTTTAAACACACTCAACTGTTGTGAAGTACAAATTGAAAATATTTTTTAGTAATGAAAACTTTTCCCATCTTTGATGCCCTCCATATCTGCTAACACTGTGCAAAGAAAACTTCAAAGCAGAAAATACATGTCACACATTCAGCACACCTAATACTTTCTCCAATACTATCTTATTTCCAAAGTTTTAAGGTCACCAAAAGGATCAAGAAAAGAACTTAACAAGAAAGCCATCTATCGTATGCATCACCTTGAACTTCCTCTTCTCCCACTCTCCCCCAAAACAGCCTGAAATGAATACGAAAATACAGTTTTCCGATGACACAAGAAGAGCCCGTATCTATTAGAAACTCTTAAGAACATTTTTGCTTTATGTAACAGAGAAGGTGTGGTGATACTACAGTATGCACTACACCTTAAGACCAAATATTACCACACCCAGGTGGACCGAAGACCTTCTGTAGCTGTATCAAAACATGTTTCCCATGTGAGGGCTTGTTCCAGCATTGAACTTCCAAAGTATTTCTCAATTTCTGTAAACCAGCTGATTTTATAGTTCATATCACAATGCAGGTGACAATATCATTTAACTCCCATAACGCATCTTCTCCAGATCTGCCCATGTGCACACAACATGCTGCTTTCACATCACATCCAACTAAACAGCTATCACAAGAAGACAGCTGAAAAGCAGACACAATCATAATTTAATATTACTAGATCAACTGTAGAAAAAACAATAGAAAGGGAGGAATTTTAGTGTGCCACAACATTAGGCACATCAGTTCTAGCAAATAAAGAACAAATAAAAAAGCAGGAGCCTTGACTGGTTCAGTTTCACGACCTTGTTTGTCCCACTGCCACACAAAAACCTCAAAGCAGTAGAGCACCAAGGTGGGCACGGAGACTGCTTAAGCCCACACCACTGCCTCAAAAAAAAAAAAATATTCTTTAATTGTCACCTGTTGCAGCACAAGCAAGCTATCAGACTGCAACAAGGCTTTTACCATCAGATTCTACTGTCCATGCTTTTTCTCCTTCCTCCAGAGGCCAGACCACACCATTGCTCCTCCATCCAGCCACCTCTCCCCAACCCCTCAGTGCAATTTAACTACTTGGCCAAATGAGCTACAGCTGCACATCATCCATGTCAATCAATCCACTGCCTTTGCAGCACGGCCACAGCTGCATATTATCAATTATTATCAATGTTAATCAACCCACTGCCTTCATACCTCTACAGTCACCCCTTCCTCCCAAACAATCAATTAATAGTGAACAGGCAGAATATATTTGCCTTGCAGACTGCATTACCACTACTTCTGTTAAGCAAGATTTCACTTCTCTACCTTTTAGGAAGTTGTGTTTGAGAGTGGGAAACTTAGAGGCACTCACTCCAATACTGTACAAAAAAGCTGCGTGATGCATAAGACCTTAGAATAAGCGATTAGTTGGATATAAAAATAACATGCAAGTTTAAGACAAGTTACCTTTGTCTTACCTGCAACTTTATGAATTGCTACACAAACACTGAAGTCTTTCTACTGTCAATCTTCTCTCAAAATTATCTGCTCTACCACCATAGCCCTTCATAACAAAAAACTTACTTGCTCCAAAATGAAGTTATTCAATGATTTTTACAAATACTGAAAATAAAGAATGATACAACCTGTAAGGAACTGTACAAAAATATTCATTCTAGTAGTTTCCTAAGTTCTTGTGGCTTTAAAGTTGAACAAGTAAACTGATGAGTAACAACTGAAATTGACAGTTACTTCAGCAACAACCGCCATCACTTGTTCTACTTTACCTCTAAATTTGGACAGGGATGAAAAGAATGAGAGGAAAGTTAGTGGCCATTATTGCTTAGCTCTAAAGAACTGAAAATTATGCAGAAAAGATGACATCATCTTGTAGCCCACCCAACTTTCCAAGTCCAACTCTTCCTTCTACAGGGTCATCAGCAATCACAGTATCATTAGCATGCTTCACAGGCTATTTGTAATACAAAAGCAAAAGTTCACACTCAACTTGTATATTCAGAACCATATTGCTTAAAGTCTCTGAAAACATCAATCTTGATATACACACTCTTAGTTCTCACTGTAACTGTTTTTCACACTGCCTAGGTGGAATCTGCTTTGTTTGCAAAGTTTCCTGTATTATACAGAATTCAGGAAGTTTAAGTACCACAAGCAGATAGGCCTATCACTTAACATATCAGCCCATTTAAACAGTGTCGGTATATATTCACATAAAAGCTAAAGCGTTTACCTAAATATCAGCACCAAGCATGTCCTACTGTACCATATTAGAAGTAGTGTCTGATCTGTATACTTTTCAGAAGCAGAATCAAATTTTTCAAGATACTGATTTTACTTGTCAGTAATAGCTGTACCTTAACTAACTTCACTTGCTGGAATACCTTTGATCTAATAAGACCAAGAGTCTTCTAAAACACAAACATTTTGTTCACTTTATTGTCAAGCATACACTTGAAGCAAGAATCCTCCGCAGGCATGCGCTGACTCAACTCGGAGACACTATGATCTCAAACATAATACATTTTAGTCATTTGCCAAAAATCTCTGCTGAAACTGACTCATAGTTCACATATGCAGTGTACAAACATCTAAAGTCACATGTAAAAAGCACATTATTTCTCCACAGGAGAACAACATCAAATAACCTTAGGAGTCAAAGTTCATGGCACATTGTAGGTCCCCTAAAACATAGCCCTTCTGACAGTGACTGATACTCAAAATTTAAAGCACTCATTAGCTCCTTAATGATATGGGTGGAGGAGCCCAGCTGGGAAAACGATTCTCCCAAGCACACTCAGTTTACTTCTGTTTTAAAGCTGATGAAAGCTTTCATTCCACTGTTGGACACTAGTTTATGGCACATTAGTCAGAACGTTTTGTTCACAGCTTTTGATTCATCTCAAAGCTCAGGGGGTTTAAAAGACTTCAGTATTAAGCATAAACAATTTCTGCTTTTAAAACAAAGCATGACTTGCTCCTTGTTTGATGAATCACCAAATCCACTTGTTCTCCAATCAAATAAGCTCTCCCTCACCCCTAACAATTTGTTTTTCATGTTATACAAGATATGTCTCCTAATCTACTTTTAAAGACAGCATCACACTCAGAAGACAGCCCCTTTCAGAAATTTCGTTTGTAGCTAAGTGGAGCATCTATTGCTGAACAACTATCACACAAACCCGAAGTGAACCTGGAGGTAACGCTGGGTGCTTAGTATGGCACTTGCCATTACATGCATACAAGTATTTCTACATATGCTAACACTAAGCGGACACGATATATTATTACTGCTAATTAAAAAGCACCCAGAAAACCATTCGCCATATTAACTTCTAGTCAGTCAGTGTCCTAAGAATCAGGAAGCACCACAAATCCTGTTACAACACCTCTTTTTGAGTACTGATTCATAGAATCACAGGTGTTTGAAAGGACCTCATTCAGTTCTCAGTTTAGCCCAAACTCCTGCCCAAAAAAGCATGGTCAGCACTGAACTCCGACCAGCCTGCTAAATGCTTTGTCCAGGTTTCCAAGTATTGAAAAACTACAAGGAGAGGGATTCCAGTGTCTCTGGTCAACCAATGCTTAATCATCCTTCAAATGTTTTTGCCCCCCTATACTCAGGCCACTCTCCAGCGACCTCTCCTGCTCCTTCTTACGAGCTCTGTCTTCCCTTTTCCCATGAACTTCTCTAAAAAGCCTGGCTTCAACTTCTCTGCCAACTTCATCTTTTGATGAATAACTTGATAAGACCGTGGGTTCAGCTAAGCACTAACAGCTATGCCAAATCAGACCCTACTCTTTCAAGCACTTACCAATTTCCTAGGTACCCAACAGAATTACATACTTTCCATGTGTTACTCAAGTGTTAAGGAGAGCAAATGACATCTAACAAATACAGGAATTGCAGCAATCTCCCTGACAACCTTAATTTAGCCTGTTTCCCCTAGTATAACAGGCATACTTTTAAACAAACAAAACAAGCGCATAGCCAAACCCAGTTAAGAATGTAACTGCTTATTGCCATCTCATGCCAGCCTATTATCAGGGCTGGCATGAGATCAGATGATTGTTTGCCAAAACATTTTTTTTTCCTGCCCATTTCATTGTAAACAAAAATAATGACAAAAACAACAGGCACTCATTCCCACCTCCAGTCCTTGTGCCAGCAAAAAATGGAGGGGGGGAAAGAAAGAAAGGAAAAAAAAAAAACAAAAAAAAAAAAACCAAGCAGAGCTCTTTCAGCAGCTGTCAAGGTGCCTATAAGACAGACATAAAATTTCAGAAAAATATTCAAGTTTACACAGTACTAGTATAAAAACTGGAATTAAATTCTCATTGTGCAGCTTTGTCACATTCAACAAATTATATGAAACTTGAATGATTCTTAAAATGACCTACAGCAGAAGAAAATTGAATTAGTAGTTCTAATATAACCCATCCTCAATTATTTGTGTGCATACATATGCATCAATTATCTTACAGAAAAATAAACAATCATTGTCTTTTCTAGCACAGATCCTCTCTTGATAGCCTCGCGATACTTCCTGTCAGTCAGGCTTCAGTCCTTAAAAAAAGACCCACCAAACCACTATGCTTCTGCAGGCCAAGCACCATTGCCCGCCTTCTACTTTCAGGTGGGAAGCATGAGGCAACAAAAAACTTCCACCTTCTTCAAGCTTCCCTTCCCCTAAAATAATGACTTCAGCTTTCCCAGCTCCCTTTCATCTACAGCCATTTTTAGTCCATCATATAAAAATCATTCCCCTAGACTCCTTCCCAATGCCTTGCCTGATTTCAGCTGCTATGCCCGGAACTAAAAATAAATCCTCTGTTACGTGCAGTTGCACATCCCTTCTCACCAAGCCCTTATTCAGCACTCGATGTGTGAAAGAAGTTCTGGAAGAGACACACTCCTCTCAGCGCACTGCTGAGTTCCTTGAATTACACACAGCAAACTGACAGAGTGCAGGTTGATTCATCCTATAACTGTACTGAAACTCGATGAATTGTTTGTTATGCAGCTGAACCAAGAAAATCTCCACATCAAACTCTGAAAAGCTTTGTATACAAACTCAGTGACAACACTTGCACAAATAGTGTGGCTTCTCTTCCAGAAGTCCCAAATATACTTTCATCTTATTCACACAAGTGAAAAGAACAGGGATGAGGTACAAGTAAGGTCGTCCTCTGAATACCTAAAGATATTGCTAGCCTCAGCAGAGCAAATAGTCCATTCAAAATTAAAGCCAGCAAAGTTTAGTAAGATTATTCTCCCACATAATGGACGCAGACTTGCCCTGATTACAGTCCTGTTCTTCCCTTGCAAATCCATGGCAGCAATTGATAAATCTGCCTGTCCACTCACTCTGCCTCAACTTAAAACACACCTGAACCCCATCCCTTTTCTTCCTCAGAGGAAGATCCCTCTTCACGACAGTTTCATATACCATTTGTGCACGTGTCCAGAATGAAAATAACTACTTTTCCATTCAACCCACTCACTCATTACATCATTAGAGGCTAGTCACTTTATCTCAAAGTAAAGCTATCTTTCAGAAGGTATCTGATTCAACCAACATACCACCACTCTGATCCATGTTGCTGACGGACTGTAATCATCCCCTCAAGAAACAAAAGCATATGACTGCATACCAAGTCAAATATTAACATAATGGACATTTTCCACTAAATGTAACAGTAAAAGCCTACCCTAGTGATACTAGAATAACTGAAAAGAACATGCAATGCAAACAGTTGTCCTGTTCAATCTAATTTTGAGCTCTCTGATTTTTTTAAATTATGTATTTCTTTCAGAACAAAGTGTTCTCTGCTAAAGAAACATTCAAATTTGTGCTCACAGCTTCCAATAGAAGTACTTTCCTGTGTGATTTTTAAATCACTTCCCTGCAGGTATCTTCAGGCAGCCGTCCCAGCTACTTTAGCGAGGAAACAGTAAAGGTAGTATAAACATAAACAAGCACCTTGTTTATATGAAGAAGCTTGTTTATGTTTAACCTATGCAAGGAAGTATGAGTTTGTTTTCAATAACACAGAAAACAAAAAGAGACACATTTGGTTACTTTTTGCTAAAATAAACATGGTCACTCAATACAAGCACACTTGAAGTTACTCAGTATTCTGGCTTTCTGTCAACCTTTTAAATCATTATAACTTTCAGTAACTTTTCAACGCCTCATACATTACAAATTTAACTTCTTCCCCACACGCATTCTAACTTAGTTTTCGGTGACAAGAACACCCCCACAGTTCTCAGATTCATCAGCCCAAGGCTCTGCCGCACTATACTCCCTGACGGGAACACAAGGTGGGAGCACTTACATGTGGACTTAGCTCTACCACTAGCACTGAAAACCCTTGCACTGATTTATATAAAGTTTGAAACTAGCACTCTATTCCATAAGAAAAGTCAGGTAAGTTTTAGTTATCTGCTACATTGCTGTTCTTGGAAAACCCATGAGAAAATTGATCTAACGTGAGTGTAAGTTACTTGTAAGTTACAGAAGCAAACAATCAAAAGTAAACACTGGGTTTGCTGCTAGCCTGTTTATAAAATGAGATACAATCCAGTGCTGTTGCCTTTGAAATGTACCTACATTTCAAGTTACCAGGTCTGTAAGTAGAAATATCTCATTTTAAATCAAAAACCAATTGTAATGAACAAATTCTACAGTCCTAAAGAGGCTTTGGTCAAAAGTTCGTCAGATATTTCCAAAAACACTGGACAATACCAAAATGTTTGAATTGCTTTGACAGTAATTCAGAAGTTCACATTGTTTGCATCATAACCACCAATATTCTGGATGGTTCAACTGATAGAGAAGAAAAAAAAAACAACCACCCGTGACGTTCCGCTCAAAAGCTGAGCGCAGCAGAGGTTACGCCAACAGGTCCTGCCTCCAGAGGAGCGCTGTCACCGCACCTCACCCCAAAGGGACGGCCCAGGCACCACCCGCCGGGAATCCAGCCGGTATCGCCCTCACGGAGAACCCGGGACTTCCCGGCCCCTGTCAGCGGCCGCCCCCGGCCCCCGGCGCGGCACCGCGGCGAGGCCGCCACACGCCCCCTCCAGCTACCGCCTCCCTCCGCCAAAAGGCACCCAAAACCCCTCACGGGATTTTTAAAAAAGCAGCCTTTAATTCCTGAAAGCCCGGCACCCCCCAGGCCCGGCCGCACGCCCCTCCGCCCCAGATTCTCTACTTGGGAAACAAGAAAACGGCACCCGCGCCTCCCTCCTCCTCCTCCTCCTCCTCCTCCTCC